>OY757018.1:115010599-115550692 GCA_963580285.1 Lucinisca nassula
GGTGCAAAGTGCGTAACATTATAATGTTGAAGTCAAATTTTATAACGTAGTTTTACAGCACGCAATTATTATAACCAAATGTTTTGTAACTTAAGCTGCATCTCTAATTAATTAACTACGTTAGTATAGCATTTTAAACTACCTGCATCATACAGATGCCAAACGGGGCCAAAAATAGAACTAGATTACGGACCACGTCAGAAAGGGCCCCGCATAAGTCAGTCAAAGAGGGATGGTACAACAGGGGGAACAACCAACGTCAGAGCAGTCACGTCATAACCATTCGTAGGTTTGCCGGCGTTGACTACACATAAGGCATTTGTCACATCAAGTAGGCACAGTCGGTGCATTAGGTCATAAAAGAATCAAACATACTGAAATATGTCTCAGAAATGTGGCACTTTCTTTAAATAACTCGACACAAGCTAATTTGGCAATGATGTGGGAACTACCATTGTTTACAGCGTCGAATCAAATCTTGTGACGAAGCTATCGAAGCCTTTTCAATGTTTCTAGGTGGAATTAGCTCACTGATGGGATGCAAATATTGTTCGTTACCAGCTGAAGTGTGTTTTCTGAAGACTCGTAATGTACATATCTAGTTTGAAGCATTTTATTTACCCTATTTACACCAAAATGGCCGCTCCTGAAATGGGTACAACATATTTGCTATGACGTAGGTTGTCACCCTTGGTACAAGTCAATAGCCAACAAGTAATGCTGCCTTATACCAAGGCCCAGCGAATTACGGTCGTCCCAGAAAACAAATTCCCCTCTCTGTGCCCTCTGTGTGTGTGTGTGTGTGTGTGTGTGCGCGCGTGTGCGAGCGCGTGCGTGTGTGTGTGCGCGCGCGCGCGTGTGTGTATATGTTAAGTTTAATGATGCTACGTCAATGACTGTTGGAGTTTTGACCAAGGTTGAGGTTTTCGTCTAAGTTTTCCAAAATAGGTCAAAGGTCAAGGTCACAGGTAAAAATACAGCGTGGTGTCAGTGGAAAGGTCTCGCCACAAGGAATACGCATGTGAAATATGAAGGCCATATCGCCCATGGTCATGAAATAGCAGGAGCTAATATTTTTTGGGAAAAAAGAGAGAAAAATCATTACATTAAGCAAAATAGTTATAGCCCTTTATGAGATGTATGTCTTGTGGTGGTAAGTTCATGAGAGTAGGGCAAATACGTTTGAAGTTATGTCCAAGGTTAAGTTTTGTTTTTGTTTACATGTAAGGCGTGACAAACACAAGCAAAAAAAGCAATCTAGTTATGGCTCTTTGTCAGAATGTATGTATTGTTATGGTAAGTATTGTATGTGTGTGTTAAATTTCAAGAGAGAATGGCAAATACTTTTGAAGGTTTGATTGAGGTTAAGTTCTTTTGTTAAGGCATGACAAACACACGGACAAAAGCAATATAGTTATGGCCCTTTGTCAGAATGTAGGTCTTGTGATGGTAAGTATGTGTGTAATGTTTCGTGCGAGTAGAACAAATACGTTTGCAGTTATGACCGAGGTTAAGTTTTATGGGGTTAAAGCGTGATAAACACACGGACAAAAGCAATATACAGCCCAACCTGTATTAAGCAAGCACCTAAGGGATAATCAAAATGTGCTTCCTTAAGACAGGTGCTTGCTTACTACAGGTGAATTTCAATTCATTTCCGTTTTGGGGAACCAAATGCTTGCTTGCTTAAGACAGGTTGCTTGCTTAATAGAGGTTGCCACTAAGACAGGTTTCATTTCAGTGGTTTCTTGCTGTCGAGTCCTCACCGTTGTCTCACCTCTGTGGTTCTTTGATTTTTGTGTTCACGGAGATGTTGCACTGATGAGTTAGGAGGCCTTCATGCGGACTGAACAAATTATTTGTCTAAATCGCGACGGAAGTAAGGGCGAGGATTGTGGCCACGTAAAATCGATTTAAGCCCCCCAGTGGAAATCTTCCACTGACCGTTCCAAGGCGGCTCTTCTGTGGCGATTTATTTATGTTGTTTGTTACTTACTGTGTGTATCACTTGTGTCTTTTGGTTTTGGATGGCCATATGGCCATTTTGTGGGAAAGTAACTGTCCTTATGGCCTTCCTTTGTTTAGGTTTCCATTATGGTCTGGTCGCTTAATGTTTGTATTTCTTTCCCTTTGGTGTCTTTTATGGGTGGAGTAAGTTAATTGTATCAATTCCTGATCTTTGTTTTACTTCTACTTTACTGTAGTTATGGAACCTTATCAGAATGTAGATCTTGAGATGGTAAGTAGGTGTGTGGCGTTTCATGTGAGTAGTGTAAACATTTTGGAGTTTTTACCGAGGTTAAGTATTTTGGTTAAGGCGTGACAAACACACGGGCAAAAGCAATATAGGTATGGCCCTTTGTCAGAATGTAGGTCTTGTGATGATTAGTATGTGTGTGAAGATTCATGAGAGTAGAGCAAATGCTTTTAATTTGAAGTTACATGTATGGCCAAGGCTTAGTTTTTTATTAAGGTGTGACAAACACACGAACTGGCAGACTGACGGACGGACAAACAGACAGACGCACAGACAGATAGTCGGACGGACGGAAGGACTAACTGATTGATCACTATTAGGCACCCACACTACCATGTGGGCCCTAAATACGAGGTCCATTACAAAAGTAATATAACTTTGTTATATGTGATCCGATTTTCAAACACAATAACGCAAGTTATAGGGCAATACCTCGGCTATTAAATGATATGATCAAAATACACAAACTAATGCTAAACAGCAAGACTTTCGTTAATACATTTGGGTAATCCTCAAAGACCAGAAGAACGACTTGCTGGTATAGACAAATAAAACTGCTTAATTTCGTCATATGTTGTGGTAAATTATCAAATATTTCAATGAAATGTATCTACGACATTAAGTTTGTTAAGTGACATGTTTTGGGGGGATTTAATAATCATTATTTGGAAAACGGGCCTTCGTTGTAAAGTCACTTTCGGTAAACAGCCATTTCCGTTCACGCCTAATTTCTAGCGTCCATGGTATCACTAAATTTAATTTGATTTTGCATATCAAATAAACATTATGTCAACCTTTATTCGTAATGTATTTAGTCCTGATTCAGAAATCACCTTGGATTCTAAAATAATTATTCTTGGGCTACCCCCTAAAGATTGACTAAGCTGGTACGAAACTGTTATTTCATTGCAAAGAAAATAACTTCAGTTTCGCTAAACTTAATTTGAATTTCTGTGTCGCCTTAACACAAAACATACATCTCATTAAAATTGATCTTGAAATAATAATGAGCTTTTAGCTCTTATGACGTCATGAATTACGTTATTTATGCCAAATGACACATTTCTGACAACACTGTCACGACTTCCAGTAAATGTGATTGTCCAGTAAATCCTAAATATTAGGTTTATTAAAACACTGTAAAGCAAAATATGAATTAATAAGCATTTTAATGGAATAAATGTGTTTACAATCAGAGTTACAGCCACGAAACCGGAAATGCATGTTTCTTGCATTTTATCAAGACAATCCAATTTAAACGGGGGTATGCATATGATAATAGTCATAATTTTGTCTGTTAACCTATAAATGCAAATAAATGATGTTGTTTAACGCGTAGTTAGTAGGTAGGTTAATTGAAAATGACCTCATCATAACAATATGTCTATGCAACGGAAACAGATATTTCTAGTGTCTAGTCCCCGTCAACACATCTGCACGTGCAGAAACGCATGAGAGATTTATTTGTACTGAGCTCATACGCGTACATTTCCAATGGTGTAAAAATTATGATTAGAAGTGCAGAATCCAGCGAAAAACAGCAAGTTATATTACTTCTGAAATAGCCCTCATAACGGGTCAGTATACGAAAAACAGAGCCATACAAAAACAGGGTGCCAAAACGTGTGGCTTTATGCGCATGCTCCTTCACACTACGATCAATGAAAACAACGCAGTGGATAAAACTTGTCAACACCACTTACTGGGATAATATTTTCAAAGTAATTCCCTTCCGAAATAAAAGAAAAAATAATAATTATCACAATTAAAGCACTGAGACTGCTGATGGTGCGATTGTGTGTGATCTTTGGATTTTGCGTCTGGTTGGTAGTTTAAATTAGACTCAAAAGAATATATTCTTGCATAAACTCCCTATGAGCAAAGCTGTTTGAAGCTATTCCGGGCCAGAAGGCGTATTCGTGTTGAAGATTCAAAATTAACGTGCTGCTTGAATATGAGTTTTGAACGTTGGATATAAAAATGGACTTTTCTTTGTTTACGTTATGTAAGAGCGATTTAACGTCGTCGCCATGAACCGAGCATTTTTATGTTTTACGTTGACGTTATTGCGGAACAGACGCTATCGTTTTAACAACGTTTTGAAGTAGCCACCAAGCCATGTTAGTTTTACCCTCGCATCTGAAGAGGTGATATGGCGTTGTGGGGCGTTTCCGTCACAAATTATCTCAGGCAGTGCAAGAATGACGACCATTCATGTTTATTTCATTGCAATAACATATACCTTGTCCCTCGGAAGTCATTCAGACAGCTTCCTTGGGGATCCTGCAAATGTTATATACTTATGATACCTAATCTGTCGACACTAGCCTAGAAAATTTGTACACTCAATTTTTGTGGCAATAGCCCTAGAGTATTGAAGACTGATTTGGCTGTACTTTTTGCATTAATGCATACGACCTAATCACCACCAAGAGACACGTTGAGAAAATATAGCGCAATATTCGAAACAGAGTAAAAGTTCCTCATTAAATTAAACAACCAGTGGAAATAAATATTATAACTTGAATGTTTTATAAATTATACATAAAGTTTACCATGACAGGGATTCACTGAGGGGTTCTCCGTGTGAAAACAAAAACGCGAATGAAAACAATGTAGAC
Source organism: Lucinisca nassula (assembly GCA_963580285.1). Taxonomy (NCBI): domain Eukaryota; kingdom Metazoa; phylum Mollusca; class Bivalvia; order Lucinida; family Lucinidae; genus Lucinisca; species Lucinisca nassula. Next base: position 115,015,478 of record OY757018.1, read on the forward strand.
TAACACGCCATTTAGCCTCTATTTATAGATCAGTTCAATTAGTCCATTTACAGCTCATTTTGTACCGGAAATCCCAAAACTGGCAAACAACGCAGGTCCAGATCAGATACTACAGAACGCGGAGACTAAATAGGGCATACACTGCATGTTTGGGAAAGGTTCAGCATTTTCCAGATAAATTTAAAAAAAGCTGCAACCAGACATCCCAAAATTTTGAAATGGACTCGTTTCAGACGATGACTCCATTCAGAACAAAATGGGTTAAAAGTACGCGTACGCAGTGCGGGTCGATTATGTAATTCTTTGTGTCATTAACCTATATAAGACAATTGATATCTCCCAGCGTCTGATCTTGGTCTGCAATGTTTGCAAATGTCCCCAAAAAAAGGCTTCATGTCATACATGGATTAATGTGGTGTCTATAGTCATTTTGTTTTCAGAGGCCTAATGGTTAAGTGTTACCCCCCTTGGCATGTGAACGGCATTGGTAGCTCAGTCGGATGCGCGACTGACCTGGAGATTGATCATGAACTCTTTTCCACGGCGATTATCTCCCTTTTGCTGATTCACGAAGGGCAGTTGGAAGTTTCTTGTTTGGTTGTTTGTATTTGAGTTAAAGGCCCGGTCAACGCTATTTAGGTCATTTTGAGCCGTTCAGTTTACATATAAACACTTTTTCTGGACAGGCTTATACGAAAGCGGTTAACCGGTACAGTGCACATTCTTTCGCCAGACTGACAACTGCCCTTCTTGAATCAACGGAAGGGAAAGAATGACCGTAGAATATACTTCATGATCAATCGCAGCGAAAGAAAGTTGCCGACCCCGGCAGGTGTCTAACCCGCGTCTTCCTGATCACCAGTCAGACGCGCAACCGACTGTCACATGTGGGTTTACGGCGTCCCGCAAACCCCCATGCTGATAAGACAACCGAGCGTGATAACTGACAGGTGTACGGGCAGCTATGGGGTAAGGCACAAGAAAGCTATCATATGAATGACACGAATTATTTACAGTATCTATATACAACAATACCAACGCAAAACATCACATTTATTTGCTTCTATAGCCCACTCATGATGTCCGCCCCGAAGGCAAAACAATGTTTTGTGCTAGGACCGGGATGAAGTGAATGTCTACAGAAGCAAATAACAAAAACAACAACAAAATAAGAAAAAGAAACAACACACAAACGCGACTGGCCAGATAATAAGTTCACTTAGGGTGAACCCCATCTCGCGCGCTGCTTTCGACTAGTTTGTCGACCTTATTATCGACCACAAGTTGATTAATATTATTAGCGATTGAATAATTCGAACTTGAAGTCCCGGTAACTTCTTCGTTTCAATCGACTCCAGGTTGTTTCCCACGACCTGTTTAATATGGCCTCGACGGTCTGTTTTTGGTTTTGTCCGCCCTTGCTGCACACGAAACCGACGGCGTCGTACCAGTACCTGCTCCTATCTTGCAGGGAGCAGCAGGTCACAACACATCGTTGTGCCGTTCTATATTCATTCTCTGTCCCGCCACGATGGTGTGTTCACTTGTTCGCACTTGATCTGCTGCTGAATAATGTTCGTTTTTCAGGGTTTTATGTCTTAGAATACTACCGGAAAACCATGCTTACTCGTGCTAGCTCGCTAAGACCGTGGCAAAGTGAAGATACCACAATCATATAGAAAATCGAATAGATAATTGATTTACGTTAAAATAGTATTTCCCCTAGGAAAAATGATGAAACTTCCCCATAAATCAATGGTATAACTCCCGTCTGTACGAACACCCACAACATCGTGACTGGCATGAAAACTATATATGGCACAATTTGGCGGTTGGCGACTTTTTAGGCCAATTTTAGAGAAATCAGCCTTATAGCGGCCAACTGTATGGTAAAAAAATCTCCACAAACCACTCATGCATACATCGTATGCTGTGTGCATGACTTGTGCATGGAGCAGCATATTTTGCCTACCGTATTTCACCTAAATTATTTCACTCGCACCGCCTTGCAATATACCTACAAAAATAATTAAGATGTGCATAAGCACCGGAGGGGTTTCCTATTCCATCTCGTAACACCGACTGAGCAACCGAGGCCGGCTGGAAGTTTCTGGTGAAAGAATGTGCACTGTACTGGTTTACCGTTTACGTACACGTAGGAGAAGTGTGGCGGGTTAACGGACCAGCTCCAAAATACCTAAAAAGTGTTGACTTGGTGGTTATAAACCAATATAAATTTATTCAGCTTGAATACTTGCTAGTACATGTAACAATTAAGAAATATAAACATTTTTTTCCGAAAATTTAAAATAATTAAAAGAAACAAGAACAACATCGAAAAACCAATCGGTGAAAAAACAGTCCCTTTATATCAGGCGTAGTACATGTATATGTCTTCTGTAAATGTTTATGCTGCGGGAAAATGAAATTCCCCAAAGGAATTAAAACATCGAGTGGTTAAAAGTTTTTAGACCAGATTAGCTAGTGTCGCTAAAGAAGGCCTCATTAGCCATTTTCCAATATATTCAAGCCCCATTTGAACAATTAAAGGGATCATCCGTAGTTTTTCATGAATAACATTTGCAGGATTCCAAAGAATTTGTCTGAATATCTTGGAGGGACCAAACAAATGTTATTGCAATGAAATAAACATACATGGTTGTCATTCTTGCATTTCCTACGGCAAATTGTGACGAAATCGCCCCACAACTCCATATCACCTCTTCAGATGCGACCGTTAAACAAAAAGGGCATGGCGGCTAGTTCAAAAAGTTGTTAAACGATAACGCCTGTTCTGCAACACTTAAAAATACTTCATTCAGCGGGACAACGTTACATCGCCCTAATGTGTAACGTAAGCAAAGCAAGGTCCAGCTTTGATATCCAAAGATCAAAGCTCATGTTTGAACAGAATTGCAACATGTTTTTTGTTGCGTTAACAGGATTTCTGCCTAGATTGGCTTCAAACAGCTATGTTCATTGGATTTTATTCAAAAATATATTCTTTATGAGTCTGATTTAAAACACCAACCAGACTCTAAATTTGCCTAACCATATCCATTGATCACAGGCTATTGCCCCATCGGCACTCTCAGTGCTTTGACTTTTTATTCCATAAGTAAATTTCATTTTTTTTTGTGTGTGTTTTTTTTTTTTTTTTCAAAGCATAAACCTTCACAGGAGGCATTTACTACACCTGATAAAAAGGGAATGTTTGGTCACCGAAACTGTTTTCATTGATATTCTTGTTCCTTTTTATTATTTAACATTTTCGAAAAAAATAGTCTAAATTTCTTTACCGTTACTTGCAAGTATTCCAGCTGAATAAATTTGAATTGGGATTTAATGGCCCAGTCAACACTATTTAGGTCATTATTGAGCTCATCAGTTTACTTGTCCACACTGTTTCCTGGACAGGCTTATACGAATGCGGTTAATCAGTACAGTGCACATTCTTTTGCCAGAAACTGACGACTGCCCTTCTTGAATCAGCGTAAGGGACAGAATTACCGTAGAAAAAAAAATCTTGATCAATCCCCACGAAAGAATGTCGCCGACCCCGGCAGGATCGAACCCACGTCCTACCGATCACCAGTCAGACGCGGATATGACTCCACTTCCGAGGCCGGCTGTATGGTTATAGTATCTTTATGTTCACACAGCCTCCGTGACCTAGTGTAGGGCGCAGACTCTTAATCACTGCATTGCGAAAACATGCCTCTCTAAATATATTGAAAATTTTACCACCAAAAACTTCCTTATTTCTGCTCAAAATATAGATTGTGGGTACACGTCACAACCAACTCGGCGAAGCGGTTCTAATGAGTACCCAAAATCTATGTTTTTGAGCAGAAAAAGAAAAATAATGTATACCCTGTAACCCCCAGTTTTACTTTATAAAAGTGGGATTAAAAGGGGTCAAAATGATATAGGTGTGTTTTCGTGATGGGGTCCCTGAAAACCAAAATAACATTATTCCATTAACCCATATATGCCTAGCGTCTTTTTGAAGGCATATTGCAAACCTTGCAGACCCAGATCAGACGCCGCGACCAGCGGCGTCTGATATGGGTCTAAACAATTTGCCGAAAGTGCATATTACTGCTAACAATACAAACCTGACTCCCCTATAATTGGACATGGACCACTCCAAACTGATAAGCTTGGAGATTCCGTTGGGTCATACATAGAATTACATAATCGACCGACACCGCGTACTTTTAACCCATTTTATACTGCTAAGAATCATCAACCTTTTATCAGTATAGCACAAGTCCATTTCAAAACTTAGAGGTTTCAGGTTGCGGCTTCTTCAAAATGTATCTGGAAAATGGCTGAACCTTTCGTACACATGCAGTGAAGGCCCTGATAAAACGTTACGTTCTGTGGTATCTGATCTTGGTCTGCACTGTTTGCCAATTACCAGTTGTTTTAATTTCCGGTACAAAATGAGTTTATTGTACTGAGGCAGCATAAAATGTGTTAATTGTACTGATCTATGACGGATTCTTATTAAATAAAATATGTTTAAATCAAAAGATTCTTGGTTGATGGAAGGGATTTTCCGGATGGGGTAACCAGCTTGCGTTCCCGTTTTGAGACCGGTTTGGGGCGAAACGCCTTGTATTCTTCCGCGGCTACGCCATCAACGCTTTTCATTGATAACTCGCATGCAATTGGAATTATTGAAAAATAAACAGTAGGATATGTGCGTTCATGAACATACAAATTATAATATTTAGTTTAACTGAAAGCCTATTGTGAAACCGCTTTTCAAACTGTTTTGAATATGGAACAATATTTTCTCACGTAGAATGTTGGTGGTTCTTCGGCCGTTTGCTTTAGCGATCAGATTTCGTCTCAAGTGATCCCTCTGGTGCGATTGCGGCAAAAAAGGGGACCAAAATCATCATCAAGTATGTGTTCTTTTTTTTCGTTTAAAAATGGCGTTGAGCAAGTATTTTAGTTTTGGCTCGGACCATTTCTAAGGTCTGCTGTATTGGCCCGAGTCCCCTCAGCCTTCGCTTCTTTCAAAAGAAGCCAAGTGCGGGATGCAGCATTTTTGTTTGATGAAACATTTAATGTTTCTTTTAAATAAGTGTAACCAATCCGGCTTCATCATAGTGTAGTTTATATTTTCTTGTCCTTTGGGATCATTGATTCAATTGTGGAATTTTAAAAATATCTGAGGGCCACCGATGAGGCCTAAATGGCCGAAACTAGCTAGTCTGGCCCAGAAAACACGTACACTCCATATTCGCAGTTGTGTGGTGTATTCCTAGAATCCAAAGGATAACCCTTTCTAGAACGTATTCAGAGAAAAGCATAGTTGTCAAACGGCATTTGTTAAGTTGATTGACCAATAGATGACTTATATAGACAATGGTAACATTACTGGGTCAGTGTTTCTGGACTTCAAGACAGCGTTTGATCATGTTGATCACTCATTATTACTAAGCAAACTTTCACTTTATAAATGCAGTGATGATGTCCTCACCCTGATAGCATCCTATCTGCATAACCGCCAACAAGTAGTAGATACGAGGGCTGATTTATATGGTGTGAGCCTCGAACTGAAGGGGGTACTCAGGGATTTTCTTTCTAAGTCCTACTATTCTCTGACTATATAGAGCCGTGTACTCAAGGACTGGTCTCATTTGGTCAGTATATATCGACGAGGTAGCACAAGACAAGCAGCTTTTGCAAAATGAACGAAATCGGTGAACGAACAGTGATACAATATTTGCATAAAAAAGGTTTAAGACCTAAGGATATCCATAATGGTATGGTAGCAACACAAGGAAAAGATGCCCCTTCATATGCTACAGTGAAAAGGTAGGTGGCGGAATTTAAGCGCCACAGACAGAGCCTTGAGGATGACCCCCGTCATGGAAGGCCTGTCAGTGTTGCAAAGTAAAGTTCATGATATGTTTATGAATGACAGATGAGTCACAGAAAGATATATAGCCAGTGGAGTTGGCATTTCACATGACAGACTACAGTCCATTCTGACAGAGGATCTTGCAAAGAAAAAGCTTTCGGCCCGATGGGTACCAAGACTTCTGGCAGTTGATCAGAAGCAAACCAGGCGTACATTATCGCGTGCTAATCTTTTTGAGCTTTCTTCAGAGATTTGTCACAATGGATTTGTCCAAACATGATCCATCATTTTACCTCAGAGGCCAAACAGCAATCGAAACAATGGGAGCACCCTGGCTCATCCCCGACAAAGAAGGTAAAGACTGCTCTATCAGCTAGGAAGGTTATGCCCTCGTTTTTCTGGGATGCAAATGTTATTTTGCTGATAGATTATCTTCAAAAGTGACAAACAATCAATGGGAGATACTATGCTTCACTTCTGACGCAGTTATGGGAAAATATTAAACTTAAGCCCCTCGGAAAGCTCACTAAAGGTGTGTTGTTCCATTAGGACTATACTCTTGTTCACAAGTATGTCCTTGCTATGGCTGTCATTTGCGACTGTGGCTTTAAATTGATTGTCCTGATCTCGCTCCATCAGACTTTCATCTATTTCCAAAATTTCAAATTTCAGGCACCCACTTTCAGTCCGATGATGACATCATATATGCAGTGGATGACTTTCTGAGCAGCAAAGAAAATGAGTTCTTTAAAAGATGCATTAAGGCCCTTAACACCGCGAGCAGAAGTGTATAATTACTGGAGGGGATTATGTTGAAAAATAATACAATATGTCCAACAAAATTAAAACAGTTCAATATGCGGTTCTCAACATGCCAGTCAGCCTTCGAAACGGGCATGGTATGTCAAGACCACGGCAATAAAATCAAGGGTTCCTTAGGGGTCCATATTAGGCTCTACACTATTTTTCATCTTCATAAATGACCTCGCACTTTATATAGAATACTGTGATAGGGACTTTTGTAGATGATTCGTCTACTCGTTCACACGGTAACTCAGCGTATACTGCAAGACGTTAAGATTTGTGCTGCGTTTGTTTGCTTTGATGTTTAACGTCCCCATCAACACTGTTAAGGTCATTTTGGAGACGTGACTTCCAATTTTGTGGGACTTTTACCCGACATTGAGATGAAATGACATCTCAAGCCCTGTCGCCCAATGAAACCAATAGGGTTTATAAGCATGGATGGACCGACTCGCACCGCTTTGCCTGGGCAGGCTTAGATCCTGTAAGTGGTTTACCAGTACTCGTGTGCGGGTCGGTTTCAGCTCTGCGTGGAAGCATCATGCAGCCCATATATTTCATCAAGCCCCTATGGGCGGGGGCCGGATTTGTGCTGTGTATCAACTAGGATAAAACTAGGAAAATAACCATTGGAACACGGTACCGAGTTCGTAATATTGAAAAAACTAGGCATACACATTGACAGCAATGAAATCAAAAACGTTGATAAGCAAAACCTTTCGGGTATTTTCATCCCCATGTGTTCTATAGGAAGTCCAAAAAGTCTTGAACCCATTGATAGATTATGGTTCAAGTACATGGGCCACAGACTCCAAATTAAATATTGAAAGATTTGCTAAATTACAGAAGCCCGCTGCACAAATAATACTCAGTGCAGATTACAACACACTGTCCGCACTTATGCTCCATGAATTGGGATGGTCATCTATTCCTTGTCGACATAATTATACTAAGGTTGTACTCACATACAAATCCTTAAACAATCTGATGCCTAATCTGATATATCAGATGTTCTCAAACCTGTATCACAGACTCATGGCCTTAACCTTAGATCAGTTAATGATTGTTCATTGTCAGTTCCCGGATTCAAAACAACTCTTCGATAGATCCTAATCTTGCTCTGCACCAAAGCTATGGAACAGACTGCCTAACTCAATACGACTGCTCCCTCTCTTGATGTCTTTAAAAGATCAGCAAAAGACTGTATTAAATGAATTACACTTTCAAAAGGTGAAGTAAAAGTGGCTGTTTCGCTTTTTTTTTCTTTTTTTTCTTCCTCTTTTTTCCCTTAAAACTGAGCTTTTTAGCTAGTCCACTGAATTGTACATGCTGTTCATACAGCGGCTTCACGCTCGAGTTCAGGTATTTGTAAGTAGCATGGGTTCTTCCTCCATTTCCACTTCATGTCATGGAAAGCCAACAGCAATATTATACAGAATATGATATACCGGCATATATATTCATACCGGTATAAATACATGTAACCCAGTATTCTAACTCCACTCCAGAACAACTAATTTCAGAAAAATATATAATTGCAATGACCTCAACACCTAATTTTGTAAAATCATTTTAGGATATAAAAAGATTGGGTACAACATAAATGTTATACGACAGACTGCATGCATTGAAGTTAACCCAATCACGGTTGACAACTTTGCTTCCCTCTTTAATTGCACGTCGGTGCGTCAGGCCTCAGATTCTATTATGGTTCCAGCGTAAAGGCTCACTGAGAATTAGAGATAATCTAATTTTATGTAATGTTGGTTGGTGCCTGATGCTCCGTCTCTGGTTGGGTCCATCTGAGTCTAACTGTTTGTTTTATTTTGCTCCAGCATTTCAGTGGTTTCTTGCTGTCGAGTCCTCATCATTGTTTCATCTCTGTGGTTGTTTGAGTTTTGTTTTCCCGGAGATGTTGCACTGATGAGTTAGGAGGCCTTCATGCGGACTGAACATATTATTTGTCGTAACGGAAGTAAGGGCGAGGACTGGTTTTCCGTCGCTTTTTATTTTTGTTATACAGTAGAACTTCGATGGCTCGAACACCGATGGCTCGTTTACCATGGATGAGTCGAACACATTTTGAGCCCCTGGCGAAATCCTCTACGTAAGAAATAGTGGGGGATAATTAAGGAAATCTTAGTCTTTTATCTTGCAAATATATGCTGTGTGTACTCATTAGAATCGCCTCGATGAGGCGATTCTAATGAGTACACACAGCATACATTTTCACTATAGAACACCGAAAGGATGTTTAAAAGTATCACGTTATGCCTCCTGGTAGTAATCCTCAGTGGCTCGAACTACCCCTGTCTCGAACAGATTTTCGAGGTCCCAAAGGTGTTCGAGCCATTGAAGTTCGACTGTAGTTTGTCTTTGAATGTGTGTATCGCTTATCAGGCCCTGATTAGACGCCGCGTTCTGCGGCGTCTGATCCGGGCCTGTCCTGTTTGCCAAGGTACCCATTTTGGGGTTTCCGGCATACAATGGGTTATAATAAAGGTATGCCGTATGTACTTATTTTACTCGCTTGCGAAGAGATGATTCTAATAAGTTCATATAACCTGCATTTTCAAGATTAAACAAGATATTAACACTTGTAGTTATGGGAAAAGTTTTCTAGCGACTATAAAGCATGTTTGAAATAGCCCTGACCAGAGAGCGAAGTTTTACTGCGTGTTGTTTCATATATATAGATTATTCATTCTCCTAGTTGAAATATGGGATTTATAAACCGAGGGAGGTAAAACAATCCGATAAAGAAACGAGTGCGAAGCACGAGTTTCTTTAACGGATTGTTTTACCTCCCGAGGTTTATAAATCCCATATTTCAAATAGGAGAAATGTATAATCTGTATATTACATGCACTTCCATAGACTTTTAGGAGAGTTTGGATCTTGAATCTTGGATCTGAATGCCCGTTCAGTTGACTGTTTACAGCTCATGTAAACGGTTCAATCAGCGAAGTGTTACAGAATCTGGGTGGAAGAACAACTGGATGGACGCCATTTTGAAAGCGCTTTCTACAGTTTTGAACAAAAATAGAAGAAACAAAGTGTTTCAGTGATAAAACAAGTAAAACGTTAGATTAAATAAAGCAAAACTTACATCCTAATCAAAGGTCATATCCATGTTTTCTTTTGTTTCAGCGTTGCATCCGACTCAAACGTCACGCATTCTGAACGTCTGTTGATATTTCTTAGACGCCATTACAATGACGTCATGAATAACGTCGCCGTGGTTGAAACTTTCCCGCGTTTGAATAGAACAATTTCACTGCAAAGCGGTATCTCGTATATTGTACATAAAGTAGTTCCAGCTGAAGGGATTTATTTCCCCGGCTAAGAGGAAATATTTCTTCTTAGCAAAAAGGAAAATACCAAGTTTATGTCTGGTAGAAATCATGGTATTTCTCTGTAGTGCATGTAATATAATAGTGTAAGCAAGTTCAGCTTACGGCTACAGGAATAATGGACAACACAACAACGAACAAGAACCGTGGGTAGTTTACTATTGTATTCACTCGCTTCCCAGATATTTTCTAACGAGCCGGTGTAAACTGTTACAACTTATAGTAGTGAGTTGTTACTTAACAGTGTTTTATGAACAATGGCATGGTAGGCGGGTCACCTAGCCAAAATTGATCCTAAGGAAGCTGTGGGTTAATTGTGTCGATTCCTGATCATTGCCTTCACTTCTATTAAGTACTAACATGGTAGAGATTTAACAAACGCTTCCCTAGATGAAATTAGGAAAATACTCATTTTATTTCCCGCCTACAGATTGAGTATGTGTTCGTGACAGGGACACGGCGGCGCCCCTGAACTGGCTGTCAAATCAAGTAATTTAACGACAGCATTCAACAGACGATTCTCACGCAAATTTATAGGCTCCAGCGATGCACTACCAAATACAGTAGACCAATCCAGACCGAGAATCCCAGTCTGGAAATCCTATCAGCCAATCAGAACGGAATGCCTGTCAAGATCAGTGCCGATCGGACCAAAACTGGATGCTACCAGGATTCCCTGACACATCAGACCATAGAAACATAGAAGTTCACGAAATAATGTTGTAAGGCACCGCCGAGCAATATAAAATGCAAAATATTATTTTAGTTTAAACTTTGGAGCTGAGGAAACTTTTGTAGATGACGCATTTGGCGTCATCCTATGCACACATATAGTTCTCTTACAATTGCCTCATAACCCTTAAGTATAACTGTAAATAATTGATTTGTCTTAAAATCTCCCCAAACTAACTTCTTAGTTGGGATCAAGTTACAAACATATTAAGTTCTTTGCGATTATTATGGAATTTAATACTTGTACAAGGGGAATCCTCCATTCAATCCCAGTCCAAGATGGCGGCGTAGAAAAACTTCATGACTGTCACACTCGGTTCTGAGTAATTTTTATGGATTTGTTTTTGGTTTTCAAAAGGTCCAAAGTCTTGAACTGTGATTCAAAGTTGATCATACTTATGTACAGTTAGTGTCCCTAGAGCCGATCCGGATTTCAGGAATTCAGACAACTTTGTATCTCTTCTTCTTGGAATCAGAATGTATATGCTGATATCATCAAACAGAATAGGATTACTAGCTCCAGACAGAATATGATTTTAGCGTAAACACTTCCATATGTGTATGGCTTCTTATAGAGAGCAGAGAATGTCGGCTTGGATATACTTTTAACAAACATGCATGAGTAAATAATTTGGAGAGGTACGGAACCATGTGACATGCCTTGCATTACAAGCAGTCATGTTACAATAGCATTTAACTAACTCAAAAATAAAATACAGAGTGCCTACAATTTTGCCGATATAAAGAAGTTTTGGCTATTAAGAGTATGATATGTAAAATAAAAATGTTTTTTTTTTTTTTTTTTTTTTTTTTGTTGTTGTTTTTTTTTTTTTTTGTTTGTTTGTTTTTTTTTTTACTCTATCTAAATTAGCACAATACGATATAGTGCTTCTTTTTCATATCTCCAAAAAGGCTACTTTCTGGTGAAATTCCATGAATATTTTCTTATTTATAATGCAAACATAGGTTGCAGGTGCTCGTTAGAACCGCCACATTGAGGCGATTCTAACGAGCATCTGCAACCTATGTCTTGGAACAGAAATAAGGCCCGTAAACCCAAGTTTTCTCCATGTAAAGTGAGCGTTATTAAGTACTTCATTTCACGGACTTGTTCACGGCATGCCAAGAAACAAGTGTTGAGGACATTGGTTGAAATCGCCTTGCCAAGAGACGGTTCCAACAAATATCCACATCACTTGTTTCTTGGGAGATAAGATTACAAGAATCTTTCATGACTATTGATTCGATATAAGCGTTTCCAACCAGTGATATCATTACGAAAACATGCCTATACAAATACATTGTAAACTTAACTGTCGATAAAATAAAAAATTTAAGATGAAAAATTGTGATATTTTTCTTATTTCTGCTCAAAATATAGATTGTGGGCGCACGTTAGAACCGCCTCATCGGGGCGGTTCTAACGAGTACCCACAACCTATATTTTAATGCAGAAATAAGAGCACACGAGGCGGTTCTAACGAGTAGCCACAATCTATATTTTAGAGCAGAAATAAGAAAAATAAAGTATACCCCTGTAAACCGCAGTTTTACTGTATAAAAGTGGGGTTCAAGGGGGTCTTTCTTTCCTTCTTTCCACTGATACTGCGGCGGTCACATTGGGCCATTACCACAGGTGTACATTACATGTACATACACTCCAGGATTGCAGGATGAAAGCCTACACAGTAATCATATAATTACAGTAGGGATCTTTAACCTGCACAGGGGGCCCCAGTTAACGTCCCGATCCGAAGGATGATGCACTTTATGACATTCATCCCTGCAAATGATGCCAATGGAGCGTGTTCGGACACCGAAATTTTATCGCCGCTGTCGGGGATCGAGCCCGGGACCTCTAGCATCAAAGGCAATTGCACTAACCACTGGGCTATCACGCTCCATTGAAAAGGCGTGTTTTCGTGATGGGCCGCGCCTATCAGAACCGAGGCTAAGCCTTTGGCTATGGATTCTTTCTATTGAATTTGTCGTTCTAACGAGTTTTGTCGTTCTAACGAATATCGGTAAAAAGAGGATTGACTCTGTCATAAACATCACAAAAATACCCTTATAATTCTGATCCCCTTGAACCCCATTTATTATAATTGAGCCGCGCCAAGCGAATTTGTGTCTTCGAGCATTCCGTCATGACAAATTTTAACTGCGGATGCCCAGCCATTCAGAGGGGCCAGGGATATGACTTTCTGCCTGAAGGTTCCTCTTGATTCACTGCTTGTATGAGCGAGCAGCGAAGGTTCTGGCGAGACTGAGCGGATGCGCAGGCTCGCCTGAACCTTCGCTGCTCGCATAGGCGATAAGTACCAAAATCGCTTGACGGGGACCATATAGTATAACTGGGGTTTTCAGGGGTAAACCTTATTTTTCTTATATTTGCTCTATTTTGAGCAGAAATGGGAAAAAATCACATTTTTTCATATTTTTGGGGTGGTAAAATGTATAATGTATTTGTTTAGGCGTATTTTCATAATGATTATTGATAATACAATACTTTTTAAACCAAAAGCATTCGGGGCAACGAACTTTTACTGCAGTAGGTATAAAATATAGATGAAAAAGTAGGTCTGAATAGATACATCAGAGAAAAACTGGGAACCTAAACTATGTAAACAAGATCTCATGCGGAGGCACAAAGGCAAACGGGCTTTAGTCTTAATACCTGATTTTGATGTTTTGAATGTTTGAGAATAAATGTAGAAAGAAACATAGATTAGATATAACTTTTGAACATGAGTGCCAAATTATAATGACTTTTATCATTAATCCTAATTTGGCCTTTCATCTTGAAACGTATTAAATCGGACACCTTATGGTATTTGTAAGAAAATCCAAGAAACAGCAGACACAAAAACATTTTCGATTTGTGTGCATTCGACATATGCGTTTCAGAGGCCCATTACGAAAATGCGCCCGGCCCCGCCCATCAGGGCTTGAAGAAATAGATGGGCTGTATGATGCTTCCACGCAGAGCTGAAACCGACCCGCACTTAGAGGATCTAAGCCTGCCCAGGCAATGCGGTGCGAGTCGGACCATCCATGCTTATAAACCCTATTGGTTTCATTGGGCGGCAGGGCTTGAGATGTCATTTCATCTCAATGTCGGGTAAAGTCCCACAACATTGGAAGCACAGTCTCCAAACTGACCTTTATAGTGTGGACTGGAACGTTAAACCTCAGATCAAACAAACAAACGAAAAAACGCCTATACAAATACATTGTAAATTTTATGGGCGGTAAAAGAAAAATTTCTTATTTCTGCTCAAAATATAGTTTGTGGGTACACGTTAGAACCGCCTCATCGAGGCGGTTCTAACTAGTACCCACAATCTATATTACAGAGCATAATTAAGAAAATAAGGTTTACCCCAGTAAACACCAGTTTTACTATATAAAAGTGGGTTTCAAGGAGGTGAAAATCATATAGGCGTGTTTTCGTGATGCTCCGTGGTGTAGTGGTTATGCTACATATATACTCGCCTTGTAAAACAGGGGTCGCAAAATCGATTCCGGGCTTCTGAAGACTTCCGGATGAGTCTTTAAATCGAGGTCCCGTCTCCGTATAACCTTAGCTGCTGGTGGGACGTAAAACTCACCGACTGACTGACTCGACACAGGCGTTTCATCTCTGCTGTAATCTGTGCGTACATGTATATGAACTTTAGAATTAATTCTAACCAACTGTGCCATTCGAGATCTTTATGCGCTAACTGGACGAAACTAACTAGTCTGGCCCAGAAAGCTTTAATATTTGTTTTCATCCTTGCCTTTGTGTGTTTTTTTTTCTTTGTTTCCAAAGGCGATCCGATTAACTTTGTTTTGTCTCTTTGGCGTTTTACTACATTTTGTGAGACAGATGAAGCTGTTGATCAGTCAACATGTATTCATCATGTTATAATATTCTCTTGCTTCTCTGGGGTGGAGGTGCCGTGTATCTTGCGTTACCGGGGCGTCCAGCTGATATTTGCATACATTTTGGCAAGGCCTGCTATCTTTGCAGCAGGTAAGTGTAGGGTTGGATCTGTTTATTCACTTTCATTCATTTTTCCGTTTGCTTCTTGTTACTCTTTTTCATCTCCTCAACAAATGTATCTGTTTCTTTTAGCTCACCTGAGGCGAAGGCTCATTGGTGAGCTTGAAGTATGGTAAGGTTTCGTTGTTTGTCTGAAGTCTGTCAGCCCGTCTGTGGTCTGTCACAATTTCAAACTTCTCTCAAACTACTGAGCCATTTCCGTCAAAGGACATCTTTCATCTGTGCCCACGCATGTTTTTTTCTTGAAACGTAGTGTATTTATTGAATTATGTAAATAAAAGTAGGGCTCAGGAGGCAACCAACTCTGACTGACCTTGTGAGTGCTCATCGCTAGCCCAACGGGGGACAACATTTACCAATAAAACTTTTACTATATAGCTATGATTAGTTTTGCGTTATTACAAATAGTTTTTGCGGACTGAACAAAATTATTTGTATAAATCGCGACGGAAGTAAGGGCGGGAGTTGTCGCCACACAAAATCGATTTAAGCCCCACAGTGGAATTCGTTTCACTGACCGTTCCATAGCGGTTCTTCTGTCGTAGTTTATTTTTGTTATGGCTTGTCTTTGAGTGTGTGTATCGCTTATATTATTTTGCTTTGGATAGCCGATTGGCCATTTTGTGGGAACGTAACTGTCCTTTTGGCTTTCCGCTAGTGATGTTTCCATTAGAGTCAGTTGTTTCATGTTTGTGTTTCGTTCCCTTAGTGTCTCTGATGGGAGCTGTGGTTTAATTGTATCGATTCCTGACCATTGCCTTCACTTCTATTTTACCACAACCGAATACTTACGCGTGCGTACAAATTTTGCACGTGTCGTGATTGCCGTAAACGTCATCAGGTAAAATTCGAAAGCATCCAGCTAAGATGTGATATCAAGTTAGCGTGCTGATATCGAGTGATATGCGTACTGATATCAGCACATATTTTCCTTGAATTATATTTATAGCCGTATAGTAATATAAGAATCTAATATGGAGTTATGCTGTAGATAGACGTTTCCACCCATCTACAACAAAAAAATCTTAGATTCTTTTTCTTGTCCAACACCGCTATTTTCTTTTATATTTTAACGCCTTTGTTCGCGCATAGTACTTACATGTATGTAGTTTGCCTCGATAAGAACACACTAGGGTAAGAACAGGATTTCTATCTCAGGCTAGACCACGGATCTCCTTATCTGGTGTACAAGAAAAAAAACATGTCTTCCATTTTGTATCCATAGTATGTACTATGCTTCAAAATGTAAACTTAGCAGCTTTATTTTCCCTAAATCTGCGTAGAACTTTGTTCTGTACTGGATCTGAACTTGAACATTTAATATATTGGCTGCATATTTATAGCTAATAAAACCGTGTCTGCCATTTGTACTCGTACATGATAAAACTAACTTTTTTCCGAATGTAATCTTAGTAGTTTTATTTTTATAAATTAACTAAATGGTCGCAAAATTTTGTTGTTCTTCTTACCTGTAACTGGATTTGAACTTTTAATTAACTGGCTGCATGGGTCTTATATGTAGAGGCTTAAATATTCAGCAATTGGTATATCATACGAGCGAATTTGTCTTAATGCACTCTAGTTTTAAACAACTACAAACAGATGAAATCAAACGAATTTATGCCTGAAAATTTAGTGGTGAGGCTGGGTTACAAGTTCTCGCAACATTAGTCACATCATTTCAAATATAATGAAAATACAAAACTACAACATGATACATACAACCAGGTTAGACGCAAGAAGAGAAACAAGAGGACCAAGATAATCCTGTATCGCTCACCTGAGCTAACAGATTCAAAGTTTCAGGAAGTGCCAACCTTTACTGAAGGATGTATTGGAGGACAAGGTGATGACATGGTAAGCATTTTCTGCAATCAAGTAGAATGTAACTCGATGATAAATCGGCTGACCTCACCGGTTTTTCATTCAAGCTTTTAGCCGTGACTTGCTTATATGTAACTTTCAAGAAGATCCGATATAAACTGAAGGGGCTATGGTGATAACAAGGTCAAAAATAAACAATTAACTGCTGCAATCAAAGGGATGTAACTCTATGATAAATAGGCAAACCTCACGAGTTTTCAAACTCCTCCGAGCTTTTCTACCTGACTTACTTGTTTGCAAGTTTCATGTAGATTCGACCAAATCTGAAGGGGCAGCAGTGATGACAAGGTCGAAAATTCAGTCCAGCAGGGGACATAACTCCATGATTAATTGACTGGCATTGCTAGTTTTCAAACTTGTCTGAGATTTTATCTCTAACTTACTAAAGTATAAATTTCAAGAAGATCCGATGAAAACTGAAGGACTTACGGTAAAAAAAAAAGGTCAAAAATAAGCATTTTCAGCAAAGGAGGTGTTACGAGCCAGGCGTAGCAGAAAAAAAGCAAACTCGCCTTTTGGAAAAATTTAACAAAATTCATTACAAGGTATCTTTAACCTGTAGAAGTAAGAAAAGTAAATTTACTTAGCTCTGTTATGAAATATCCTTGAATGAATCTATTTTCCTGGATCCAACAGAAGTCACAGTCCGAAATGAAATATAATATCCTTTGATAATCCAACACAGAATTTAGAAATAACTTTTCTTAAAAACCCAAACATCAAACCCCAAAGTCTGACTCAAAGAGAAAAATCAAGCTCTTTTTAGAACCTTAGAATTCTCTAGAACGTTCTAGAGGGCTGTGGAATAAGATTAGGTATTTTCTAAAAATAATGCAAACCTGAACTTTCTGAAAGTTTCCAAAGTACTTTTCCTTGTAAACAAGTTGTTTTAAATAAATTAATCTGTGGCTCATTTCTTTCCAGAAAGTTCTTTAAGAAGAATAAACAAGATATTTTTAGATCACCCATTGGGGTGAAAGTGGGAATCAGAAAAATAAATTCTTATGCATAACAGGAGGGGACATAACTCCATCAGTAATTGACCCACTTCGCTAGTTTTCAAACACATCCACGCTTTTAAATCGGACTTACTTGTACGTAAGTTTCAAGAAGATCCGATCAAAACTGAAGGGGCTACGGTGATGACAAGGTAAAAAAATCGGCATTTTCAGGAATCAAAGGCATGTAACTCTATGAAAAATGGTCCGACTTTTACAATTTTTGTCATTTTCTTGCCTGTTTGCCTTGTTAACATTATAAAATACCAATTGTATCTATGAATTCGTTTTCAGTAACCTCAATATGATCTAGTTAATTGTTCGAATGTTTAGTAAATGGTGACAAAAACAGAAATTGATCTTCACGACTTCACGACGAGTGTCATTGATGGGAGCTTTTGTTAATTGTATCGATTCCTGATCATTGCTTTCACTTCAAATTCACAGTCGAATACAAAAAGCGTTTCACGTTTCAAATTCCCCACCCCTAGTCGAATATCGCGTGTCATCTCTATAAATAACTACGCCGAGTTGAATGTGTAGTAAGTCCTTCAAAAGAGCGTCATTAGTCTCAGAAAAATAATTTTCAATTTTGCCACACCCAACATTTGTTCCTGACGATTAATCACGAAAACACGCCTATATCATTTTGACCCCCTTGAATCCCACTTTAATATAGTAAAACTGGGGTTTACAGGGGTAATCCTATATTTTGAGCAGAAATAAGAAAAATATCACATTTTTTTATCTAAAAAATTTCATATTTTCGGCGATCAAGGTTACAATATATTGGTATAGGCATGTTTTCGTAATGAAATTCCCCACCACCAGTCGAATATCGCCAGTCATCTCCATAAATAACTACGCCGCAAGTCCTTCAAAAGAGCGTCATTAGTCTCAGAAAATAATTTTCAATTTTGCCACACCCAACATTTGTTTCTGACGACTGATGAGTTGACATGTAAAACTCCACATGAATTTGACACAATAAATAAGTAAACGCGATTAAGGAAGCAAAACCACTGAGCCGTTGTTTTGTACAAACAAAAACCAATGAACACGTCTGTCTCTTTTTAAACACTATTTCATTGACTACCATATGCGCATGCGTTTATTTATTATTTTCACGATAAACTCTGACGTTTATCTCGACAAACCAAAACATCTTTCTTTTTTTTTTTTTTTAGGGAATCTGAGGTCCTTCAATGTCTCTTTTTGCAGTGTTATGAGTACACAAATTCTAGAGTGTCATAGCGGGGACATATTGTTTTTGCCCTGTCTGTGTGTTTGTTTGTTTGTTGGTTTGTACGTGGACAACTTTAACGTTGGTCATAACTTTTGATCCGTTTGAGATAGAGCTTTCATATTTGGCCTGAAGGTTCCTTGTGACAAGACCATCAGATTCATGCAAAAAATTTGACTTGTGACCTTGACCTTTGACCTTCTTAAAAGAAAGAAATAACATTGGTCATAATTTTTTAACCACTTCGGATACAGCCTTCATATTTAGCATGTATGTTCCTTGTGACAAAAGCTTTACATCCATGCAAAAATTTTGACCTGTGACCTTGGCCTTGACCTTTGACCTACTTAAAATAAAAAAAATAACATTTTGGTCATAACTTTTGAACGGTTTGAGATGGAGCCTTCATATTTTGCATGTAGGTTCCTTGTGACAAGAAGTTTATATTCACACAAAAAAATTTGACCTGTGAAGGTTCCTTGTGACAAGACCTTCACATTCATGCAAAAACATTTGACCTGTGACCTTGACCTTTGACCTACTTAAAAGAAAAAAATAGCATTGGTCATAACTTTTGAACCACTTGAGATGCAGTCTTCATATTTAGCATGTATGTTCCCTGTGACAAAAGCTTTACATCCATGCTAAAAATTTTACCTGTGACCTTGACCTTGACCTTTGACCTACTTAAATTAAAAAAATAACATTTTGGTCATAATTTTTGAACGGTTTGAGATAGAGCCTTCATATTTTGCATATATGTTCCTTGTGACAAGAACGTTACATTCACACATAAAATTTTGACCTGTGACCTTGATCTGTGACCTACATAAAAGAAAAAGTTAACATTGGTCATAACTTTTGAACTGTTTGAGATTCAGCCTTCATATTTAGCATGTATGTTCCTTGTGACAAACGCTTTACATTCATGCAAAAATTTTGACCTGTGACCTTGACCTTTGACCTACTTAAAAATAAACATTTTATGTCATAACTTTCGAACGGTTTGAGATATAGCCTTCATATTTTGCATGTAGGTTCCTTGTGACAAGAGCTTTACATTCACCCAAATATTTTGACCTGTGACCTTGACCTTTGACCTACATAAAAGAAAAAGTTAACATTGGTCATAACTTTTGAACCGTTTGAGATACAGCCTGCATATTTAGCATGTAGGTGCCTTGTGACAAACGCTTTATATTCATGACCGTTGACCTACTTAAAAAAATAAACATTTTTGGTCATAACTTTCGAACCGTTTGGGATAGAGCTTTCCTATTTGGCAATTAGGTTCCCTGTGATTAGAGCTTTTCATTCATGCAAAATGTTTGGACCATGACCTTGACCTTTGACCTACTTAAAAGAAAAAATAAAATTGTTCATAACTTTTGAACCGTTTAAGATAGAGTCTTAATATTTGGCATGTAGGTTCCTTGTGACAAGAGCTTTACATTCATGCAAATTTTTTGACCTGTGACCTTGACCTACTTTAAAGAAAAAATATTATTGTTCATAACTTTTGAACCGTTTAAGAAAGAGCTTTCATATTTGGCATGAAAGTTTTTTGTGTTTCACATGTTCGTGTTTCACAAACACATCTTGTTATTTGACGCATTAGCCTTTCTTTCAGCTTATACCGAATATTAAACGAAATTCAAGTAATTCGTAATTTGTTATGATATCATTTGATTTCCGTAGAAAATAAAATCTAAATTAGGGCAGAAATGAGATTATAAGACTACGTCCAAAATTGATAGACTGATTTATAAAGCTATTACACAATTCATGTAACCATGCATATTATTTACAAAGATGAAAATAATGTGCTATTTTTGCAAAATGTCTATTAATGCGTAATTAGGATTTTTAACATGAAAAATGAATGTATGCGATCACAAAAAGCTGATTGTTTTATTTCCTGTTACGTTTTTAGCACAGACAGGATATCGCATCTAATTTACAGATGAGCCCCGCCAAGCGAATTTGTGTCTTCGAGCATTCCGCCATGACAAACTTTAACTGCGCATGCCCAGTCATTCAGAGGGGCCAGGGATATGGCTTTCTGTCTGGATGTTCCTCTTGATTCACTGTTTGTATGAGCGAGCAGCGAAGGTTCTGGCGAGACTGCGCGGATGCGCAGGCTCGCCTGAACCTTCGCTGCTCGCATAGGCGATAAGTACCAAAATCGCTTGACGGGGCCCAGATGAAAGAGAAGGCTTTACAATAGATCCAATAGAAATCGCATTGATCATGCCAACAAGATCAAGCTGAAAACGGAAGAGGACTGTAAAGAGGCTTGAATGAGTCGCGTTGAAGTTTTCTTCCGACATGATGGCGCAGAGAAGACATAGATCAGCTTGCATACAGCATAAAATTCCATATTATTCGGATAACACACCCGTCTGATAGAGTGCATTCTTTTATTGCCTGAAACTGTCTTTTATTGTCTGAAACTGTCAAATTATTGGTCTAAATCGCGACAGAAGTAAGGGCGAGGAGTGTGGCCACGTAAAATCGATTTAAGACCCCCAGTGGAATTCGTTTCAGCTGACCGTTCCACGAGGTTCTTCTGTCGCGATTTATTTTTGTTATGGTTTGTCTTTGGGTGTTTGTTTTTATTTTGGAAAGCCTATTGGTCATTTTGTGGAAAGCAACTGTCCTTTTGGCTTTCTGCTGTTGATGTTTCCATTGGGGTCTATTGTTTCATGTTTGTGTTTCTTTCCCTTTGGTGTCTCTGATGGGAGCTATGGGTTATTGTATCGATTCCTGATCATTGCCTCCACTTCTATTTTGTTTCTTTTGTAAATTTGTTACAAATTTGTTTTGTTTATGCTCAATGCATAGATTCTGTGTGCTCAGTAGAAACTTCTTATCGAAGCGGTTCTAACGCGCGCACACAATCTATGGTTGTGAGCAAAATAATGTGTGACCAAGCAAACCCCACTTATTTGTGATCAATGAAAGTTATTGTTTCGCTTTGGATGTTTATATTGCTGACATCTTGTTATTTTGGACGGCCGCTTGAAACGAGACTGTCCTTTTGGCCTTCCGCTTTTGATGATTTAAATACATAACACGCCTATACAATGACATTTTTAACATTACCTCTGAAACATCGATCTTTTTAGATGAAAAATTGTGATATTTTTCTTATTTCTGCTCAAAATATAATTTTAGAGCAGAAATAAGAAAAATAAGGTTTACCCCTGTAAACCCCAGTTTTACAATATAAAGGTGGGGTTCGAGGGGGGTCAAAGTTATATAGGTCTGTTTTCGTGATGACGATGAGGTTGTATTATGTCGGTGTTTCTTTCCCATTAATGTCTTGGATGGGATGTTGGGGGTAATTGCCTTCTCTTCTATTTTATTAACATAATGTGAAGAAATTATTTACATTATAGCGCACAGCGTAGATCTGAACACTGTTCAGATCTACATTGTGCGCTATAATGTAAATAATGTTCAACAGACAATGTTCAACAGACAGCACAGATATGCGGCTTGCCGGAGCTTTAGCAAAAGGCAAACATGTCCGAAGGCGTATTTTCGCCTCTTGTGCCTTCAATGAGCACTAGCATGAGAAAAAAGAATGTATTCAATGTAGCTTGACGATTAAAAACAGCTTTCTGTTCTGGTTATTTCAGTGAACATGAAACATCATCGATTTTCCTCATAGAAGACCCAAAATGCACGAAAACGGGCAACGTAATACCGACGTTTATGAGCATGCAAACTGTCACAGACTGAACAGAACCGTAGATGGCCGCATACCTTGTAAACAGAATTCCTTGTCAAGATGCTTAAATAATGCAAACATAACAATAATTGTTCGAGAAATGCAGATTGATGAGGAGATTACAATAAAAAACGAGCATGCAGGACAAAATTAACTGGCAGAAGCCATTCATCACGGTTTTATGATATTTCTAAATCTGGATAAATAACGCCGACTTCATTGTGTAATACTGTATTAAATTTCACTTAAAATATTACGTGCGGTATATAACAACATTTTTGGCAATTAAGCCCATCCTGCTAAATCTTAAGAATACGTCATTTGATCCTATCACGTGATGAATGGTCTAAATGGGTGTTTATGAGTTTTTATTCAAAAGTATAGAGTGTTTTTTTTTTTTGTTGTTGTTTTTTTTCGTTTGAAACAACTCAATTAGGCGATCATAACAAGCAACATCAATCTATCTTTTAGAAAGAAGAAAAAATGCTAGTTCTACAGATCTCAAAATGGCGTCATTGTAGCACAAGCTACTAGTATAATAATTTTGAATGATCTCCAGTTACGAGAGCTATTTTTTAACATAATCTCTCTCAGTATCTATGCACTTTTGCCAGCGGTGTTTAAGGGCCTCAATGCCACTTTTATAGAACTCCTTTGCTTGACTGTTCAGAAAGTCATCCACTACATATATGACGTCATCAGGGTGATAAATCTCTGGAGAAAGCTGGAAAAAGGTTAAGATGGCACGCGATAATGTGCTCCTGGTGTGCTTCTGATCAGATGTCAGAAGTCTTGGTACCTATCGGACCGAAAACTTTCTCTTTGTAAAATCCTTTTTCAGAATGGATTGTACTCTTTCCTGTGAAATGCCAGCTCTGCAGGCAATATATCTTTCTCTGACTCGTCTGTCAGTCATAAAAACATCATGAATTTTATTGAACATTTCTGGGGTTCCAACATTGACTTCTCCTTTTTTGGTGCACCCCAATTCTTACCTAGTGGTATTGATTGCCTTCAGTATTACAAATTGAACAGATAAGGATGAAAGGATATAAATCTTATACATTCATCTAGCCAAATAGTTTGGAAAACCATGAAAATTGCTGAAAAATATGGCCACATGCCCAATTTCTAAACAATCAATGCTGAAAATTCAGTAATGAATAAAATGTCACACTAAAAGCGTTACACTCAGTTTTGGCTATATTTTGGACCATAACTTTTTTATTACTCAATGACAATCAGTGAAATTGGTCAGCTACCTTAAGAGCAGCATAATAATAAAAATAATGCATATACAAAGCATGTTTTCTTCAATATGTCCGAAAACGGTTTGGTCACATTTTTTAAGGCTCCCCGAAGGGGGAGCCATATAGTCGCCGCTTTGTCCGTCCGTCCGTCCGTCCGACCGTCCGTCTGTCCGTCACGCTCTATATCTCTAAAAGTATTAAAGGTATTTAAGTGAAACTTGATATACTGATAGAGGGCGATGAGGGGAATCGTAAAATACAAGAACCATAACCCTGTCACCAGTATTTATGGAGTTACTTCCCTTCTTAACTATTTCAATGAAAAGATTGTCCGGAGCATATCTCTGAAAGTATAGAAGGGATTTAAGTGAAACGTGATACATTGATAGATGGCCATTAGAGGAAGTGCAGAGTGCAAGAACTGTAACTCTATCACAAGTAATTACAGAGTTATTTCCCTTTTTAGTTTTTGCTATATTAAGCTTGTCCAGAGCATATCTCTAAATGTTTTAAAGGTAATTTAGTGAAACTTGATACACTGATAGGGGGTATGAGAGAAATCGCAGAATGCAAGAAGCATAACCCTACCAACAGTATTTACGGGGTTACTTCCCTTCTTAATTTGGGCCACACACAGTATTTTGGGTGCCCTATAGTAATCTCCTTGTCAGTCAGTTTCAAATCTAAACCAAAACATTTAACCGGTTATAACTTCAAAAGTATTATCCCAACTCCCGTGAAACTTCACACTCATACTAACAATCACAAGACCTACAGTCTGACAAACCATATTGCTTTTGTCCGTGTGTTTGTCACGCCTTAACCAAAAAACTTAACCTCGGTCATAACTTCAAAAGTAGTTGCCCTACTCTCATGAAACTGCACACACTTACTTACTATCACAAGACCTACATTCTGACAAAGGGCCATAACTATATTGCTTTTCGGTGTGTGTTTGTCAGGCCATAACCAAACAACTTAAACTCGGTCAAAATTTTAAAAGTATTTATCCTACTCTCATGAAACTTCACACACATACTTACCATCACAAAACCTACAGTCTGACGAAGGGCCATCATTATGTTGCTTATTTTCACTGAATTATCTCCCCTTTTTCAAAAAATATCTCCTGCTGTTTCATAACCATGGGTAATAGGGCTTTCATATTTCACATATGTATTCCTTGTGACATTCTTCATTGAAAATCACTTACTAGGGAACACAAAACTGAGTTTCTTTGTCTTATGGTTTAAGATTTACATGCACTTGCACGGAAGGGGCCTTACATTTTTCCTCATTTTTGCAGTCTTTGTTGAAAATCACTAACTAGGGAATTCTTAGTCTTTAGGTTAAACCCATTTGTTACCGGAAACCCCAAAAGGGGTAAGTGGCAAACAGTGCAGGCCCAGATCAGATGCCATGAAACTCGTGTTTGTCACGCCTTAACCTGACCCTACTCTTATGAAACTTCACACACATACTTACCATCACAAGACCTGCATTCTGACAAAGGAGGATAACTTGTGTGTTTGTCATACCTAAACCAAAAACCTTAACCTCGGTGATAACTTCAAAAGTATTGTGTCTACTCTCATGAAACATCACACACATAATTACCATCACAAGACCTACATCCTGACAAATTGCATTTGGGTGTGTGTTTGTCAGGCCATACCCAAACAACTTAAACTTCGGTCAAAATTTTAAAAGTATTTGTCCTACTCTCATGAAACCTCACACACATACATTACAAAAAAAACCTACATTCTGACAAAGGGCCATTACTATATTGCTTATTTTCACTAATCATTTCCCCTTTTGCAAAAAATATCTCCTGTTATTTCATAACCATTGGTGATAGGGCTTTAATGTTTCACATGTGTATTACTTGTGACATTTTTCATTGAAAATCAATTACTAGGGAACACAAAATTGAGTTTCTTAGCCTTATGGTTTAAGATTTACAGGTCCTTGCAGGGAAGGGGCCTTACATTTCTCATTTTTTTTTTTGCATTCTTTGTTGAAAATCACTACCTTGATTTTTTATTTGTACTCAAAACATCAGCTGAGGGTACTCATTAGAACCTCCTCATTCAGACGGTTCTAACGAGTACCCATAACCTTTGTCTTCAAACAAATCTTATCAAACTTCAAAGTGTATAGGATCATTTCACTAAAATAACCCTCCTACTGCGCATCTTCGGGGAGCATCCCTCGGTTTCACCGATGCTCTTGTTTTAAAATGCCCAGCTACGGACCTGGATTTTATGCATTTTATGCACGACACGCCATTTCATTTCCTTAACATCTATGATGGAATGAGAAAAATTTGACTGGACACAAAAATGACCTATTTCTGACCTTTTGCCTCTAAGTGTGACCTTGACCTTGAAGGTACCTACCTGGTTCTTGCGCAAGATACATCTAATGGTGGTTAACATTTCAGCCAAGTAATTATATAACCCATTCAAGAAAGTTATTGAAGGTACAAGAAAAATATAATCTTTTTTTACCTCTGACCTCTAAGTATGAACTTGACCTTGGAGGTACTGACCTGGGTCTTTCGCGCAATACATTGATGAGTGTTAACATTGCTGTCAAGTGGTGTTAATAAGTCATGGGTCTTTCCCGCGATATATTAATGAGGGTTAACATTGCTGTCAAGTGGTGTTAAAAAGCCCACCAAGAACTAAGACAATTATTGACTGGACACCAAAAAAAGAAATTTCTTTTTTACCTCATAAGTATGAACTTCACGTGGAGATACTAATCTGGGTCATGTAAGAGACACATCGTCTCATGATTGTTAACACTTCTGCCAAGTTATTTAAACTCCATCTAAGAATAAGAAAGTTATTGAAAAGACACGAATATGTACATACGAAAATAAAACCCTATGTTGACCTTTGACCTCAAAGTATGACATTGGCCTTGGGGGTACTGACCTGGGTCCTTCGCGCAATACATTGATGAGTGTAAACATTGCTGTCAAGTGGTGTTAAAAAGTCCATCCAGAATTAAGACAATTATTGACCGGACACCAAAAAAAAGAAACTTCTTCTTTTACCTCATAAGTATGACCTTGACCGTGGAGGTACTAATCTGGGTCATGTAAGAGACACATCGTCTCATGATTGTTAACACTTCTGCCAAGATATTTAAACTCCATCTAAGAAAAAGAAAGTTATTGACAAGACACGAATATGTACATACGAAAATAAGACCCTTTGTTTGACCTTTGACCTCAAAGTATGACATTGACCTTGGAGGTACTGACCTGGGTCTTTCGCGCAATACATTGATGAATGTTAACATTGCTGTCAAGTGATGTTAAAAAGTCCATCCAGAATAAAGACAGTTATTGACTGGACACCAAAAACATTTTTTTTTTTACATCTAAGTATGACTTTGACCCAGGGTCATATAAGAGACATGATTGTTAACACTTCTGCCAAGTTATTTTAACTCCATCTAAGAATAAGAAAGTTATTGACAAGACACGAATAAAAGACCCTTATTTGACCTTTGACCTCTAAGTATGACCTTGAGCTTGTAGGTATCGACCTGGGTCTTGCACGCGGCACATCGTCTCATGATGAATAAAATGTCCGCTAAGTACTACAAAACACATCTATTATAGTAAAAGAAAATATTGACCGGACACGAAAAAAGATACCGTTTTGAGCTTTGACCTTTAAGTATGACATTGACATTGAAGGGACTGACATGAGTTGTACGCAATAAATTGTCTAATAAAGATGAACATTTCTGCGGATGAACTTTAAAAAATCCATCGAGAAATAAAATATTGACCGGACACAAAAAGACCCTTTTTTACCTTTGACCTCTAAGTATGACCTTGACCTTGCAGTTACCGACTTGTGTCTTGCGTGTGACACATTGTATCGTGATGGTTAAATTTTTGGCCGAGCAAGAAAGTTATCGACCGGACTCGAAAAAAGACCCCCTTTTACCTTTGACCTTTAAGTAGCGCCTTGACCTTTGAGGTACCAGCATGGGTTTTGCGCGCTATACATCGTCCCATAACGGTGAACATTTCTGCGAAGTAACTTTAAAAATTCCTCCAGAAATAAAAAAAAAAGTTATTGACTGGACACAAAAAAACGACCCTTGGTCTTGCGTGCAATAAATTGTCTTATGAAGATGAACATTCCTGTAAAGTTACTTTAAAAATCCATCTAGAAATAAAACATTCACCGGACTCAAAAAAGACCATTTCTGGACATTTGACCTCTAAGTTTGACATTTTGACCTTGGAGTTACGGACCTGGGTCTTCATGCGCGCGACCCTTTGTCATATGGTGGTTAACATTCTGGCAAGTAATTTCAAAATAATGCTGATCCAATATTTAATAAATACGTTCTGAATAGTTAGATCCGTTGGAAGCAAAGAATACACCAAATATACAAAAATAGCAGACTCGGTTTTATTGAATCTGTTCATGGCAAAGCCCCCGCCCATAGGGGCTTGAAGAAATATATGGGCTGCATGATGCTTCCACGCAGAGCTGAATCCGGCCCGCACACTAGTACTGGTAAACCGCTAAGAGGATCTAAGCCTGTCCAGGAACCGCGGTGCGAGGCGGACCGTCCATGCTAATAAACCCTATTGGTTTCATTTGGCGACAGGGCTTGAGATATCATTTCATCTCAATATCGGGTAAAAGTCCCACACAATTGGAAGCAACGTCTCCAAAATGACCTTTACAGTGTTGACGGGGACGTTAAACCTCAAATAACTGTTCATGGCCTGTAATAAAATGTGCAACACCGGGCTCATCCTCTAGTAAGGGCAAGTAACTCTCACATGAACAGAGCCGTAGCTTTTGCAAAAACGTTAACGACGGACTGACGTCGGACAACAGTCCACGGCATAAACTGACTTCAGGTGAGCTAATTATGACCTACATTCAGCATACAAGGATTCCTGTCAAATTACCTGGTTATAGGCTTGAGCGAACTCCAAACCGCGAATTAAATCATATAATTCCCTGATCGACATGAGAATCGTTGTTTATCGGCATGGGAATCATTGTTCAGATGATCAGATTAACTTGAAATTAATCTTGCGTAAGCACTATTATAAAGAATTATCTTATAGAAACAGGTCAAAAGGAATCGAATGAGAAAATACGTTTCTACTCCATTCCAATCACTCCAATAATAAAGTTAATATTGCGTGGATCATTAACCATTGAACCACCACCTATGATCTTTGCAGACACTGTTGTTTTCTCTTTTTTCTTATATTAATGAGCCGGGGCACAGCATTTCTTACTATTAACATGTCCGACCAGCGAAAAATCAAACCAGCCTGTGCCGCCATATAGTCTAAACAGTTCTCTTGCTGCATGAAGAAGCATTGGGCCCTTAGCTATCATTAGAGCGCACAACGAAGACTCTGATCAAACTGCGCCGATGCGTTGGGCGCACATGTCTTATTGTAGGCTTTGTCGTACGCTGGTTCACTCAAAAAAGCCATATCATGGCGTGTGGGTCATCTGCGCAAGTCACATTTTCTCTGAAACACATGGAACAAATGCTTATCGAGATGTGTGCATTGAAAATGCTGCGTAAGATGGCATCCGAGTTTCAACATTATAACTGATTTGTTTTTTGTTTAATTTGAGGCTTAACGTCCCCGTCAACACTGTACATGTCATTTTGGAGACGTTGTTTCCAATTTTGCGGGACTTTTACCCAACATTGAGATGAAATGACTCTCAAGCCCTGTCGCCCAATGAAACCAATAGGGTTTATAAGCATGGACTCGCACCGCTTTGCCTGGGCAGACGTAGATCCTCTAAGCTGTTTACCTGTACCCGTGTGCGGTCGGTTTCAGCTCTGCGTGGAAGCATTATGCATTTATTTCTTCAAGGCCCGATGGGCGGGGGCCGACATAATAAATGAAAAAACTATATGTATACATGTATATCGTTGCCTGAGTTAATGAAAGCGGCACAAGAATTGTGTGTGTGAATTCGGGTTTAACGTCGCTTTCAACAATTTTTCAGTCATATCACGACGGTGTCTGGTTGCGACAGGGAGCTCAATGCTCACGTTTATAGTGCTGCCTCACTGAAGTATTATGTCCCAGACACATTACATGATACCACACCCAGTCACATTATCCTGACACTGGATCGACCAGTCCTAGCTCTACTCCGTAAATCTGAGTGCCAAGCGAGGAGCAGCTAGTACCATTTTTAACGACTTTGGTATGTCGCGGCCCGGGATCGAACCCGAGACCTCCCGTTCCCCGGAGCGGACACTCTACCAACTGAGCTATCGGGGCCGGTAAGCGGCACAAGAAACAAATATAGTGTGTTACGGCCCGCAATTCATATCTCCAAATATCAACCCCCTTGTAATGGCTCAGTGATTAGAGCATCGAACAGCCCCGGCTCGAATTCTATTGTAAGCAGGTTTGTTTTTCAGCCATGCTTCTTTTCTTTGTTATGACGTTCGTGTCGTAAGATGGGGGCCTCGTACTTGATCGGACTTTACTTCGCCGAAAATTGATTTGTCACACCATGCCACACCATGAATGATGACTTCATTGAAAGTGGGAAGTGTATCAGTCCGCAACTCCTACCTCCAGTTATTTACCATGATAGTTTATGTATATCTTTTAATGAGAGCATTGGTCCTTCAGCCGAGCGGCCCGGATTCGAGTCCCACAGCCGGCATGTATTTGTCCTG
Organism: Lucinisca nassula; assembly: GCA_963580285.1. Classification (NCBI taxonomy): domain Eukaryota; kingdom Metazoa; phylum Mollusca; class Bivalvia; order Lucinida; family Lucinidae; genus Lucinisca; species Lucinisca nassula. The sequence goes on from OY757018.1 coordinate 115,046,130, forward strand.
CTAAACTTCATTCATTCGTTATGGCTCTCGTGTTGTAGAAAGAAACACTTCAATGAATCAAACTTGCATGTTTGGTTTACCATGGTTGATTAACAGTATGTTAACAAGTCCAAGTAATTAACACCCCTCTAAACCCCACTTTAAACAGTCGAACATCAATAGCTCGAACACCTTTGGGACATCGAAAGTCTGTTCGAGACAGGGGTAGTTCGAGCCACTGAGTTTTACTGTCAGGAGACATAACGACATTACGAAAACACGCCTATAAAAACACATTGTAAACTTAACCACCGAAAAAAATTGGGGAATTTTAAGATGAAAAATAGTAATATCTTTCTAATTTCTGCTCAAAATATAGAGTGTGGTTACTCATTAAAAGCAGGGATATACATTATTTCTCTTACATCTGCTCCAATACATATATTGTGAGTACTCACCTCATTGAGGTGGTTCTAACGAGCGCCCACGAACAAGATATGTCGTTGGTACTCGTTAGAACCGCCTCACTCCGTCTCAGTAGGCGGTTCCAACGAGTGCCCACAACCTATGTTTGGAGTATTAACAAGAAAAATATGTACATTTAAAAGGTTCATCAGAAAAAAATGCCTGTCGTCACGAAAACACGACAATATGACTTTGACCCCCTCGAACCCCATTTTTATATAGCAAAACTGGGGTTTGCAGGGGTACACCTTATTTTCTTATTTCTGCTCTAGAATATAGATTGTGGGTACTCGTTAGAACCGCCTCGATGAGGCGGTTCTAACGGGTACCCACAATCTATATTTTGAGCAGAAATAAGAAAAATGTCACAATCTTTCATCTGAAAATTGTCATTTTTCGGTGGTAAAATTTACAATGTATTTGTATAGGCGTGTCTTCGTAATGTTATGAAAGAATGCACCATTTCACACGGATGTTTTGTCATAGTGAAATTCACTCTTGAGCCCCTACTGATTTTGCCTAATAAGCGCAGGAATTCCTTGATAGAACCAACACTAAGTAATGCGGATTTAGTGTCTTGAACAAGGACACAGAGAATAATGCTCGGCGTGGGAGTCGTACTCGGAACCCCTCGATTATGAGTTAAGTATTTTACCATGCACCAGTGTACCCACTTTAAGGATGATTTCGGGGAAAACAACAATAGAAATTGGCGAACCGGTGCCTGATTTTACAAACACGTAAGTTATGTGTACTCGTAAGAATTACTTGCGTACACACAGCATACATTCTAATGCACTTGCGTTTGTAAAGTGACGTAATTGGTGCGAGTCGGACCGTCCTGACATATCATCACGTGAATAAGTCCGTGAAATGAAGACCCCCCTATACCCCACTTTGTATAGAGAAAACTGGGGTTAACGGGTGTATACATTATTTTTCTTATTTTTGCTCCAAGACATAGGTTGTGGGTACTCGTTAGAACCGCCTCAATGTGGCGGTTCTAACGAGCACCCACAACCTATGTTGGCAGTATTTATAAGAATAATTTCACGGATTTTCATCAGAAAAATGGTCATTTTGGAGATGTGAAAAAACCCACTACGTCGCACGGGTGGGTTATCGTAATGAAACATTTTTGGTTTGTTTGGGCGGCAGGGATTGAGATGTCATTTCATCTCAATGTCGGGTAAAAGTCCCACAAAATTGGGAGCAAAGTCTCAAAAATGACCTAAATAGTGATGACGGGAATAAAATGAGAATAGTGATTAAACCTCAATTCAAACAAAGAAATGTAACGTGATATCTGATTGGATAACGTATGCACTTTCGTATGTCACATGACGTCTGATTGAATAACGCCAAAAACTTTTGACAGTACATTTAAGAAATTGATTTTATTTTTCTGCTGTTCATGACTGGGCGAAAAATGCTTATAGGGCAAACTTTTAAAGCTGAAAACATTTACCCGCTGTTTTTCTATAGAGAGGGAACAAGCTTTGACGTCACCAACGCCCGTAGAGAGCAATGGTTTAGACTGACGTCACTTGGCGTCACTGAAAATCATGTGACTCGATGCGTACATGGAAGTGTACACGACATTGTTTTCTATAGGTTAACTAGGTTAACATAAGATTTTACTCTGGAAATGTAAATATTCTGCAATATTCTATCGGGAACCCGACGTCATCCGGTAACGTCGCTTTTCATTGGCTGGAAGTGGGTTTTGGCAACTCATAGGGCTTGCCACTCTGTGCAAAATAGAACATTTTTAACAAAACGACCGAATAAGAGCATTAGAATGTGGATAACTGTATTAAAAAATGTCATTTGTGGAGGTAAATCGTCGGTTTTACGGTCGCTAATTCCGTTTTACGGCTCCGCTTACGCGTCGACGTAAAACGACATTTCTGACCGTAGACCGCCGATTTACCTCCCCAAATGACACTTTTCAATAGAGTATCCCCTAATTTACGTTTTAATAGCTGATGAAAAAGTATCCATTCATTATCTTCATTCGTCCTCCTAATCTGACAATATTATCGGTTCTCAGCGACTCGAACTTTCAATGTCTCGAACTTTCGGATGCTGATGGCCCCAATGTGTTCGAGCTTTTGAAGTTTGACACTGACAGGAAACATAACATCACGAAAACACGCCCATATAATTTTGACCCCCCTTGAACCCCGCTTTTATATAGTAAAACTGGGGTTTCCGGGTGTATACCTTATTTCTGCTCAAAATATAGATTATGGGTACTCGTTATAACCGCCTCACCGAGGCGCTTCTAACGAGTGCCCATAATCTATATTTTAGGGCAGAAATCACATTTTTCCTCATAAAACTTTCATTTTTTCGGCGATAAAGGTGGCAATGTATTTGTATAGGCGTGTTTGCGTAATGATTAAAACAGGCCTATTCAAACAGATTGAAAACTTAACCACCAAAACATGAACATTTTCAGATAAAAAAAATCTGATATTGTTCTTATTTCTGCTCAAAACATGGATTGTTGGTACTCGTTAGAACCCCTTAAAATGAAAAAGCAAAAACTACATCTTAATCTGAAAATCTTGGCTGCTTATGTCGTCTGCCGCATCTTCTTGACGAATACAGGCAAACAGTGTGGATCCTGATCAGACTGCTCCTAGAGGAAGATCTGGGTCTAAATTGTTCGCAACAATGGCTGCAGGCATAGTCAATTGGCATTTTTAGGGTTAAATATTGTGCAATCGTTAAATCGATTCTGAAAGCCTTATGCAAACTTCAGTAACGATCTGGTTAAATTAATTAATGGGGAAAGAAATATGATTTTAGGCAAACAATACTTGAATACGAAACAAATAATGGCAGATAATATATTCTACTAATATTGACACCGGATGATATAAACACGATGATCCGAAGTTTCAAAACTTATGACTATAACACAACCCTGCGACATAGTGCATTTTTCACATCTCAAAAATGGCTACATTTCTGGCGCAAATCTTTGATATTTTTCTTATTTATATTGCAAACATAGGTTTTGGGTGCTAGAACCTCATCATTGAGGCGATTCTAACGAGTACCCACAACCCATGTCTTGGAGCAGAAATAAGACAAATAATGTGTACCCCCGTTAATCCCAGTTTTCTCCATATAAAGTGTTTTTTTTTTTTTTTTTTTTTTTTTGGGGGGGGGGGGGGGGGGGTCATTTCACGGACGTGACGTGATGTGAAGCAGATTTATCGGTATCGTCATTTTCTCTATACATGTACCCTTTCTACTGAATAACTGTTTCATATATGTATATAACTTTTGGTTTACCGGGACTTACACGGCTTTGTTCCCATAAGCCTGTAAGAAGCATAGGGATCCTGCATGTGGATCTTTAACTTACTATTATTAAAAGTGGCACTGATTGGTAATTCCTGCCAACGGATTTTGCAAATGCTGATTATAATACCATTGACAGACATCAGGGGCCAGTTGTTCAAAACTAACGACGTCGTTAGTTAACGTATCGTTAAAACTTTGATCATTAAATATGGCAAATATGCTGAATTTTTTGTTGAAAAAATGGGAGCAGCTTTTGCGGACGCAAATTTTTGCTGTGCATATTTTTTTCAGCAGAAATACCAAAATTTACAATATTGTACTTGCTAGAAGAGTTAACATATGACCACTAACGAGCTCGTTAAGATATCGATGCTTTGAACAACTGGTCCCAGATTAACAAATCTATGTAATGAACTCCCCTCTGAAACCATGTATAGAAATAGATGCCCAGAAAAAGTCACTATCAAAGATTACAGCTTACATGTATTGGGACGGTCAGCTTACTTTACCACAATTTGTTTTAAGCAGGTTTATTCGTAAGAGGCTAAATATTTTTTTACCAGGAACGGTCAACTGTTGAGTCAGCACGACTATCCGATGATATTTGCTTTTTTGAGAGTGTGTGTGTGTGGGGGGGGGGGGGGGGGGGGTTACTTCACTCATATCGAGCCGATCGTTAATCAGAGGTGGGCGAAAACCGGAGTACCCGGAGAAAAAACACCTGACCTTCCGTTGCAGAACTTGGACTCTCACATGTGACCCGAGTCAGGCTCGAACCACAAATATTTGCTTTTCGTTTCTAAACTCTTACAGTGAACTGAATGTCCCAATGAGACATTGCGCCATACATTATCTGTCTATGTATATATCTAGGAAGTTTCCAGACAAAAATGTCGGTGAGAACTTCCCAACAAGAGTATCAAATCTTCTTAACTGGACCAGAATTCACACCCGTATAAAGGCCATCGGTAAAATAAGTTTGTTGAGAGAAATAAGAAGAATATTCTCCCTGTTTTAGAAGCTGGCTCAAAGATATTGACTCACGTGATTATCTTTAAATTATAAAGAATACCAAGATTGGTACAGTCAATATAGAAAATAGAAGTGCAGGCAATGATCAAGAATCGATAAATCAACCCACAACTCCCATCAGAGACACCAAAGGGAAAGAAACACAACCATGAAATAACCAGACTCTAATTGAAACATCAAAAGTGGAAAGCCAAAAGGACAGTTACATGTACTTTCCCACAAAATAGCCAATTGGCTAGCCAAAACAAAAATATAAGCGAGACAAACCATAAAAAAATTAACCGCGCAGAAGAACCAGTGAAAAGAATTCCACTGCGGGGCTTGAATCGATGTTGAACCCTCTTTTCGCCGACAGTCGCTAACGAGCCTTTGCACAAGATTAGGCGGAATAATGGAGATATTAATTGGTAATCATTTAATACTCAAAGAAACGAGACGATTCTAACAAATATCTACAGCATTTGGTTTTTGGAGTAATAAAGGGGAAAATCCTTTATAACCTATTATACTGTTTATAGCGGTAAATAATAGCGGCTGATTGAAAGGGAACATATACTGACGTTATAGCGTTGGTACTCTGTACATGTGCTCCGAGACATAGGTTGTGAGTACCGCAATGAGGCGGTTCTAACGAGCACCCACAGCCTAAGTTTGGAGTCTAAATAAGGAAATATCACACAAATTCATCAGACAAGTAACCACTTTGGAGATACTGTGTCAGATTAGCTAGTTTCGTCAAATTAAATAATAATAATCGACCTTATTTATAGAAGGTAACACATTTAGTAAACTAGTACTAATCTTCCATGTGGCCCTCTTTTCCTGGGTAGAAACCAGTACTACGCAATGTCGATAAAGTCTCTTGCTCAAGGAAACAACACTTGCCGCTCGTGGGGATCGAACCCGGTACCTCTCGATCCCGAGTCCGATACTTTACCACTGCACCACAGCGCTCCACCAATTAGGCCTCATCATTGACCCCAAATATATTCAAGCCCATATTCTTTAAGTCTGGCTTTTAAAAACTACCAATCAGATGCTAAATTTGCCTAACGTTATTCAAAGATTACAGATCATCACGAAAACATGCCTATATAATTTTTGACCCCCTCGAACCCCACTTTTATAAAGTAAAACTGGGGTTTGCAGGGGTAAACCTTATTTTTCTTATTTCTGCTCTAAAATATAGATTGTGGGTACTCGTTAGAACCGCCTCAATGAGGCGTTTCTAACGAGTACCAACAATCTATATTTTGAGCAGAAATAAGAAAAATATCGTAATTTTTCGTCTTAAAATCTTCATTTTTTCGGCGATAAAGGTGGCAATGTATTTGTATAGGCGTGTTCCAAAGATTACAGATAATCACCCAATCAGAACTGTCAGTGTTTTGATTCTTTCATTTGTTCGAGATGTATGAGTGTTCGTTCAATCAAGGAGTACGATTTAATGCTGTTATGAACACCCCAAATATTAGTAAAATAAGATCGTTTGCCCAACAGGACTGTATGTTCAGTTATTGTCAGAATCTCTATAATATCAGTCTGGTGTTATTTCAAAAGCGAATGTTGCAATCAAAATATAGTAAACCAGTAGGTCTTTATCGCCGTTACCCACTTTTATCTGATCAATCTCAGTGGTTATCCCATCCAATTCTATTTAAGATAAACTAGCGATTTGTATGAAAATGTTGAAATTGTTATTTAACGATATTAAATCATCCTGCCCGCCCCCGCCCATCGTGGCTTGGAGAAATAGATTGGGCTGCACGATGCGTCCACGCAGAGCTGATACCGACCGCACATTAGTATTGGTAATCCGCTTAGAAAGTCTAAGCCTGTCCAGGAAAACTGCTGCGACTCGGCCCGTCCATGCTTATAAACCCTATTGGTTTCATCGGGCGGCAGAGATTGAGATGTCATTTCATCTCAATGTCGGGTAAAAGTCCCACACAATTGGAAGCAACGTCTCCAAAATGACCTAAATATTGTTGGCGGGGACGTTAAACCTCAAAACAAACAAACAATACATCATCCTGCAGTAGCTAATTCTGCTTTGGAAATAATTCGATTTTCGTGTGTAGTTTATTTCACCAAAAATTTCAATTGAACCGAATTTCTATGACATTCAGAATCTATATATTTGGGAAGCAGTCTTGCAAAATACATTTAATTTATTAGTTGGTTGGTTGATTTGAAGTTTAACGTCCCCGTCAACACTATAAAGGTCATTTTGGAGACGTTGCTTCCAATTTTGTGGGACTTTTACCCGACATTGAGATGAAATGACTTCTCAAGCCCTGTCGCCCAATGAAACCAATAGGGTTTATTAGCCTGGACGGTGCGACTCGCACCGCGGTTCCTGGACAGGCTTAGATCCTCTAAGCGGTTTACCAGTACTAGTGTGCGGGCCGGATTCAGCTCTGCGTGGAAGCATCATGCAGCCCATATATTTCTTCAAGCCCCTATGGGCGGGGGCGGTTAATTTATTAGTTAGTTTGATTATTGACGAGGAACATGCGATCACCTTCCCCGCCAGAAACCGACATTTCATTACGATAACACACCCGTGGTACTTTTCTGATGAAAATTTCTGATATTTTTCTTATAAATACTGCAAACATAGGTCGTGGGTGCTCGTTAGAACCGCCTCAAGGAGGCGGTTCTGACGAGTACCCACAACCTATGTCCTGAAGTAATAATAAGAAAAATAATTATACCCCCGTAAACCCCCGTTTTCTCTATATAGAGTGGGGTATAGTGGTGTCTTCATTTCACGGACTAGTTCACGTGATGTGCCCTTGTCTTATCGAATTCCCTGCCTGAGGACAATACTTGTAAGGGCAAGCATCGGTTACAGGCGGCGAACGCGATCCCATTTCCCCTTAAATATGTTCTAGAAGGGGTTATCCTTTGGAAGCAAGGAATACACCACAGAACTGTAAAATATAAAGTATATATGTTTCTGGGCCAGACTAGCTAGTTTCGGCCAATTAGAATCAAAACATTGAATCTGTTATACTGCAAAGCATTTACATGGCATTTTGTTTATACTGGGGTTTACAAGGGTAATTCTTATTTTTCTCATTTCTGCTATATACATTACGAAAACACGCCTATACAAATACATTGCAACCTTTATCGTCGAAAAAAATGAAAATTTTAATGTGAAAAAATGTGATATTTTTCTTATTTCTGCTCAAAATATAGATTGTTGGTACTCGTTAGAACCGCCTCATCCAGGCGGTTCTAACGAGTGCCCACAATTTATATTTTAGAGCAGAAATAACAAAAATAAGGTTCACCCCCTGCTAACCCCAGTTTTACTATATAAAAGTGGGGTTCGAGGGGTCAGAATGATATAGGCGTGTTTTCGTGATGATAAAGATTTTGGATACTCGTTAGAACCACTTCTGTTGGGCGATTCTAGAGTATCAGCAATCTATATTTTGAGCAAAAATTAACACTATTTGTCATCTTATTTTTTTTTTTTTCGGCGGTTCAATTTACGATGTATCTGTATAGGCGTGTTTTCCTGATGTCGAGAAGACGACCATATTTCATAATGTCGATTTCCACTAAATTCCATTTGGTTATACACAGCTTATAAAAGCCTCCTTTGTGTAGTGGTTATGCTACTCGCCTTGTAAACCAGGGGTCGCAGGATCGATCCGGGCTTCTCCAGACTTTCGGATGAGTCTTAAAAACGAGGTCCCGTCTCCGTATCACCTTAGCTGTTGGTGAGACGTTAAGCTCAGACACTCACTCCCTCTACGCAGCTTACAACGATTGAGACATTGTGCAGATTATACATTGATAACAAAACAAATGAAACAATAAATTAGAGAGGGGATGACTGTTGTAGCAGATAAATCGTCAATTTTACAGTTGCAAATACCTTTTAGGGCTCCGCTAATGCGTCACCTTCAAACAAACTTTACGACCGTAAAATTTCCAACCCCAAATGATAATTTTTATGAAGTTATTCCATAATTACACGTTAAAAAACAATACAAATAGTAAGTAGTAGACGTTTATCGGTATTTGGACCAAAATGTGTTCGAAGACATATGTTGGATTGCATAACACCTTTATGACTTTTTTAGACCAGACACACTTGGGGCATTCAGCTGGCTGTCATACAGGAAGGGTAATCAATTACCTAGAGACAAGTCACATTTGTGTATATACTTGTGTGTGTTGCTGATTAGAACCGCCTTGTCATGGAACAATGAAGTTCTAAAAGTAAGGAAAATATGTTCTTGCACACCAGACAAGGAAATACCGATTTTACCCTTGGAAAGAAATTTATGTTCTGACCCTGGTGTTCCGACCCCAAATCGAATATAATCGCCTGTTTGATAAATGCAAATAGAAAAATCCGTCCCTCGGGATCACTGTCCGGCATCATTCGACAAGCCTCGTGATGCCGGACAGTGTCCCTTGGAACGGATTTTTCTATCCACCCCTCACACCCATATAAGATTCTTATAGTATATGCCTGAAAATTCTACTATCGCAATAAAGTGGTGACATTTGGGTATAAATAGCATGCCTTTGTTAGCATTATGAACACAAGCTACATTTGGATTATTGAAAATAAATGTAAATGTGCTTGTTCCTTTGATTTCTAAAACAATGTGTATTTGTCTGAAACCTTAAAATGCTTATTTTCTAGACATTATAGCCTCCATGTACCATATGTCGAAACATTTTGGGTACATATTTCGATTTTAAAAATCAAAAGAAAGTCACTCTGTTCTTTCTTAATAGTTACATTTTAGAGTGCACTTCGACAATATCTGATAGCAGATTTAACATTGATGACTCCAATTAATTGCGCGTGAGGAGCGCTCATTTACGGTCAGTAAAACAAGGTACCGGGTAACTTAATGGTACCTTTTCCCGAACTGTTTAGTTTGTATGAAAGCAGAACAAGAAATTAGATCAAATAATCATTCATTCCAATTATGTTCATTTTCAAAATAATTAGGAAAGTAGTATATTGACGTTATTAAGGATCAAAATAAGGTACTGTACACTCCAGTTTTTCACACCTTTTGCACCTAATGCAATGCTGTTATAAATTTCTTATGGGAGTGATTTTCGATATTATTACAGCCGTATTCACATGTAAGTCCTCCAAAGAGGAAACAGCAAGTGAAAACCATACATTATCCCCGCCATGCACTGGTGACTTTTATCATAAATTCCAAAATCTTTAGGTATAGCTTATTCATGCCAATTCTTTCCTTGAATAGAGATTTTAATTGCACGACCCGCAGAAAAAGCGACCGACTGAAGTCGGTTGATTTTCTAATAACCGTGTCATTCTGTCATTCGGTCATTCTGTCAGTCTGTCAGTCTGTCTGTCCGTCCGTAACCCGTTTGTGAAAATTGGTGATAGTGACTTAACCGCTTGGAATATTTAAACAATTTTTGGCATACTGATAGATATCAATGAGATCTAACCAATGAGCTTGCGAAATATTACATTCCATTTAGTATAGCCTCGCCGAGGCGAAAAATGTGAAAATTTTCGAACTGCTTCTCCTCGGAAACCGTTGGGCCGATTGAAGACAAATTTCATATGGAGCCTCTATGGGATGGGCGGAACCAAAATTTGCTCATGGGGTCCAGGTCACATGACCAAAATGGCCATCAAGCCATATATAGTCTGTCTGTCTGTCCGTCAGTAACCCGTTTGTGAAAAATGGTTATAGTGACTTAACCGCTGGGAATATTTAAACAATTTTTGGCATTCTGATAGATGTCAATGAGATCTAACCAACAAACTTGCGAAATATTACATTCCATTTAGTATAGCCTCGCCGAGGCGAAAAATCCGTAACCCGTTTGTGAAAATTGGTGATAGTGACTTAACCGCTTGGAATATTTAAACAATTTTTGGCATACTGATAGATATCAATGAGATCTAACCAATGAACTTGCGAAATATTACATTCCATTAAGTATAGCCTCGCCGAGGCGAAAAATGTGAAAATTTGCGAACTACTTCTCCTCGGAAACCGTTGGGCCGATTGAAGTCAAATTCATATGGAGCCTCTATGGGATGGGGGAAACCAAAATTTGCTCATGGGGTCAAGGTCACATGACCAAAATGGCCGCCAAGCCATATATGGTAAAAACCCTTCAAAAATAGTCTTCTCCAGAACCACTGGGCAGATTTCCACGAAACTTGATAAATTGCATCTGAGACGTAGGCCCATCATAAATTGCTAAAATGGTGACCCTGGGTTGACCTTGACCTTCTTTGTGCCTCGGTCAAACTTTGACACATATGCTTTTGTATTGGAAAATGTGAGAATGCATTTTATCCTGCAAACGGTTCAGAATACAGTACTAAAGTATAAGATATATTTTTGCTCCTTACGATAAGGCGCATTTATTGGAGGAACCGTTTTAGGTCCATGTCACATGACCAAAATGGCCGCCATACCCATATATGGTAACACTCATAAAGCTAAACGCATCCGGCGGGTCGTGCACTTCAGCTGAAGCACTGGTTATTTGATCTTAATTGCAAAATGTCAAGTTAGACCTAGTTCACTAGAAAAGAAAATAACAGAAGATTGTGTTAAACGGCTGGAGATAATTTGAATGTTTATCTATTATCATAATAGTCCCCTTAAAAATCGGTTCTTGAGCAATGCAATCCTGTATCACGCACATGAATTTTAGAACGAGACACGTAGTTGGAGCTCTTCCAATGAAAGCCGTTTCCATACAAGCATGTTTGTTTGTTTGTTTGATTTGATGTTAAACGTCCCCGTCAACACTGTAAAGGTCATTTTGGAGACGATGCTTCCAATTTTGTGGGGCTTTTACCCGAAATTGAGATGAAATGACATATCAAGCCCTGTCGCCCAATGAAACCAATAGGGTTTATTAGCATGGACGGTCCACCTCGCACCGCGGTTCCTGGACAGGCTTAGATCCTCTAAGCGGTTTACCAGTACCAGTGTGCGGGCCGGATTCAGCTCTGCGTGGAAGCATCATGCAGCCCATATATTTCTTCAAGCCCCTATGGGCGGGGGCTTCCATACAAGCATGATTTGTATAAAAGATTCAGAATGAAAATTGGTTAAACCACTGTTTGCTTCGAAAAATAGTCCCGTTTGAGAAATGGTCAATCCAGGCTATATATAGGATTTATATAAGTGCCTATGTATTTTTGAATTTATTAAACGAAATGAGGAAAAAAGATAAAATGCGAGGCGTTGTCGAGCATTTTATCTCTTTTTCCTTAACGGGTTTAATAAATTTAATAATACATGGGCACGATTGAAAGATTCTGTTTATCATACGACATTTAAAACGCATTTTGTTCACGATAAGTAAACAAATTATGTCAATATTTCGCAATTAGTAAACGCGACGTTGTTAAGGACGCCGTACGTGTAGTTTTACTGGGCGTATCCAACCAATTTGCATATTTAATCTACTAGTCGATTACCGAATTTAATACATGACGTTATTACATTCTCAGACGCGACGACATATGATAAATTGTGTGTGACACATAATTTATTAAAGCAAGATAAATAAATAAATAAAATTTCATTTACTGACTAAATTTAAAGGTCAGTCAATTAATTAATCTTGTTTGTTAACTTGCTTGGGTTGGGGCTCCAAAATTCAAATACAGTGAAATTCCTACATTAAGACCACCTTTGGGACTGTTCAAAAGTGGTCTTTAAGACCACTTTTGAACAGTCCCAAAGGTGGTCGCTGACCAGGGAACAATGTGTTCAGAACACACAAAGAAAGAATAACTTTACCCTTCTTAATAAGCTTTTTAAAGCAGAATTAGTCTTAATTTTAGGTGGTCTTAATAGCGGAATTTTACTGTATAGATGGCCAGGAAGTACTACAGTGACAGAACCCAGGCTTTCAATGGTACCAAGATAAAGGGGAAAGAAGAACACACGTATAAAGAACATACGCAACGGAAAACAAAGCAGCCAGCTGCTGTCTTGTCTCTGACGATGTGACTGCAATGCTATGACGGAAATAATCAAAGCACTGTCAGCACTGATGGATCGATTGTCTATGAGTGTAGGCTGGAAAAATAGTCCTGAACAGGAACTTAGACTGTTTCGTTTAACCCTTACATTCCTACACTGCAGGCAAACATAATATGTCCAGATATGACGCCACATTGTGTTTGACAGTGGCAAAGCACACTAGCTCAGTCAAGATTTTATAGATAACCAACGCTTCTACCCAGCGCTCTTACCACACAGGAAGAAGGATAGACGCTATGAATAACCGTTACGTAGGTTTTGTACATGGTCAGCGATAGTCTCTTGGACAAAAGCAGACAGGAAGCTTCTGTACTTAGTACGTTGGGTTGATGGATGGATCGACCCAAAAATAAAGACACTGTATCAAACAGCACTTGATACTTGCAGCAGCGAACTACACACCCAGACTGACCAAAAAAGGAGCTTGTTTTGGAACGTCTTTTCATTCATTACTGTCTAAGCCTGTCCGGACAAAGTTGTGCGAGCGTCCCTTGAACCCTAGCGGTTTTGGGGCGGTAGGGCTCTCAGTGTCATTACATCTCAATGTGGAGAAAAAGTCCCACAAAATTGGAAGAAACGTCTCCAAATTGACCTAAATAGTGCTGACGGGGCGTAAAACCTAAACATAATACTGTTTAGATCCAGCAACACGTACATTCCCTCAGGTTCAGGTAATTTTTTTTAGGAGAAACACTTTTTTTTTCAAATAGAGTATATTTCCTTTGTTTTCCCCTAAGCTCTAAAAAGGTGTACTTAAATGAAAAAATCATGTTTTCTTTGAGCGCGTTAGTTCTTTTACGAATTTGTGTATCGTGGTTTGAACAAAATTGTGGAAAATAAAAAAAAAAAACATGCGCAAATTCAAATATAAAAAAGTAAGTCGAGACAAGTACACTTAGGTCAGCTAACCATTGATATATCTTCATTAAAATTCTTGTGCAAGACTGTGTTAAATACGAGTTAACTGATTCAAACATTATATTTTTAAAACCACGACTAATTTCTATTACATATTGCACATAAGTTATTACAGATTTTCATGGTTAATCGAGTATTTACCATGTTTATTTGAGTCGCAACAATCGAAAGTTTGTCTATGAAAAGTTTATTCCTAGCAAATGCTCAGAACTATGAAAGACTTCGCTTTTTTGGTACCCTTATTCCTAAACTTCTTCATTCGGACAGTGGCCGATGCTAAGAGTGAGTGTACATACACGTCTGCTGTCTCGCCCAATTTTAATGTCGAATAAGAAATATGAATCTTCGTTCTTACCTACCGCATTTTTGTTAAACTTATGAATGGCAGAATTCAAAAATCGTTTTTGGTGTTCTGCAGAGGTCAGATTTCTAGGCTAAGATTTTCTTGGGTGCAAACGTCCTTAAAATACGCTGATCTAATTGAACTATATGTATAAATTCACAGACGCAAAAATTGAACGAGACGTTATATATAGAAACCAGTGCAATTATTAGTGTATACCGCGACAGAGGTAAGGGCGAGGATTATGGCCATGTAAAATCGATTTAAGCCCCCCCCCCCCCCCCCCAGTGGAATTCGTTCCACTGACCGTTCCAAGGCGGTTCTTCTGTGGCGGTTTATTTATGTTGTTGTTTGTTACTTACTGTGTGTATCACTTGTGTCTTTTTATTTTGGATGGCCATTTGGCCTTTTTGTTGGAAAGTAACTGTCCTTATGACCTTCCTTTGTTTAGGTTTCCATTATGGTCTGGTCACTTCATGTTTGTGTTTCTTTCCCTTTGGTGTCTTTGATGGGTGGATTAAGTTAATTGTATCGATTCCTGATCTTTGTTTTACTTCTACTTCTCTTGCTGAATATTCAGTTTAGCCACAACCATTTCTGACTTTGAACCAATCAGAATACTTGATGTAATTTATTCCTACAAATTCATAAATTTAATGTCAAGCAGAGTAGATCCTGATCAGATGGCATCTGAAGAAGCCATCTGATCTGGATCTACACTGTTTCCAAAGATAGGGGTTGTCGTGAACAGCATGATAAGAGTTAAACACGCATCAAGAGTGTTAATGAGCAAATTATTTAATATATAGACACATATTGCACGTGACAATTCGTATCAGTTTGTGCAATCATTAGACACGTATCAAGAGTGTTAATAACAAAAATATTCTTTACTTGTGCCCTTAAGGGCCCCGCCCACCGGGGCTTGAATAAATAGATTGGGATGCATGATGCTGCCACGCAGAGCTGAAATCGACTGCACACGAGTACTGATAAACCGCTTAGACGGGATCGAAGCCTGCCAAGGTAAAGCGGTGCGAGTCGGACCGCCAATGCTTATAAACTCTATTGGTTCCCCTCGGCGTCAGAGCTTGAGATGTCATTTCATCTACGTATGGGGTAAAAGACCCACGAAATTGGAAGCCACGTTTCGAAAATGACCTATATAGTATTGAAGTATTGAAGGGGACGTTAAACCTCAAATCAAACAAACAGATAAAACAAAATGTGTGCCGTTTCGCGCATGAAAATTCTATATTTGTTAGCATACACCATGTACTTGCGCGCATGCAGTATGAAGCTTCTCAGAATACCAGAGCCTTGCCGTTTCAGCTGAGTAATTGGTACTCAGAAAAGACAAGATCAAAGAGCACAGCCGACTCAAAACAAAATACTCTGTGACGCTCAGTTACACGTAAAACACAAGAATACGCACCAACAATATAAGGCCAATTCTATCACAGAATGCCTATATAGGCAACGTAAAGAAAACTGTGATTTATCAAGTTTGCAATAAATCACAGGGAGGAGGAGCGTGATGCGAATAGCAGTCGTTTTATGACGTCACTCCTAGATTATTTGATGTTAGACGGTTTAACGTCATTTTCTTTACAAAAGGAACTTGTAAGCATGTGTTACAGTCAATAATTTTGGCGGGATTTCTTCTAACCATGGTGAAAGTTTGGAGTAATCTTAAGGAAACAACAACATTATTGCCGATTGTCAAGGTGATAGAATCGAAATAGATCAGCTTTTGTATGCGAATTGTTGAGTAATAAATCGCAGTTTGTCGGTAAGTTGTAAGCGGACAAATTATTCGCACTTCGCGCTAGTGGTTTGACCTACTTTACAACTTACCTCCAAACTGTGATACTTAAAAATCACAGATAAAGCTGATCTCCAAGCTAGCACGAAAAAGCGGACCAACGTCGGCGTTGACCCTATTTGCCTTGCTGGCTGGACTATTTCTTAATCAATTTATGAGCAAAGTAATGTGAAATATTTTGAGCATTTGACAAAAACAAACTAGCAGCTCATCATGTACATCCGCACAGCCGAACAAAAATCATAGTGTCCGCTGCGTCGATGCTGGTGTTCTGTTGTAGATGGGCGGTTCCAACCCTCGGGATGTCCGTGCTGAGCGCAACCTAGGCTATCCCAAGGGTTGGAAACGCCCATCTACAGCAGAACACCATATTATATTATTTTCTTGCAAAACACCAACAAAAAATCATTTTACTTTATTCAACGTTTAAGTTTTCTCGCATTATACTCAGGTAGTCTGTCTGGGCAAAAACACCAGGGCAGAATTTCTGTCCCAGACTAAAACCACGGATTTCCTTATCTGGTGTGCAAGAATGATACATTGTACCTCTAGTTAAGATCTCAGATTTCAAGACTTTTGTTACATGTAGTCCGTATAGCTGAGCAGGCAGGTTCCTGTCTTACCAGGTTCACAAACCTGAAAACAGGACATATGATCCTACCGAGTCGTGTTCTTCATTTTCGCTGAATCCTGCAGACAAAATTAATCATAAAATAGAGTAACATTCCGCTATTAAGACCACCTAAAATTAAGACTAATTCTGCTATAAAAAGATTATATAGGCGATTGCAGTTATTCTTTCTTTGTGTTTTCTGCATACAGCGTCCACTGGTCAGAGACCACCTTTGGGACTGTTCAAAAGTGGTCTTAAAGACCACTTTTGAAAAGTCCCAAAAGTGGTCTTTATTTACGAATTGTACTGTATTTTTCATGATCCGTTCAGCTAAGCATGAAATTCGTACTATGCATAAATCAAAACCTTACAACACGTCCGTGTGACATAATGAATACTCTCATGGCTCTAAGACATATATATTTTTTTTCATTGCTATCTTTTTATATTATCTGAGAAAGCGCATGACAAAACCTACAATAAGACATGTGCGCCCAACGAAAACTCAGATCAGCCTGCGCATCCGCGCAGACTGATCAGAGTCTTCGTGTTGCGCTCTAAGGATAGCTCAGGGCCCAATGATTTCATGCAGCACGGGAAGCCTCTAATTAGACCATATGGATGCGCAGGCTGATCTGAGTCTTCGCTGGGCGCACATGTCTTATTGTAGGTTTTGTCGTGCGCTGGCTTATTTATTTGTTTTTCTTCGTAGACTCTGGCGTTCGTTAGTATCGCCTCATCATGGCCCCTCATTCTCAGTTTTGGGCAAAGTAATAAAAATAGTGTTATACACCTGTTAATCCAACTTTTTGGTTTGAAAATGGTTTTATAAGAGTGACTAGTGAATGTACATGTACCATCCAAACGTCTTTTTTTTTATCATACTCATGATATGCTTGGAATGACATTTGTCCTACATTTTTAAAATATTTATGAGCAGGGCGAATTTCGTTGAAAGCTTTCAGTAACCTCGGGAGCAGGCTGCCTACATTGAAAAGAGATGGATTAAAACACCTCACTCGAAGCAAATACCACATCAACAGTCTATGGTCAAAGGCGCCTACAGACATTATGCTATTGCACCCCCTCCACCCCCGGACCATGCCGCATGAACATCAGAAGACCATGTCAATAAGACGGGTATGCCTCACCCAGCGAATACCTCGAAAAGGTGCCGTTGAATCCTAAGAGATGGAAGGAAGACAAATTCGCTAAGACTCGTGTTAAAATGGCATGTCAGTACAGCAAAAGGGCCTGTCAGTGTAGCAACCTCTACCAAGAAAACATGCCTGCATTCAGTTCAGCCACAAAGCATCACGTGCATCAGCAGCACTTAGCCCCCGCCCATTGGGGCTTGAAGAAATAGATGGGCTGCATGATGCTTCCACGCAGAGCTGAAACCGACCCGCACACGAGTACTGGTAAACCGCTTAGAGGATCTAAGTCTGCCCAGGCAATGTGGTGCGAGTTGGCCCGTCCATGCTTATAAGCCCTATTGGTTTCATTGGGCAGCAGGGCTTGAGATGTCATTTCATCTCAATGTCGGGTAGAAGTCCCATAAAAATTGGAAGCAGCGTCTCCAAAATGACCTTTACAGTGCTGACGGGGTCGTTAAACTTAAAATCAAACAAACAAACAAACACAACATCAGCAACACAAAGCCATATGACGTTATTGTATCCGTGTTGTGAACACTACTGTGAGCCTCTATTACATTGAGAGTACTTGGGCTCAGAATGGTATGCGTTCATTACGAAAACACGCCTTTACAAATACAATGTTACCTTAATCGCCGAAAAAATAAAACAAATTTAGATGATAAATTGTGATATTTTTCTTATTTCTGCACAAATATAGATTGTGGGGCCTCGTCGAGGCGGTTCTAACGAGCACCCACAATCTATATTTTAGAGCAGAAATTAGAAAAATAAGGTTTACCCCTGTAAACCTCAGTTTTTCCATATAAAAGTGGAGGGGATCAAAATTATATAGGCAAATTTTCATGGTCCAAAGGGATTCGAGCCATACAAGTTCGACTACATCTTTATAAGACAATATCAGTTTTGGAGAAAATGAAATAATGTACTATGATACGCGAGTTCGATATTCCGATGAATGAAAATATAAATTAACATAAAGGAAGCTGGAAAGGGGCGGGCAGGATAAAACTAAAAATTGAGTGGAGGATGGGCTACAATGCAGGCTTTTTTTTATTATTATTTTTATTTATTTTAATATTCAGCCTTTGCCCCCCAGTTCCAATGCAAATTTAATGTCGGAACAAAAAACAAAATCATGTAATGCTTCACAGGCGGCTCAGCCTCACAAAATAGTGCGATAATTTAGGGAAGGTTACAAAACTTCTCTTTTCAGCATTACGATAATACACCCGTGCGGCATAGTGCATTGTTTCACATCTCCATTCGGGATATGTTTCTTATTTATACTGTAAACAGAGGTTGTGGGTGCATGTACTCGTTAGAACCGCCTTATTGAGGCGGTTCTCAATAAGGCGGTTCTAACGAGTATCCACAACCTATGTCTTCGAGAAAAAATAACAAAAAAATAATATACAGTAGAACTTCGATGGCTCGAACACCGATGCCTCGTTTACCATGGATGTGTCGAACACATTCTTGAGTCCCTAGCGAAATCCTCTACATAAGAAATAGTGTGGCATAATTAAGGAGATTTTAGTCTTTCATCTTGCAAATGTATGCTGTGTGTACTCATTAGAATCGCCTCGATGGTGCGATTCTAATGAGTACACACAGCATACAGTTTCATTATAAAACACCGAAAAGATGTCTAAAAGTATCTCGTTGTGCCTCCTGACAGTAGCCTCAGTGGCTCGAACTACCCCTGTCTCAAACAGATTTTCGAGGCCCCAAAGGTGTTCGAGCCATTGAAGTTCGACTGTATACCCACGTAAACCCGGTTTTCTCTATATAAAGTGGGAATTACATGTAGGGGGGGAGGAGGGGGCTGTTAAATTTACAGACTTGTTAACATGGTTGTGATTGCCTTAAATAGCATTTGAACGCATCAATTTCCTTGGAAGCTCCAAAAATATCATTGATTTCTTTTAAACAAACAGTGTGCCGAGACGGCTTGTCGTATTTACACAATAATAATATTCAATCGGAAAACGTTAATTAGGTTGAAATTAAATTACGTCCTGCTGATTCGAATGTCAGGCTATATTCTCCGACGATTTGTGTGTTTGATGTGAGGTTTAACGTCCCTGTCAACACTGTATAGGTCATTTTGGAGACGTTGCTTCCAGTTTTGTGGGACTTTTACCACTGACATCTCAACCCCCAATGAAACCAATAGGGTTTATATGCATGGAGGGTCCCACTTTTCCACTTTTCCTGGGCAGGCTTAGAACCTCTAAGCGATGTGCGGTCGGTTTCAGCTTTCATAGGAGGAACCTCTCCGTCAAATGAATGCCCCAGAAAACCCCACTTCATTTTGTACTTAGCAGTGAAATCAATACATATTTACAATAAATAAAAAAGATATATTTTCACTCTAGCATGGCCGTGTAATTTTCACAGTAGCAACCCGGGCTGCTTTTCATGTCCCCGGTAGCGATAGCGGGGACATATTGTTTTTGCCCTGTCTGTTTGTTTGTTGGTTTGTAGGTTTGTTGGTTTGTTGGTTTGTACGTGGACAACTTTAACGTTGGCCATAACTTTTGAACCGTTTGAGATACAGCTTTCATATTTGGCCTGAAGGTTCCTTGTGACAAGACCTTCACATCCATGCAAAACAATTTGACCTGTGACCTTGACTTTGACCTTTGACCTACTTAAAAGAAAAAAATAACATTGGTCATAACTTTTGAACCACTTGAGATACAGCCTTCATATTTAGCATGTATGTTCCTTGTGACAAAAGCTTTACAGTCATGCCAAAAAAATTGACCTGTGACCTTGACCTTTGACCTACTTAAAATAAAAAAATAACATTTTGGTCATAACTTTTGAACGGTTTGAGATAGAGCCTTCATATTTTGCATGTAGGTTCCTTGTTACAAGAGCTTTACATTCACACAAAAAATTTTGACCTGTGACCTTGACCTTTGACCTACATAAAAGAAAAAGTTAACATTGGTCATAACTTTTGAACCTTTTGAGATACAGATGATGATGATGATGATTTCGTGTTTAACGACGCGTCAACCCTCTTTGTGGGTCATAAGCGTCAAGCGGTTAATGGTTAAACGGCATGAAGAAATACGAGGGCATAAAAAGTAAAAAGGTAAGTATGATATTTATAAAAATCTGAAACAGTTAAATCTTATGAAAAAGTCCAATATCTTTTAAGAATAAAATAATATTATCAACAGGTACATCTTGAAACAATTGTTGCAAAGTGTCAGCTTTGAAGTATAAGTCACGGGACTGTGAAAAGTCTACACATTCAATTAAGATATGTTTAACAGTGAATGGCTGATCACATCCTACACAAGAAGGCTGATCATCACCATTCAAAATATAAGAATGAGTAACTCTAGTATGACCAATGCGCAGTCGTGTTAATACTACATCCTCTTTCCTGGAAAACTGTGGAGGAGAGCATTTTGTTTCAACGACAGGTTTAATGGCATGGAGTTTATTATTTACTGTAAGGTCCCATTCGCCTTGCCATTCCGACAAGATGTATCTGTTGATAAATGGTTTAAAATTATTAAAAGGAATTTTAAAAACAGACGGATCAAGATTGAGCGATTCCTTTGCTTTCTTGTCAGCACACTCATTGCCGACAATGCCAATATGGCTCGGAAGCCAACAAAACAAGATTTGGTGTGTTTTAGAAATTTCATGATGTTTTTCGATCAATTTTTGAATTTGAGGATTTTTAGATGATGAATGGTCTCAAGCCTTAAGCACAGAAAGTGAATCAGAAAATATAATTGCTTTTTGAATTGTTGAGGAATTGACAAAATCTAAAGCAAGTTCTATTGCCTTGGCTTCAGCTGTGAAAATAGATGAACAATCTGGAAGGCGCATGGTTTTGTTCGAGTCTTTAGAAACATACGCACAACCAACTTTATCTCCTTCTTTGGAACCATCAGTATAGACTTGCTGGTAATCATCGTAACGTGACTGCAATACCTGAAAGTTTTGTTTGAGAAGTATCGGATTTGATTCGGATTTTTTGCCATCATGCAAGTCGAACAGAATAGAAGGTTGTTTAATACACCAAGATGGAACTTCGGCGGTTTCATGTTTTTGAATATTTTTAAGGTCGATACCTGAATTTTCAAGCAGTGGTAAAATACGTAATCCAAAAGGTTTGATTGCTGTGGGTTTAGTTTCATACTTATCTACAAATTGAGGTGGAAATGAAATTTTGGATGCCGGGTTAGATGGATTTGCAGCAATTCTGATAGCATACTGAAGAGAAAGTTTCTCTCTGCGCGAGGTTAAAGATGGTTCACCTGCTTCTACATAAAGGCTTAATACGGGAGAAGTACGGAAGGCTCCCATGGCCAGACGAAGGCCTTGGTGATGGATAGTATCCAAGGATTTTAAATATGACTTTCTGGCAGAGCCATAAACAACTGACCCATAATCTAATTTAGATCTTATTAAAGACCGGTAAAGATGTAATAAAGTATACCGATCTGCTCCCCAACTTGTATGGGCTAAAACTTTCAAAAGATTCAAAGCTTTTAAGCATTTCGCTTTAAGATATTTAATATGGGGAATAAAAGATAACTTTTGATCAAACATGACCCCAAGAAATTTGGCTTCTTCAACAACAGGAATTTGTGATCCGTATAAAAACAGGGAAGGATGTTCGTGTTTCTTCCGTAGTTTACAAAAATGAACACACTGCGTTTTCGACTTGGAGAACTTGAAACCATTTTTATCAGTCCATTCTTCTATTCTTTTTAAATTTTGTTGTAACTTTCGTTCAATTGTTTTCATATTTTTTGAACGGTAATATATACTAAAATCATCAACATACAATGAACAATCAGTTTTATCGTCCAAACATTGTACAATATTGTTTATTTTGATATTATATAACGTAGTTGAAAGAATACTACCCTGTGGGACACCCTGTTCTTGATCATAAAAATCTGACACGGTAGACCCCACACGCACCTGAAACATGCGCTCCCCTAAAAAGCTTTCAATAAAACTTGGAAGTTTTCCTCTTAAACCAAGGTTATGTAGATCTTTTAATATTCCATAACGCCATGTTGTATCATATGCTTTCTCCAAGTCGAAAAAGACAGCTACTACGTGTTCTTTGTTAATAAAAGCATCTCGTATACATGTTTCTAGTCTTATTAAATTGTCATTGGTACTACGTTCCGAACGAAAACCCGATTGATATTCTGAAATGAGGCTGTTGGACTCTAAGTACCAGACTAATCTCTTGTTTATCATTCTCTCCAATGTTTTACACAAACAACTTGTCAAAGCTATCGGACGATAATTTGTAGGTTCTGCATGATCTTTCCCTGGTTTCGGAATTGGTACAACTGTAGCTACACGCCAGCTCTCAGGACAGACCCCCGTTTCCCAAACATTATTAAAGATATCCAAAAGTGTTGAAAGAGAACTTTTTGGCAGATGCTTAAGCATCTGATAATGAATTTCATCGGGACCGGTTGCCGTATCATGTGATTTTTCAATGGCTTCAACTAGTTCGGATAAGTTAAAAGGTTTGTTGTATTCTTCGTGATTAAGGGATTTAAAGTTTAGATTTCTTTTCTCTTGGTCCTTTTTGAAATTTCTAAAAGTGTCAGAATAATTACGCGATGATGAATTTCTCAAGAATGTGTGCCCAAGAGTATCTGAAATATCTTTTTTTGTTGAAGCTATTGTGTCATATTCAGTATTTAAATGTGTAAAACTAGAGGACTTTGTTTTTCCTGAAATTTTTCGTACCATATCCCAAACCTTTTTAATGGGGGTTTTGTAGTTCAATTTGGAGACATATTCTCTCCATGACTTTCATTTGGAAGCTCGGATTGTTCGCCGAGCTCTAGCTCTAAAAACTTTTACGTCGTTTAGCTTTTCTGAAGTGGGACTTTTGCAGAACTTATTTAGAGCCTGTTTACGCTTTTTAATAGCTTCTTTACAGTCATTATTAAACCAAGGTTTGCTTTTCTTAGTATTTGTGGAGGTCTTTGGAATGCATTGTTCTGATATATTAATTAGTGTATCTGTGAAATCAGACACAATGTCGGATGATTCATTAAAGTGATCAACTGATAACTCTTCTTCACATAAATGATTGAAAAATTCCCAGTCGGCTTTATTCATTTTCCATTTCTGGTTACAGTCCTCATCTGGTTCGTTTACGCTCTCAATTATAACAGGGAAGTGATCACTTCCGCACTGATCATCATGAACAGACCAGTCATAGACCAACAAGAGAGATGGGTGACACAAAGAGAGATCCAAAGAAGACAAATGACCCGTCGCAGGGTGAAGGTAAGTATAAGATTTATCATTCATCAAGCAAAGATCGCTCTTTGCAATAAAATCTTCGACAAGTGCTCCTCTATTATTGATATCTTTACAGCCCCAAAGAATATTGTGACCATTAAAGTCGCCAACTAAAAGAAATGGCGATGGAAGTTGACTCAGCAATGAGTCAAGATGCTCGGGCCTCAAAGAAAACGAGGGTGGGATATATAGAGAGCAAACCGTAGTTTCTTTATCCAGAGAAACCGATACTGCTACAGCTTGTAGGTCTGTTTTTAATTTGATCTCTCTTTGTGGTAAACATGATTTAACAAAAATTGAGCTGCCACCAGATGGTCTGTTACCATCAGAATAGATATAGTTGTATGTATTGAAACCCCTGACATCTATGTTGTCATCAGTTTTTAAAAAAGTTTCTTGCAAACAAAACACCGATGGGGTTAGTAGCGAAATAAGTAATAAGAGTTCATTATAATTCGATTTAAGACCTCGACAATTCCATTGTATTATTTTGTGTTTTAAATCCATTTTAAGGAGAGATATTTAAAGACTAGAAACTATTATGGAGGTGCAATTGGTGATATAGATCTGCTACCACCAGCTCGTGGTGTGGCAGACCTCGATCTGTTATTGCCACTTGGTGACGATGGAGTTTCAGTCAACTCCATATCACTGTCACTCAAATATCCGAATCTGTTCTGAAATTTTATATTGTCTCTTTCCATTTTACGTTGTCTGTCTGTTTGTCTTTGAGACAATTGATGTTTTTTGATCGGATCTTTCGACCCCTTATTAGTTCGATCTGAGTCGGGTTTCTCTTTTGCATTCGGCGCTGGCTTCGGTACGGTCGCTGTCGACCGAACCGGAGCAACCTGGATTGCGCCATTTGATAAATTGGTTGAACTTTGTGGTGCGGGAGTGGGTTTACTCCATGCACCAGATTTTTTCAGTTCAGCTATGTATGATTCAGCAGTCTGTGTTGCGGAGCTGGTACATTTTACACCAGCCCCCTTTGTGATGCTGGCGAAACTGGTGGTTGGTGTTATGTATCGCTCTTCGACAATCTTCCGCGCTTCTGGGAATGTTATCCCCCTTTGGTATTTGACGGTGAGTATTTCTTTTTCTTTTTTCCACGCCGGACAGTCTCGGGAGAAAACAGCATGTTTGCCATCACAAGTTTTGCATTTGGGTTCATTTTTGCAGTTGAGGTGATTATCAACATGCTTTTCTTCACCACAATCAGGACAGAGTTTTTTTCTCTGACATCTGCTTTCGTGATGGCCAAAAGCCTGACAAGAGTAACATCTAAGAGGGTTTGGGATGTATACCTCTACGTTAATGGAAAGATATGCTACTTTGATTTTCTTGGGTAGAATTGGTGTATTAAAAGTCAACACATAAGTTGCTGTTGGTTTTAGTACACCATTTCTACGGACTTTGATGTTACGAACACCAATTACTCCTTGATCCTTCAGGTTATCAATGATCTCTTCGTCTGAACAAGGACGCAGTTCTGGACTGCGAATCACTCCTTTAGATGAGTTAAGTGTATTGTGAAGAGATATTTTTACTGAAAGATCAAAGAGGTTTTTGGTGGCGAGCAGACTTACAACTTGCTGTTTTCTCTCGAGTTCCAAGAGAAGGTCACCTGATTTGAGTGATTTAATACTCTTTGGGTGTCCGGCTATGGCGACAATACTTTTCTCGATAACAAAGGGAGAAAGGCTTGACACAGTTCGTGTATCGTCAAGCGACGTGACGACCAAGAAACGCGGAACATTGTCAAAGTTTGGTTCAGCAGACTGCTGACTCGATTGTTGACTTGACTGCTGACTGGACTTTTGACTGCGTTCATCCGATTCGGATGAATCCTCGTCTTTTTTACGTTTAGGTGCGTTGCGGTTAGGTGCGTGGTTGCGGTTATGTTTGTTTTTAGGAGCCATAAGAAAAAAATCCTAGTTTCGTCCCAAGTGCTCTCCGCCCTCCACGGAGCCCTACAAGGGAACACCATAATGGAGTGGTTATCCAACTCACAGGTGTTAGAGATACACGTGAGATATACTCGTATAAACAAAATGCCTACACGATTGATCCGTTTAGCCACCGCCTTCTAGAGATAAAAAGACAGAAAAGGGTAAGGTAAATGGGCATACGGTTGGTATCAGGAAAGATACAAAAAGAGTTGAAGAGAAAGCAAAGCGGTATCTCTTGGGCTCGGCGTGACCAGCCGATTGACCGTGCCGGACCGCACGGCCACCCGTCTACACCGAAAAGCCAGGCCAAAGAGGCGTGTTGGGTACCCGAAGCACCGCCACCTCAGGTAACCCTCAACCTCCAGGATCCCTTCTTCCGGCTTACAGGATGCCACCCACGGCAAACGGGTGGTACTTCCTTTAGCTCTTCCCAGTGGGCACAGAGACCACAGCGGCAATGTGCCCAGTGGGAATTGAGCCCCCCCAGGGCCACGGCAAGGCAGGAAGTCTAATACCTGGGGTTTTTTGAGATACAGCCTTCATATTTAGCATTTATGTTCCTTGTGAAAAAAGCTTTGCATTAATGCAAAGAATTTTGACCTGTGACCTTGACCTACTTAAAATAAAAAATACCATTTTGGTCATAACTTTTGAACGGTTTGAGATAGAGCCTTCATATTTTGCATCTAGGTTCCTTGTGACAAGAGCTTTACATTCACACAATTTTTTTTTACCTGTGACCTTGACCTTTGACCTACATAAAAGAAAAAGTTAACATTGGTCATAACTTTTGAAGCGTTTGAGATACACCCTTCATATTTAGCATGTAGGTTCCTTGTGACAGACACTTTACAGTCATGCAAAAAGTTTGACCTGTGACCTTGACCTACTTAAAAAAATAAATATTTTTGTCATAACATTCGAACCGTTTGGGATAGAGCTTTCATATTTGGCATGTAGGGTCCCTGTGATTAGAGCTTTTCATTCATGCATATGTTTGGACCATGACCTTGACCTTTGACCTACTTAAAAGAAAAAATAAAATTGTTCATAACTTTTGAACCGTTTAAGATAGAGTCTTAATATTTGGCATGTAGGTTCCTTGTGACAAGAGCTTTACATTCATGCAATTTTTTTTACCTGTGACCTTGACCTACTTTAAAGAAAAAAAAAATATTATTGTTCATAACTTTTGAACCGTTAAAGATATAGCTTTCATATTTGACATGAAAGTTTCTTGTGTCAAGGGCTTCCCACACAAACAAAAATCTTGAACTGTGAGCAACTTTGAATAAAAAATGACCATGCCCGGGGACATGTTCGTGTTTCACAAACACCTACTTTAAAGAAAAAAAAAATATTATTGTTCATAACTTTTGAACCGTTAAAGATAGAGCTTTCATATTTGACATGTAAGTTTCTTGTGTCAAGGGCTTCCCACACAAACAAAAATCTTGAACTGTGAGCAACTTTGAATAAAAAACGACCATGCCCGGGGACATGTTCGTGTTTCACAAACACATCTTGTTGTATTTGTTTTTCCTATAAAATAAAAAGAAATAATAATTCCGACAAATACCAATATCCATCGAATGTGTTGAAAACCTATATCATCGAGTATGTTGAAAACACCACACATCACGAAAACACGCCTATATAATTTTGACCCCCCTTGAACCCCACTTTTATATAGTAAAACTGGGGTTTCCGGGGGTATACCTTATTTACTTAATTCTGCTCTAAAATATAGATTGTGGGTATTCGTTAGAACCGCCTCGATGAGGCGGTTCTAACGACTGCCCACAATCTATATTTTGAGCAGAAATAAGAAAATTTCACAATTTTTCATCTTAGAATTATCATTTTTTCGGCGATAAAGGTGGCAATTTATTTGTATAGGCGTGTTTGCGTAATGAATTTTCAATAGCTCGAAACATGTTATTTACAGGGTTATGCAGAGTTATAGTCATGATAGGATGGTCTACCCACAAGATAACCAATATATGCCTAACGGCCCTTTTCTGGGACATTGGCAAACAGGTCAGGTTCAGATCAGACGCGTCTGATCTGAGTCTGCCCTGTTTACTTAAAGAACATTCATTTTTGTTAACATCACGTGAACAAATCCGTGAAATGAACACCCCCATTACACCCCACTTTGTATAGAGAAAACTGGGGTTTACGGGGGTAAACATTATTTTTCTTATTTCTGTTCCAAGACATAGGTTGTGGGTACTCGTTAGAACCGCCTCAATTAGGCGGTTCTAACGAGCACCCACAACCTATGTTTGCAGTATAAGTAAGAAAAATATTACATATTTGCATAAAAATTGGCCATTTTGAAGATGTGAAAAAATGAACTATGTCGCACGGATGTGTTATCGTAATGATTTTACAAACAAAATCAATCCTGACACCCATATAATTGGAAATGGACCGCTCCAAACTTACTAGGTGGGCGATTCCATTGTGATATATGGGTTAACCCTTAAAGCACCAATACGTCCGGCGACATTTTATTTTTGTTATCGCTTTCTTAGAGACAACCACGCTTGGTGATTTTTTTGTTTGATTTGAGGTTTAACGTCCCAGTCAACACTGTAAATGTCATTATGGAGACGTTGCTTCCAATTTTGTGAAACTTTTACCCGACATTGAGATGAAATGACATCTCAAGCCTTGCCGCCCAATGAAACCAACGGACGCTTGGTGTTGCAAAATAGAAGTGACGGCAATGATCAGTCGATTCAAATGTCACTCACCTCCCATCCAAGATACTGAAGGAAAAATTCGGCCTCTGTAGCTCAGTCGGATACGCGTCTGACTGGTGATCAGGGGGACGCATGTTCGATTCCTGCTGGGGTCGGCAACATTCTTTCGTAGAGATTGATCATGAAATCTTTTCTACACTCATTCTCTCCCTTCCACTGATTCTCCCTTCCGCAGTTTCTGGCGTAAGAATGTGCACTGTACTGGTTAACCGCTTACATAAAGTAGAAGTAAAACAAAGATCAGGAATCGATACAATTAACTTACTCCACCCATCAAAGACACCAAAGGGAAAGAAATACAAACGTTAAGCGACCAGACCATAATGGAAATCTTAACAAAGGAAGGCCATAAGGACAGTTACTTTCCCACAAAATGGCCAAATGGCCATCCAAAATTAAAAGACACAAGTGATACACACAGTAAGTAACAAACAACAACATAAATAAATCGCCACAGAAGAACCGCCTTGGAACGGTCAGTGGAAAGATTTCCACTGGGGGGCCTGCCTGCCCACGAAAAGTGTTGATAGCTAAACTGACCGGCTCAAAAATGACCTAAAATAGTGTTGAATGGGCCGTTAAACTCCAATACAAACAAACCAAAGGGAAAGGGAAAGAAATACCAACATAAAACAACTTCGCCATAATGAAGGCGTTACAAACGGAAAGCCAAAAGGGCAGCTACTTTCCCCGGCTATTCAAAATATAAAAATATTAGCAATACATGCATGCAAAGGCGAACTGTAACAATAGACGAACTTCAACAGAAGAACCGCCTTGGAACCGACAGTAGAAAAGGGGTTGGGGTACTTATATAGATTTTACGTGGCCACAATCTGTCGTGGTTTGGACAAATAATTTGTTCAATTCACATGAAAGATTTCTAAATCATCAGTGCAAAACCATCTACAACAAAACAATAAAATTAATACAGAACTGCAACGACGATGGGCTCGACAGCCAGAAAAAAAACCTGAAATGCTGGAGCTGAAATAAACCAACAGTTGGCCTTCGGTAAACCCGAGACAGAGCGCCAGTCACCAAGTCTGCTGTTCGATACCTGCATACGTCGGCAAAACTCTTTCGTGGAGATTGATCATGTACTGGTAAACCGCTTAAGTATGAGCCTGCCCCGGAAAAATATAAAATATGAAAAAGGTCAACCTAGGAGCATAACAAATTTATCCACTGCTTTGCTCTTTGGTTGACCCTTTCACATTGGATACATTTGCCTTGCTCTTGGTTTGGCCCTTTTATAGATGATTCTTAGTTGACCCTTTCACATTGGGTAACTTTGCTATGCTCTTGGGTTGACGCTTATACAGTGAATAACTATTCTATGCTCTTGGGTTGACTCTTTTTACAGCAATGAACTTTGTGATGCTCTCTGGTTGAATCTTTTACAGTGGATAGCTTTGCTATGCCTTTTGCGTTCACTGTTTTACAGTTATTAACTTTGCTATGCTCTTAGGTTGGTTAATTAATAGTGGTTAACTATTCTATGCTCTTGGGTCGAATCGTTTACAGCGGATAAGTTTGCTATGCTCTTGGATGGATGCTTTTACATATGATAACTTTGCTAAGCTCATGGGTTGATCCTTAAGCAGTGAATAGCTTTGTTATGCTCTTGGGTTCAACCATTAGCAGAAATTAACTTTGTTTTGCGCTTGGTTTGGCCCATTTACAGTCGACAACTATTCTGTGCTCTTGGGTTGAACCTTGCACAATGGATAACTTTGCTATGGTCTCGTGTTGACGCTTTTACAGATGATAACTTTGCTATGCTCTTAGGTTGACCCTTAGATAGTGGATAACCATTATATGCTATTTCGTTGACCCTTTTTCGTTAATACACTTTGCTATGCTCATGGGTTGATCAGACCCCCGCCCATCGGGGCTTGAAAAAATATATGGGCTGCATGATGCTTCCACGTAGAGCTGAATTCGACCCGCACACGAGTACTGGTAAACCGCTTAGAGTATCTAAGCCTGCCCAGGCAAAGCAGTGCGCACGAGTCGGACCGTCCATGCTTATAAACCCTATTGGTTTCATTGGGCGACAGGGCTTTAGATGCCATTTCATCTTAATGTCGGGTAAAAGTCCCACAAAATTGAAAGCAACGTCTCCAAAATGACCTTTACAGTGTTGACGGGGACGTTTAACCTCAAATCAAACAAAACAAATCATGGGTTGATCATTTTTGCAATGGATAAAGTCGCTATGCTCTCGGGTGGACGCTTTGGTAGTGAGTATATTTTCTATGCTCTTCGGTTGACCTTTTAACAGTGGATTTTTCATGCATTTCGGTTGACCCTTTTACAGACGAAAATTATTGTGTTACGGCTTTTGGTGGACCTTTTTACAGAGGATTACTTTGCAATGCTCATGGGTTAACCATATTACAGTGGACAATTATTGTATGCTCTTGTGTTGGCCCTTTCACATTGGATACATTTGATATGTTCCTCCTTTGACCCTTTCATAGTGGATAACTTTTCTATGTTCTTGGTTTTACCTTTCTACAGTGGCTACACTTGCTTTGCCCGTCGGTTCATTCTTTTACACTGGATAGCTTTGCTATGCTCTTAGATTTACATTTTTACTAAGGATAACCTTGCTATGCTCTTGGGTTAACCCTTTTACAGCGAACAACTTCGCCTTGCTCTTGAATGATCTCTTTTACTGTGGGTAACTGTTCTATGCTCTCCGACTGACTAACTTACAGTGGATTACTTTGCTATGCACTTGGATTGACCCTTTTACAGTAAATAGCTTTACTATGCTCTTGGGTAGACTTTTACAGTTGATCATTTTGTCAAGGTTTTTGGTTGACCCATTTACAGTGGGTAACTTTGCCATGTGCAATGGTTGTCACTTCTACAGCGAATATTTTCGCTTTTCTTTTGGGCTGACCCGTTTTAGCTCACCTGTCACGTAGTGACATGACAAGGTGAGCTTTTGTGATCACTTTTCGTCCGTCGTCCATCGTCCATGCGTCCGTCCGTCCGTACGTGCATGCGTCGGCAAACAATTCTTCAAATGACAACTGCTCCTAACCCACTGATCGGATTTTGACCAAACTTCACAGGAATGATCATTCGGTAGTCCCCTTTCAAAGTTGTTCAAATGGGTCCGGTCTTGCACATCTAGGTCACAGGAACTAAATATATTTTTAAAAGAAAACTTTAAAAATCTTCTTCTCTGAAACTGCAAGGCCCAGGTCCTTGATATTTGGTATGAAGCTTCATCTAGTGGACCTTTACCAAGGTTGTTCAAATTAGAGCCCTAGGGCCAAAAATGCCCCCGCGCCGGGCCCTTTGGTTTTACATAGATTTATATAGGGAAAACCTTTAAAAAATCTTCTTGTCTGAAACCGGAAGGCCCAGGTCTTTTATATTTGGTTTGAAGCTTCATCTAGTAAACCTTTATCAAGATTGTTCGAATTATAGCCTAGGAGCCAATAATGCCCCCACACCGGGGCCCTTTGGTTTTACATAGGCTTATTGTTTATTGCATCCACTTCTATTTTATATAGTGAAAATCTTAAAAAGAATCTTCTCTGCAAATGTAAGGCCCAGGTCTTTGATATTTGGTATGAAGCTTCATCTAGTGGACCTCTACCAAGATTTGCTCAAATTATAGCCCTGGGGCCACAAATGCCCCCGCCCCAGGGCCCTTTGTTTTATATTGACTTATATAGGGAAAATCTTTAAAAATCTTCTTCTCTGAAACCGCAAGGCCAAGGTCTTGGATATTTGATGTGTTGCTTCACCTAGTGGACCTCTACAAAGATTGTTCAAATTATAGCCCTTGGGCCAAAAATGCCCTCGCCCCAGGTCCCTTCGGTTTTACAAAAACTAGTATAGGGAAAACTTTAAAAAAATCTTTGAAACCCCGAGGCCCAGGTCTTTGATATTTGGTGTGACGCTTCATCTAGTGAACCTCTATCAAGATTGTTCAAATTATAGTCCTCGGGTCAAAAATGCCCCCGCCCAAGGGCCCTTTGGTTTTACATAGGCTTATACAGGGAAAATCGTATAAAACATCTTCTTCTCTGAAACCACAAGGCCCAGGTGTTTGGGGTGTAGCCTCATCTAGTGGACCGCTACCAAGATTGTTTAAATTATAGTCTTTGGGCAAACAATGCCCCCGCCCGGGGCCCTTTGGATTAACACTGACTTATGTACGAAAGTTAAAAAAAATCTTGTTCTCTGAAACCACAAGGCGGAACTCTTTGATATTTGGTGCGTAGCCTCATCTAGTAGACCGTTACCAATATTGTTCAAATTATAGCCCTTGGGCTAAAAATGCCCCCGCCCGGGGCCCTTTGGATTTACAGTGACCCATATAGAGAAAATTTAAAAAAAAATCTTGTTCTCTGAAACCACAGGGCCCAACTCTTTGTATTTGGTGTGAAGCTTCATCTAGTGGACCTCTATCAAGTGTTCAAATTATAGCCCTCGGGCAAAAAATGCCCAAACCCCGGGGCACTTTGGTTCTACATAGAATTATATAGGGAAAATCTTAAAATCTTCTTCTCTGAAACCACAAGGCCCGTTCTTTGATATTTTGGTTGAACCTTCATCTAGTGGATCACTATCAAGATTGTTCAAATTATAGCCCTAGGGCCAAAAAAGGCCCCGCCATGGGGCCCTTTGGTTTTACATAGACTTACATAGAGAAAATCTTTAAAAATCTTCTTCTCTGAAAGGTTTAGGTCTTTGATATTTGGTATGAAGCTTCGTCTGGTGAACCTCGGCCAAGATTTATCAAATTATAGCCACGGGGTCAATAAAGGCTCCGCCTGGGGCCCACTGGTTTTACATAGACTTATATAGGGAAAACCTTTAAAAATCTTCTTGCCTGAAACCAGAAGGCTCAGGTCTTTGATATTTGGTATGAAGCTTTGTCTAGTAGGCGTCTATCAACATTGTTCAAATTATAGTCCTGGGGCCAAAAATGGGGCCCGACCCGGTGCCCACTGGTTTAACATAGATTTATGTAGGGAAAACGTTTGAAAATCTTCTTGTCATGAAACCAGAAGGCCAATGTCTTTGATATTTGGTATGAAGCTTCATGTAATGGACATCTACCAAAATTGTTCAAATTAGTGGCCTGGTGCCAAAAATGGACCCATCCCGGAGCCCACTTGTTTTACATAGACTTATACTGGGAAAACCTTCGAAAATCTTCTTGTCTGAAACCAGAAGGACAAGGTCTTTGCTATTTGGTATGAAGCTTTGTCTTATGGATTTCTACCAAGAAATCAAATTATAGCCCTGGGGCCAAAAATTGTCGCGCCCCGGGGCCCGCACGTTTTATATAGCCTTATAAAAGGAAAACCTTTAAAAATCACTTCTCGTCTGAAACTAGAAGGCTCCGGTCTTTGGTATTTGGTATGAAACTTCACCTTTTAGACCACTACCAAAATTATGCAAATTACAGCCCTTTAGCCAATAATGGCTCTCCCCCGGGGCTCACTTTTTACCCTATGGAGCAGGAGAGCGACCCTGGGCCATAATTGCCCTCTTGTTAGTGAACAAATGTTCTTGTGTTGACCCCTTTACAGTGGATGCCGTGGCTATGCTCTTGGGTTGACCCTTTTGCAGCGGATATTTTTATATGTTCTTGGGTTGTCTCTGTTACAGTGGATAACTATTGTATGCTGTCGGGCTGACCTTTTTACTGAAGATAACTTTGCTATGCTCTTCGCTTGACCCTTTTACAGTGGATAACTTTGATATGCTCTTCGGTTGACTCGTTTAAGGCGGATTACCGTTCTTTGCTTGACCATTTTACATATGATATAGTTGATATGTTCTTGGGTAACCCTTTTACAGTGGATTATTTTTCAAAGTCCTTTGGTTGACCCTTGTAAGGTAGATACGATTGCTATGCGCTTGAGTTGAACATATTTTT
Organism: Lucinisca nassula; assembly: GCA_963580285.1. Lineage (NCBI taxonomy): Eukaryota > Metazoa > Mollusca > Bivalvia > Lucinida > Lucinidae > Lucinisca > Lucinisca nassula. The sequence goes on from OY757018.1 coordinate 115,080,792, forward strand.
GTGGATAACGTTGCTAAGTAGAAGTAAAACAAAGATCAGGAATCGATACAATTAACTTTCTCCACCCATCAAAGACACCAAAGGGAAAGAAACACAAACATGAAGCGACCAGACCATAATGGATACCTAAACAAAGGATGGCCATAAGGACAATTACTTTCCCACAAAATGGCCAAATGACCAGCCAAAATAAAAAGACACAAGTGATACACACAGTTAGTAGTAACAAACAACAACATAAATAAACCGCCACAGAAGAACCACCTTGGAACGGTCAGTGGAAGAATTCAACTGGGGGGGGGGGGGGCTTAAATCGATTTTACGTGGCCACAATACGTGGCCCGTAAGGTGACCCAGTTACAATGGATAATATTGCTATGCTCTTCGACTTGCCCTTTACAATGGATAACTTTGGTAAGCTCTTGTGTTGGCCCTTTTACAATGGATAGTTTTGTTATGTTCTTCGGCTGACCCGTGTACAATGGATAACTTTGGTATGCTCGTAGGTTGACTCGTTTACAACGGATAATCTTGCTGCCTTTTGGTTGGCCCTTTTACGAAGGATAACATTGTTATATTGTTGGGTCGACCCTTGTACTACGGTGAAATCTGCTATGGTCATGGCGGTTCTTCTGTCGTATTTTTTTTTTTTTTGTTATGGTTTGTCTTTGCGTGTGTATAACGCTTTTATCTTGTTTGTTTTGGATAGCCAATGGGCCATTTTGTGGGAAAGTAAATGTCCTTTCGGATTTCCGCTATTGATGTTTCCATTAGGTCTAGTTATTTAATGCTTCTAGTTCATTCCTTTGGTGTCTCTAATAAGAGGTGTGGGCTGATTGTATCATTGGGATGACACGTTTACAGTGGAAAACTATCATTTTTACAGTAATTTACTTTGTAATACTCTTCCGTTGGCCATCTTGAAGTGCATACCTTTGCTACGCTCTTGGGTTGATACATTAACAGTGGATAAATGCCATGCGTTTCGGTTAACCCCTTTACAGACGATATTTTTGCTATGCTCTTCGGTTAACCATTTCACGGTGGATAATTTGTTATGTTCACAATGTATCTTTGCTATGCTCTTGGTTTGACCACTTTACAATCGAGCACTACGCTTTGCTCTCTGTTAGACCATTTTGAAGTGGCTAACTATTGTATGTTCTTGGATTGACCATTTTACTGTGGATAAAATTGCTATGTTTTTGGTTTGACCCTTTTATAGTGGATAAAATTTATGCGTCCATGGTTTGACCGTTTTACGGTGGATATCTTTGCTGTGCCCTTCAGTTGACCTTTTACAATGTATACCTTCGCTATGCTCTTTGTTGTATCTTTTTACGGAGGATAACAGTCCTATGCTCTTGGGTTGAACCTTAACATAGGGACTATTGCTAAGCTATTCGGCTGACACTTTTGCATCGAGAAACTTTGCTTTGTTCTTGGCTTGGCCCCTTTACCATGGATTCCTGATCATTGCCTTCACTTCTATTTTGCCAAACTCTGTGGTTAAACATTTTGCAGTGGATAACTTTGCTGTGTACTTGGGTTTACCCTTTTGAAGCGGATTACTTTTCTATGTTCTTCGGTTGACCCTTTTACAATAGATAACTTTACTAAGTCCGTAAGGTGACCATTTTACAGGGCATACTTTGGCTTTGCTCTTGGATTGACCAGTTTACACTGAATAACTTTGCTGTGCACTTGGGTTGACCTTTTACAGAGGAAAACATCGCCATGCTCTTGTGTTGAACCATTTACAGAGTATAACATTGACCCTTTTACAAGGGACACCATTGCCAAGCTCTTAGGCTGACCCATTTGCATTGAGTAACTTAGCTTAGTTCATGGGTTGGCCCTTTTACAATCGATGACTTTGCTGGCCCTTTTTCAGTGGATAACTTTGCTATGTTAACAGTAAACAACTTCTCATGCTCTTGAGTTGATCCTTTTTTACTGTGGATATTTTTCTTTGTTCTTTGATTGACCCTTTTACAATCGACAAGTTTGCTATGAACTTGGATTTATCCTTTCATGGTGGATAATTTTGCTATGTTCTTGGGTTGACCATTCTTTGGTTGACCAATTTACAATGGACAAGTTTGCTATGAACTTGGATTTATCCTTTCATGGTGGATAATTTTGCTATGTTCTTGGGTTGACCATTTTACAGTTGATAACTAGTGTATATTCTTTGGTTGACCCTTTTACAGTGGATAACTGCTATACTCTTCGGTTGACCCTTTACAGTGGACAACTCTGCTATGTCTTTTTGGTTGGCCCTTTTACAGTGGATAATAATGCTATGCTCTCTGACTGGTCCTTGTACAGTGGATAGCTTTGATATGCTCTTGGTTTGACCCTTCACGGTTAATAACATTGATTAGCTCATGAGTAGACCCTTTTACAGTGAATTTACTAGCTGAGCTCTTTAGTTGACCTTTTTGCAATGGCTAACTTTGCTGTGCTCTCGGATTGACGCTTTTATAGTGAGCATCGTAAGTTTGCCCCTTTACAGTGGATAATTTTGCCTTGCTCTTCGGCTGAGGGTTTTACAGTGAATAACTTTGCTGAGCTAGTACGTTCTGTCTTTTACAGTCGATAATTTTGCTATGCTCTTCGGCTGACCCTTTCACATTTAATAACTTTGCATTGCTCTTGACCGACACTTTTACAGTGGGCAAATTTGCTATGCTATGGGTTGTCCCTTTTACAGACGATAGTATTGTTTCGCATTTGGGTGGACTTTTAACATCGGATAACAAGCTTCACTGAAAAGTGTAATATAAAGAGGGATCACTTAGTTTGTTTATGCGTTATGGTCGCATGAAAATCCCAAACGATTGGTATAGAAAGATATGGGAATCCGTCAAATATATTCTTTTCCATGCTTTATTTCAAGCAGCATATTAACTGATCCATATTGTTTTGGTTTTTCAAAAACTGATATAGTGTGTCATATACATAGTTGAATACAAATGGGTGGAAAAAATCTAGACTTCCGAGCTAGTGTATGAGCTATAATAGCATGAAGAAGCATAGGGTGTGCAAAATTTGTACACTCTTGATGTTATTTATACGCTATGTTTCAAATGTTCTGCCAACGTTCCCAGAAGCTATTACATTATCAAAGCACTGAGAGTACTAGTGGGTCGATTGTCTGAGTGTAGGCTGCTATGCTATGCTCTTGGGTTGTTCCGTTTACAAAAGAGCATTGCTATTTCTTGGTGTGACCTTTTACATAGGATATCAGTGCTAAGTCTTTGAGTTGTCCCTTTTACATAGGATTTATTCTTAAGCTCTGTGGCTGATCCGTTTTCATTGGATAGCGATGCTAGTTCTTGGTTTGACCCTTTTACAGTGAATAACTTTGCTATGCTCTTCGGTTGACTCTTTACAGTGGATAACTTTGCTAAACTCGTAAGTTGACCTATCAAAAGTGGATAATTATTCCCCCCACACACACACTTCTTGGGGAAACATATTGTTTTACCCCCGGGCGTCTGTCTGTCTGTCTGTCCGTCTGTCTGTCTGTCTGTCACAAAATCGTTTCAGCTCTTTAACTTAATCAAAGTACTGAAAGTACTGAGGAAAGTTGATTTATGAGGAATAATTATTATATAACAATGTTAGTCGTAGATCAAGCAGTTATCTAGATATTTTGTTGAAAAAATAGTATAGAGACTAACTTCCCATATCACAGGTCCTGGTGTATGAATACCATTTGATGTGTCACCAGTTACAATTCTATTTCTGGTTCTGATTTGACAAGGACCAAGTGGGTTAAAAAAATCGACAAAGAAAAAATGATTCATCGATTGTTTTGAGTTTAACGATAGGTCAACCCTAGTGGATCATTTTGTCTTCTCCAAGAGAAAGGGGAAAAGAGATAGAAGAGACAGTAGAGGATGTGATTTGTTTCTTTGTTTGTTTGATTTGAGGTTTAACGTCCCCGTCGACACTGTAAAGGTCATTTTGGAGACATTGCTTCCAATTTGTGGGACTTTTACCCGACATTGAGATGAAATGACATCTCAAGCCCTGCCGCCCAATGAAACCAATAGGGTTCATACGCATGGACGGGCCGACTCGCACCGCTTTGCCCGGGCAGGCTTAGAACCTCTAAGCAGTTTACCAGTACATGTGTGCGGGTCGGTTTCAGCTCTGCGAGGAAGCATCATGCAGCCCATATATTTCTTCAAGCCCTGATGGGCAGGGCCGTTGTAGAGAAGATGAAAGTGAGGGACAGAGGAGAAAAGGTAAAATGAATGGAAGTTAGAAACAGAAGAAATAACAACACTCCCTCACTCTACCGTTACCTGCTGCATGCAAGGACAGCAGGTGTTGCCCAACTGTAAGTCAGTATCAGCTGGACTCCCCAGTGACACAAGCTACACATCGCCATTGCCTCACTCAACTACCCCCGCGAAGAAAATACGGAAGAAAGAAAGAAAAAAGTGCCTGCCAATATCTTCATGGTCCAACCATAAATTTCTAAATTAGCTCAGTACATGTCTGCTAATAATCTGACAGAGAAGTTCTCCTAGCGGGCATATGATGTCTTAGCAACGTCGCATCAACGTCGCATTGATACGACGATGCACATACGTTGTGCAGCCGCTTGGAGCTATGTTCCTCCGGGCGTCGGGACATAATCAAAGCGCCAAAGACACTGAAAGACAGATTCTATGAGAAAATCATTACACTGTGAAAACTTACAGAAAACCTTTCTAAAAAGATCCTAAAATTTAGAAAAGTAGTTCTGCAATTTCCATTATATGATATGTTTGCAGATGTCTATAGACCGGTGGTATTATGAAATGCCATTCGATGTTTCAAATTTTTTAAAGAAACCATTTACGTTTTCTGAACCAAACATTAAACTTCAAGTTTTAACAATGCTACTGTCCATAAGTAACATTTTTGTCTGATCGGTTGTGGATACCTCTCCCAAAAGATACTCAATGGGAAAGAGATCGGAGGAGGAAGGCTGGCTAGCCCAGTACATGAATTCCACTTGCCTGGAGACATTTTTAGTAAGCACAGCACTATGAGCCCGCGCGTAATCCTGCTGGACAAAATACCCCGCATTCTGAGCGTAAACAAATAAATGGAACCACGTGAGGCCGACGCACTTGATTGATTTAACGTCTAGCTGTTCAGTTCACGTCTCAGCCATGATCTTGAATGTTCTTAATGACACTAAACTGCGTTCGCTAACTACATGCAATAGCGCGCCACAGAATTACGCTTATTCCACCCAATACGTCATGCTCTATTACGCCGAGTCGCCTCGGAATAGCTTACACCTATATGTCGAAACACCCCGAAACGACAATCGGCGTGGTTCACGCTGAAGTGCGATTTGTCACGGAAACGCATATCACGTCAGTTGCTAAGATGGCAATTTACGTATTTCATGCACCAGCGTAAGTGATCCATACTGTGTAATGTCAACGTGTTATTTTTGGTCACGACAGGGACGTCTAGCTCTCAAACGTGCATCGTATAAGGGCGACGAACAGTGTCAGTGCTTATTAGTCGGTAGTTGGGACCCTTGTTTATCTACAGGTACAGTGTAACAGCTGCTGGCGGAAATCTGTTTCGCATATGCGTTTGTCGGATGAATCGATCTTGACGTACTGACGTCGGTCTTCCGCTACGTCGACGTCCACTAGCGTCTTCTGTTTATAGTAAGATGTCGCTCCAGTAGGCGATAGATCACACACATGTGGCGCCAAAACTCAGAGTCAACATCATCCACTTTACGACCAGCTTCTAACTGCCCATTAGAAGCCTCCGTGGTGTAGTGGTTATGCTACTTGTAAACCAAGGGTCGCAGGATCGATCCCGGGCTTCTCTAGACTTTTAAACCGAGGTATCGCCTCCGTGTGTCCTTAGCTGCTGGTGGGACGTAAAACTCAAACACTCACTCACTCAATCTAACAGTCCAGGGGCACGCTTACGATCCTTTAATGAAAATGTTGCAATACGCTCTCACTTAAAAAATTAAGTTTCTTCTTTTCTAGGCACGACCTTACATCACACATCAAAAGTTTGATCCTGAACATGTGGTTTCTGTCAGTACTGATGTGAAGGTGGTACACAGGATCGTGACCGGACTGGTAACCATACGTCACGGTTGATTGATTGAACATTTTAGCTTAAGGGCATGGTGCCTAAGTGTGTTGGAATCATGCAATCGTTTGGTTTCAGAATCAAAGCACTTTGGTTTCAGAATCAAAGCACTGAAAGTGTTTCTGGGATTTAGGTTGGGGTAATAGTCCTGGGCTGAGATTTAAACTGTTTAATCTTACTCTGAAATTCCAAACAAATAGTGAAGCTTTTGATAAGAAGGGGGTTCTGTAGCGTCCGATCTTGCTGTACACTGTTTGCCAAGCTCACCCTATGATTCCAGGATAACCCTCGTTAGTCTTATGGAATACCCTGATCTCACTGCGGCTATTTTCTGCACGAAAAAAAGTGTTATTCTGAGAAGTCAGTGATAGTCACATAGATGTTAGCTCTGAATCGCTTTTCTTATTAGTAACTTCGGGTCGAATGCCTAATAATCAACCAAAACATAGCCGCGTCGTTTGTCAGTGTTGGGTACATGTAAGTGTTATCTGTAAAATCTGCACTTGAATCAAATGTTGGATCTGGCAAACACTGTAGACTCAGTTCAAACGCCGCAGAGAACGGTGCTGATCTTGTTCTACACATTTTTGCATCAGTTACTAACATCTTGAGTTTAGACGAATCGGTCCAAGTCCCCGTTAATGACCAGCCTGCATTTAGAGACACTCGGCCTGAGTGTTGTCAGTGCTTTGACTTATTCACTACCTTGAGTTTATGGAGTGTACTCTTCCATCACTGAAGTAAGGCTCGTCCATTCTGCTAAATATGGCACCTAAAATTGTATCACAGGACCTGCACTGTTTGCATAGGTATCTGTACCATATTCCAGGGTTGAAAGGGACAGCCTTTCTCGCAAAGTCTATATATACATCTAAGTTGTAACTGACCTAGACTTGACCTCGAAAGCCAGAAAACCCATTAATATTCTTGTCTGCAGCTGACCTGGTCCAACAGCAGGCTGGTCTTTAAGGATTAAATATTGATACAGCTGACCTGGTCCAACAGCAGGCTGGTCTTTAAGGATTAAATATTGATAGCACTTGATTTAAACAACACGTGTTTTGTAATATTAGAGCTCTCGAAAGCAGGCGAATTGTAGCTCAGTAAAGGGTTGTGATAAGCTAACTCTTTTAACCCTGTAGACCGGTGCAGACGCCGAGGAAGAAATACACTGTACCTATGCAAATCTTGTAGATCCTGATAATACGGCATGTAGCTATAACGTCTCGCCAGAATCTACATGTACACTGTTTGCCATCCTGTCAGTGAACTAATCAGAAATCCTTTTCTTTAAGAATATATTTAAGGCAAGAAGAGTCCTGTTTAGAAACTCAGGGATGAAAGAGTAAAACATAAATATCACCGAAAAGTGCGTAGGAAATTAGTTCCAGAGTACTGTTTTCTTTTCAGAATTCGTCTTTCTGTGCCAATTTATATTCCATCCGTATAAAGTCTCGAAAACTGAAATATTTTGAAAGACGTTCCATGCGGGGCCGGCCTGCAAAATTAATTTTCAAGAGCTCATTTGGACTATTTTATGCAGCGAACGAACAGCGGAAGTGGAGCAACGCGGTCCAGTACCGGAAGTAGAAATGTAGTGACAAAGAAACTTGATTTAAAAAATCAACTTTCAAAAACCGTTCAAGCTATCTTCACGAAACCTCATGTAAATATTAATCAACATTAGTGGACGTGCACAGCGCAAGAACTATAACTCTCGCACTTGTACTTTTTGAGTTATCTCCCTTGGAAGTTTGTCGGTCACAAAATCGTGTATGTATGTATGGCAAATCGTGTCCGGTCAATATTTTTTTTTTATTTTTACATGGATTTTGAAATTACTTAGCAGAAATGTTAAACACCATAAGACGATGTGTCGCCCGCATGACCCAGGTCGGTACCTTAGAGATCAAAGGTAAAAAAGGCCGTTTTTCGTGTTCGGTCAATAACTTTCTTATTCCTGGATGGATTGTGAAATAACTTGGCAGCATTGTTAAACATCATGAGACGATGTGTAGCGCGCATGACCCTGGTCGGTTCTTCCAAGGTCAATGTCATTCTTAGAGGTCAGATGTCAAAAAGGGTCGTTTTCCGTGTTTGGTCAATAACTTTCTAATTCCTGGATGGATATTGAAATTACCTGGCAGAAATGTTAACCATCATGAAACGATGTGACGCGTAAGACCCAGGTCGGTACTTCCAAGGTCAAGGTCATACTTAGAGGTCAAATGTCAAAAAGGGTCTGTTTTTCGTGTCTAGTCAATAACTTTTTTATTTCTGGATGGACTTTTTAAGTAATCTTTCAGAAATGTTCACCTTTATTAGACGATGTATCGTGTGCAAGACCAAGGTCCGTATCTCCAATGTCAAGGTCATACTTAGAAGTTAAAGGTAAAAAGGGTACCTTTTTTCGTGTATGTCAATAACTTTTTTATTCTTTTATGTATTATAAAATTACTTGGCAGAAATCTTAACCATCAGGAAACGATGTATTGTGCCAAAGATCCAAGTCGGTACCTTAAAGTCAAGGTCATACTTAAAGGTCAAATGTCAAAAAAGGTCTTGTTCATGTCCGGTCAGTAATTTTCTTATTCCTTGATGGATTTTAAATAAATTGAAATCCAGGCATTTTCGTGCTTCAAGTCTGTCTACTTACGATTTTTCCACTCTTTACACTACACTTCCTCATAATCTTATAAAAGAAAAGCTTAATAATTTAATTGAATGGGCTTTTCACAGAGAAGATTCTCTCTATCTTGCATGTAATGTCAGAAATGCATTTTTCACTTCTAAAGAGCACAAGAATTATACACTTTGGTCATGTCAGAAAGTGTGTGATGCCCTCAACTTTCTACTTGACAATATTTATATTAGACTGAGTTATTTAGACAAATTGTGGGTATTCCGATGGGTACGAATTGCGCACTTCTTGTGGCTGATCTGTTCTTGTATTGTTATGAAAGAGACTTCATGTTGTCACTTTCCATTGATAACCAATCTGAAATTATTGAAGCTTTTAGTTCCACTTCTAGATATTTAGATGATTTATTAAATATTGATAATACCTTTTTCGATGGTTTGATCAGACAGATTTACCCCCCAGAGCTTCAGTTAAATAAAGTTAAATCTTCTGATACCGAGGCCCCGTTTTTGGATTTACATCTATCTATTGTAGATGGATTTGTTTCGTGCAAAATTTATGATAAACGCGATGACTTTGATTTTGAGATTGTAAATTTTCCTTTTTTGGATGGTGATGCTCCTCGTGCGCCATCCTATAACGTTTGTATTTCGCAATTAATTCGATTTGCTAGAGTGTGTAGTCATGTAACTGGCTTCAACACTCGTAATAAATTATTAACGGCTAAACTCCTTAATCAGGAACTCATTTTTGATTTTTATTTATCGGTACCATAAACTACGCAAAGCCTTTTCAAAATTTTATAGACGCCATTCTGATTGAATTTCAAAATTCAATATTGGACTATATTCAATATATTCAATATTCTGCAACAAGGTCTATCGGAACCCGAATTTTATGGTGACTTAGTATATAAATTCAGAAAAATATATAACCGCATTGACTTCAGCATCCAATTCCGTAAAATCATTCTTCGATATAAAAAGATTGGGTACAACATGGATGTTATACGACAGACTGCATGCATGGTAGTTAACCCAATCACGGTTGGCAACTTTGCTTCCCTCTTTAATTGCACGCCGGTGGGTCAGGCCTCAGATTCTATGACGGCTCCAACGTTAAGGCTTATTGAGAATTAGAGAGATCTAATTCAAGGCAATGTTGGTTGGTGCCTGATGCTCTGTCTCTGGTCGGGCCCATCGGAGTCTAACTGTTGGTTTTCCTTTGCTCCAGCATTTCAGTGGTTTCTTGCTGTCGAGTCCTCACCGTTGTCTCACCTCTGTGGTTCTTTGATTTTTTGTGTTCACGGAGATGTTGCACTGATGAGTTAGGAGGCCTTCATGCGGACTGAACAAATTATTTGTCTTAATCGCGACGGAAGTAAGGGCGAGGATTGTGGCCACGTAAAATCGATTTAAGCCCGCCCCCCCCCCCCCCCCCCAGTGGAAATCATTCCACTGACCGTTCCAAGGCGGTTCTTCTGTGGCGATTTATTTATGGTGTTGTTTGTTACTTACTGTGTGTATCACTTGTGTCTTTTTATTTTGGATGGCCATATGGCCATTTTGTGGGAAAGTAACTGTCCTTATGGCCTTCCTTTGTTTAGGTTTCCATTATGGTCTGGTCGCTTAATGTTTTTGTTTCTTTCCCTTTGGTGTCTTTGTTGGGTGGAGTAAGTTAATTGTATCGATTCCTGATCTTTGTTTTACTTCTACCTTGTAATTACTTGGCAGAAATGTTAACCATCATGAGATGATGTATCGTGTGACAGACACAGGTCGGTACCTCCAAGGTCAATGTCATACTCTGAGGTCAAAGGCGAAAAGGGTTTTTTTCGTGTAAGTTCATTAACTTTCTTATTTCTCGATGGACTTTTTAAAGTTACTTTGCAGAAATGTTCACCGTCATTAGATAATGTGTTGCACACAAGACCCAGGTCAATACATCCAATGTCAAGGTCATACTTTGACGTCAGAAAGGGGGAGACATCTGTGTTTTGTTGAAAATTCTAGATATGCTATGATTTTCGTCTGACCTTTTACAGTAGATAACTTTGCTAAGTTCTTGGTTTGACCTTTTTACAGTGCATAGCTTCGCGCTGTTCTTAAGTTGACTCTTTTACAGTCGATCACTTTGTTTTCCTCTTTGATTGACCATTTTATAACTTTGTTGTGCTCTTGGGTTGACCGTTTTACAATGGATACATTTGCTTTGCTGTTAGCTTGACCCTTCTACAGTGGGTAACTTTGCAATGCTGTTGGGTTGACAATTTACAGTGGATAACTTTTGTATGTTCTTGGACCAGACTTCGCACTCCATGACGGCCAAATCCTAAATCGTTTAACGTGCTAAGGAACCTGATGTTTTATGTCGTAAGTTCGAACCTCAGCGCTCTTACTTTCTCTTTCACTAACGTCAGAATAGTCACAATCTCCGTAGTTGAAATCTACCAAGAATTTTACCGACTGTCCCATGGTGGTCGTTCCTTTGCATTTTCTTACGTTCTAATGTACTGTTGTTGCCGGTGCACCTGTTGTAGTTTTGTTTTATGCATTCATCTTACCAACTCACTCTGTGCGTTTTTGGCTGCTTGAGATGTCTGTGTTCTTTGTTTTTCTAGAGGCGTTTTTGTTTCCATTCTGAATCGCAAAAGTGCATATTTTACTTGATCATCAGATAGTATCCATATGCCAAAATATTATGAAAAAATAGAAGTGGATGCAATGAGCAGTAATCGATACAATTAACCTACAGCTCCTATCAGAGACACCAAAGGGAAAGAAACACAAACATGAAACAACAGACATTAATGGACGCATCAATAGCGGAAAGCCAAAAGGACAGTTTCTTTCCCACAAAATGGCCAATAGGCTATCCAATACAAAATAATATAAGCGACACATACACCCATAGACAAACCATAACAAAAATTAACCGCAACAGATGAACCACCTTGGAACGGCCAGCGGAAACGAATTCCACTGGGGGACTTAGATCGATTTTGCGTGGCCACAGTCCTCGCCCTTACTTCCGTCGCGATTTAGACAAATAATTTGTTCAGTCCGCATGAAGTCCTATATTTATTGTTATTAGTATATTGAAATGATTCTTGGCGGGGAACATAGGGTCCTTTTGTCCGCCAAAAGCGATATTTGCCCGAGTCGCCAGGCTCTGGCAAATAGCGCTTTCAGGCTAGGAATGTGATCCCTTGTTGGCAGTCAAGAAATAAAAAAACGAATTTTTATACTGCAATGTTTTCACATTATTATGTACTTGGTGCAATGTTTTCTAAAGAATACGTTTGCAGCGGTCGTCATGAAAAGCAATTGTTTAAATGCGACGTCATCAAATGCGCCCTTCTGCACGCACTATGTTGATCACAGTGTTTCGAGGGAAAACTTGAAAGTCGTGTTGGAATGAGAGTTTATTTCACAATTAATTCGATTTGCCAGAGTGTGTAGCCATGCAACTGACTTCAGCACTCGTAATAAATTGTTAACGGCTAAACTTCTTAACAAGGGTTATCGGTACCATAAACTACGCAAAATTTTATAGACGCCATTCTGATTTGATTTCAAAATTCAATACTGGACTTAAATCTCTTCTGCAACAAGGTCTATCGGAACCCGAATTTTATGGTGACTTAGTCTATAAATTTAAAATAATTTATAACCGCAATGACTTCAATATTTTGCTCACGGGGTATATAGAAAATAATTGCCCTTCAACAAAATTCTTTTTAACTTTTTACAATAGGTAATATGTAAGATTTGGTTGAAATGTTTCCCAACAAAATGTTGATATTCCGATTGTCACACACAGTGCAGCTCTTATTGCATTTAATGGTTCTGACGAAAGTTTCATGCTGCCCCTTTCCAAACATATCCAACTGATGTAACTGAGGCTTTTAAGTACTACTCCTTTCGAAATTGGGATGCCTTTAAAAAAGCAAGATTTTTTTCGCAAATGTCACCAAAAGCTTTCCGAGAAGTAAAACAAGTTCTAATGATTTCGAAGTCCCATTTTTTTATTTTTTTTTTTCTGTAACAAATGCCTTAATTTTTCTAAAATTTAAAGTTAAAGGGGTGATTTATCTTTTTTATCTTGGGGTTGTGAAGCTTCTCTGTTGAATGGTGATTCCCAAGTTATAGACTGATTATTTTAATTAACTCAACAGATGCTTGAAGTGAAACACAGCTTCAAAAGGACCATCGGTATTAGGAACTACGCATAACATTTTCTAAATTTTATTGTGTCGACATAAGAAATTTATTTATTGTTTGCTTATTTTTAAAACAATGTGGCAAAAAGGTCTTTCGTATACTGAATTTCACACAGCATAGACAACATGCTTGGTTATCGAAATATTTACAGATTCCCCCTTTAACAATTGACACCTTTGCTACGCTTTTTTGGCTGAGCGCCGGTCGGCCGGACTTCGAAGCCTAAGACAATCCCTATGCCATTAATTGTTACACGCACGAGTACTACCACACCAAGTTTTAAATAATTGAACAAATCCTAAACAAACGAGAGAACAATGTGATTTCTGTATATAACTTTGATGCTGCAGTATTCTCCCTTACATCTTTCTTTGAAACAGGTTTGCAGTAGGGCCCCGCCATTATTCTACATGGAACAGATACACCTTCGGCTTTGTTTCTAGATGGGCTCCGCCACAAAGACAGTCGACTCTCGTGGGGATGGGGCGGGGCGTAAAATTTACATTGTAACATAGGGTTTATTGTGACCATGTATTTCTTGTTATGGTCGGGATAATGAATTGGAGCACCCGTTTACATTTCATTGGTATATGCAGCCCCAAGGCAGGAAGAATGAATCTTTACGGGATGTGTACAGGGAAACATATCTGGCGCGTCAAAAATCTTAAATCAAAGCACTGACAGCAATGATTGGTCGATTGTTTCTGAGTATAGTCCTAAGCGCGGACTCAGACTCATTACGAAAACAAGCCTATACAAATGCATCGTAAATTTTACCTCCGAAAAAAAACGAATATTTTGAGATGAAAAATTGTGATATTTTTCTTATTTCTGCTCAAAATATAGATCCTGGGAACTCGATAGAACCACCTCATCGAGGCCGTTCTAACGAGTACCCACGATCTATAATTTAGAGCCGAAGTAAGAACAATAAGGTTTACCCCTGTAAACCCCAGTTTTACTATATAGAAGTGAGGTTTAAGGGGGTCAAATATATATAGGCGCGCTTTCGTGATGTGTTTCGTTTAACCCTTAAATTCTTCTACTGTACGTACGCAAGCAGTGTATACCCTGATCAGACGCCGCGTTCTTACCTTAAAGCGATGCGAACAACGCGTTTACATTCTATAAATAACCATTACCCGAATAACCTACAAATCAGTGACAGTCACGTGGACTTCAATACTGGAAATTTACCTTTACTCATAGGAACAGAAATAAAGAAGCTTATAGCTTCCGTTCTAATCCTATATTGTTGTATCATGTCCCTGTTGTATTTGTAAAACATTATTCTTTCGAAATAAATATGTTTTAACCAAATTTACGCTTAAATTCGTGCAATCAAGCAAACAGTGTAGACTATGATCAGACGCCGCGTTTAGCGGCGTCTGATCTGGGTCTACACTGTTTGCTAACCCCAACACATAATTCCAGACAACCCTCTTACGCTCTGACCTTACAGCGATACGAATAATGCGGTTACTTACAATTACCTGATCAGTGATAGCCAAATGGACATCGACGAAAAGCTTCTATGGGTCGACAGAAAAACAATCGACCCAAAAAGTGTAACTCATATTTGTATAGCGTCCCATTTTTGGGGGACATTGGGAAAAACAATGAAGACCCAGAGCAGACGCCAGAGGACACGGCGTCTGATCTGAATCTACAATGTTTGCCTATAGCCCATACATTCTTGTACAAAACACACCCGCCACCCTTATTATCGGAAACAGACCACTCCAAAACTTATTAGCTGGAAGAGTCCATAGCCAAATAGGAGTTAAAAATATATAGAGGATCATTTCACTTGAAATTCATACAAAAAATAGAAGTGAAGGCAATGATCAGGAATCGATACAATTATATGTAACCAACGCCACCCATCAGAGACATAAAGTGAAAGAAAGACAAACATTAAACAACTAGACGCTAATGGAAACATCAATAGCGGAAAGCCAAAAGGACCGTTACTTTCCAACAAAATGGCGAATTGGCTATCCAAACAAAATAACGAGTTCCATAAATTGCATAATCGAGTTTCTCGAGTGTGAGATTTTATAAATGTATCATATGCCTTTTTTTTTTTTTTTTTTTTTTTTTTTTGTATTTCCTTCAAAGAGGTACGTATGTAATATCTCCTACAAATAATCATTGCGTTGTGATGACGACGTTATAAAGTTTTGTTTGTTTTATTTGAAGTTTAACGTCCCCGTCAACACTGTAAAGGTCATTTTGGAGGCATTGTTTCCAATTTTGTGGGTCTTTTACCCAACATTGAGATGAAATGTATAAGCATGGACGGGCCGACTCGCCCCGCATTGCCTGGGCAGGCTTAGATACTATAAGCGGTTTGCCATATGGCCATTTTGTGGGAAAGTAACTGTCCATATGGCCTTCCTTTGTTTAGGTTTCCATTATGGTCTGGTCGCTTAATGTTTGTATTTCTTTCCCTTTGGTGTCTTTTATGGATGGTTTTGTTTGTTTGATTTGAGGTTTAACGTCCCCGTCAACACTGTAAAGGTCATTTTGGAGACGTTGCTTCCAATTTTGTGGGACTTTTACCCGACATTGAGATGAAATGACATCTCAAGCCCTGTTGCCCAATGAAACCAATAGGGTTTATTAGCATGGACGGTCCGCCTCGCACCGCGGTTCCTGGACAGGCTTAGATCCTCTAAGCGGTTTACCAGTAGTAGTGTGCGGGCCGGATTCAGCTCTGCGTGGAAGCATCGTGCAGCCCATATATTTCTTCAAGCCCCTATGGGCGGGGGCGCCTTTTATGGATGGAGTAATTTAATTGTATCAATTCCTGATCTTTGTTTTACTTCTACTTTACCAGTACTCGTGTGCGGGTCGGTTTCAGCTCTACGTGGAAGCAGCCCATCTATTTATTCAAGCCCCGATGGGCGGGGGCTACGTTATGAAGTTAAATGACGTGATATTACTCATGTTTCATATGGATAATTTTTAACGACGTTGTGACAAGGTTTTACTTATTTCATGTTTCGAGTCCTCATCGTTGTTCATCTCTGTATTTGTTTGATTTCTTATGTTTCCAGAGATGTCGCACTGATGAGTTAGATATCCTTCATGCGGACTGAACAAATTATTTGTCTTAAACACGATAGAACCATTGGTGGGTAACCAAGTAAAATTAATTTAAGCACCCATTACGATAATTCGCCCGTACGACAAAGTGCATTTTTCACATCTCCAAAATGGCTACTTTTCTGATGAAAATCCTTCATATTTTTCTTATAAATGCTCAAAACATAGGATGTGGGTGCTCGTTAGAACCGCCTCATTGAGGCGGTTCTAACGAGCACCCACAACCTATGTATTGGAGCAGAAATATGAAAAATAATGAATACCCCCGTAAACCCCAGTTTTCTCTATATAAAGTGGGGTCTAGAGGGGTCTTCATTTCATGGACTTGTTCACGTGATGCTCACCGCCCCACTCCCACCACAGTAAAAACTTTTTTCTGACCGTTCCAAAGCGGTTCTTCTTTATTGCTGAAGCTCGTATTTGCATGTACGTTGTATGTATTGTTATTTTTATAGCCGTTTAAAACTTGTGGGAAAGTAACTGTCCTTTGGCTTTCTGCTTCCATTATGGTGTAGTTGTTTTATGGTTGTCCTTTCTTTCCACGGGAGGTGTGAAGTAATTGAATCGATTCCTGATCATTGCCGTCACTTCCTTTTTTACGACTTTAGAAATATTATTATCTTTCATAATACCAAACATATGGTTATTGAAGTCAAAGTAGTGGAAGACGTCGCGGTATTAATATTCACCCGGACATAAGTCAAGCATCCGCATGAGTGCGTTGTCCGGCACTATTATATGTCATTCGCGGGTTAATTTTGAAAATTGGCAACTGATGTTCCCAAAGAATCGAATTTATTGGTTGTTGTGGTTTTTTTTTCAAAACCTTTTGTTTGAAGCCACAGTAGGATGCCGGAGAAATGCTTCATATTGTATTGCTATCCATCTCGTAGTACGAGCTTTTTCAATAAGCTAAAGGACGAAGTTTTGTCTTCATATTATTTTCGTTTTTTTTTTTGTTTTTTTTTTCTAAAATCGCCAGTGTTTTTAGTTTACAAATCAGTGTGTTGTTTTTTTTTATTTGAATACTTCTGTGAGTCTTTAACCATTCAGTTCAGTAAAATGAACCGAGTTGTCACCTTTTTCGTAAAGAGCTGGTGTCGCCTGTTACTTTGTTGCTTGTTAAGATGTTTGATGTTAATGGTTCTGATTCGTCTAGTTCTTGGAGTATCATTTAATTTTGACGAAAGAGCAAAGCATAAATAAACACTTTCATCATTAACTGCAGCAATGTTTAGCTTAAACCCGTATCACGGCTTTATTTTGGCTTAGAGTGCCAACATTATATTTTAGAGCAGAAATAAGAAAAAGAAAAAGAAATCAGAAAAATATCACAATTTTTCATCTTAAAAGTTTCATTTTTGGGGCAATAAAGGTTTCAATGTATTTGTATAGGCGTGTTTTCGTAATGTAACCTCAAATTGTTCTTTCACAGTGTGTAGAAAAAGGTTTTGTTTGTTTGTTTGTATTGGAGTTTAACGGCCCAGTCCACACTTTCTAAGGTCATTTTTGAGCCGGTCAGTTTACCTATCTACACTTTTCCTGGGCAGGCATACACGTAAGCAGTTAACCACTACAGTGCACATTCTTTCGCAAGAAACTCACAACTGCCCTTCTTGAATCAGCGGAAGGGAGAGAATGACAGTAGAAAAGATGTCATGATCAGTCTCCACGAAAGAATGTTGCCGACCCCGGCAGGTATCGAACCCATGTCCTTCTGATCACCAGTCAGACGCGCATCCGACTGAACTGCCGAGGCCGGCTCAGAAAAGGGTAACCATTACAACTACTTTGTGTGAAGGTTGGGTTTAACTCACTAGTAGATTTTCATGTTGTATGTGCTGATGGTTGTGTATTATATAGAGGATCTGACATGGGTGTTCATGTATTATTGAATTTATTAAACGAGTTGAGGAAACGGGATAAAAATGCGAGGCTTTGCCGAGCATTTTATCCCTTTTCTTCAAGGAGTTTAATAAATTGTTGGTATAGAGGATCTTACATTGGTGTTTTCATGTATTATTCAATTTATTAAACGAGTTGAGGAAAAGGGATAAAATGCGAAGCTTTGCCGAGCATTTTCCCCTTTCTTCAACGAGGAGGCCTTTATGCGGACTGAACAAATTATTTGTCTTAATCGCGACGGAAGTAAGGGGCGAGGATTGTGGCCACGGAAAATCGATTTAAGCCCCCCAGTTGAATTCGTTTCCGCTGACCGTTCCAAGGCGGTTCTTCTGTCGCGGTTTATTTTTGTTATGGTTTGTCTTTAGGTATTTGTTTCGTTTATATTATTTTATTATGGATTACCTGTGCCTGTTGCACCGTGATCGCCTCTTTTGGGGAAGAGGGAGTTGACTGCTTTTCTGGTTTTAGTTCGTTTATTTCCTGTTTTGTTTTCTCCATTGTTAGTTACCCTTCAATTTGGTGCCATTGGTAGGCTTTAATCTTTGTGGGTACTCTGTGGCTTTTCCTGGGCTTCTATTTCTGGAATGTTTTGTTGGTGTCATAATCATGAACAATCAACCGTCCAAACTTGATTGCTTTTAAAGTGATTCATGATCGACAGACAAAGAAAAAAAATGGATAATATGAACGTATTTCACCATGTCACAATTTGCAATCTTCAAAATAAACTATTCCCATTATATGATGCACAACTGGCGTGTAGGCTGAAAAAGGGTCCTGAAAAGAGACTTCGACTATTTCATGGAATCCTTTAATTCCTGTACTGTAAGCAGACAGTGAAGTTCTTGATCAGACGCCGCATTCTGCGGCGTCTGATCTAGGTCTGCACTGTTTGCCAAACCGAACACATGATTCCAGTCCAGATTCTACAGACAAACTCTTACACAACACTCTGACCTCACATCGAAAAGAATAACGTGGCTATTTTCTATAAATAACCCTTAGCTGGATTTCACAAATTAATGAAAGATACGTGAAAGTCGGCACTGAAGAGCCTCTGTGCAAAGTAACTTTGGGTTGACTGACAACAATTGTCACACAAAAAAAAAAAAAAAAAACGGTTGTCATAATAGACCCCGATCAGCAACAAAGTCATCTTTGGCACCAAAAGAACAGATAAGCAAGTACAATGGATACAACATTTTTATGCCAAAAAAACATCCAGATTATTACGCAGGATGTAAAGCTCTAAAAATCTTTTCGAACGATCATGTTTACTCAGACGTCTGTTTCAAAAACATAACATTCGTCACGTCATGCAATGCCGCGTTATATTTCTGATGTCAGTAACAAGGAATAAACGACAACGAGCAGCTAACAACGTTAACATGAATCACTGCTCCTAAGTCAAATACATGTAAGACTTGATTTATACCTCTATGTATATGAGTAACATTGCATTTCAGAGTGATCTTTTTTTTGTTTTTTTTTTGTTTTTTTTTTAGGGCGGGGGGGGGGGGGGGGTCGCGGTTCTACGGCCCTTTCATGATTTTTTTTTTCATTTATGTTGAGCCTATCGTTAATCAGAGGTTGGCGAAAACCGGATTAATCCGGAGGAAACCACCTGACCGTCCGTTGTAGGACATGGCGTCTCACATGTGACCGGAGCGAGGCTCGAACTTTAGAGTGGTTTTAGCAGTGTTTCGACGTCAGCCTTCAAATATATTGAAAATTTCATTAGCAAAAAAATGAAAATTTTCAGATACATTTTTTCATATTTCTACTCAAAACATAAATTGTGGGAATCCGTTAAAACCGCCTCGGCGAGGCGGGCAGTTCTAAAGAGTAACCACAATCTATGTTGCTGAGCAGAAAAAATAATGCATACCGATGTTAACCCCAGTTTTATTAAAGACAAGTGGGGATTAATGGGGGTCAAAATTATATAGGTGTGTGTTCATGATGCAGACAGCAACATCTTGGTCAACAATACTTCTCGATAAGGTAAAGGTGTGTGCTAAATTGAGGGTTCGCGCTGGCTTCGGCGAATACGGTACCTGCATTTTGTTTATGAGACAACGCTCCTTGAAAGCAAAGGCTACAAAAGAGAACTGCAAATGTCAGGGCCAAACTAGCCAGTTTCGGCCCATTAGGTCTCACCAGTGATCATCAGATATTTTTGAAATTCCGCCGTGGAATCGCTGATCCAAAGGAAAATCCATACATACACTGGAGCGCGGTGGTGCAGTGGTAAATCATCAGATTTGAGATCGAGAGGTACCCGGTCCGATCCCCGCAAACGCCAAGTGTTGTTTCTTTGAGCAAGAGACTTTATCCGCATTGCTCAGTACTGGTTTCTTCCGAGGAAAAATAGAGGGCCATATGTAAAATTAGTACTATTTTGCCAAATGTGTTACCCTCTATACATAAGGTCCATTATTATTAGTATTATTTATTTTATAATTACATTAAGGTTTATTTGCACGAAGAGTGAAAACAAAGACCAAACTTGCCTGAACTCCTCCTTTTCAAGAGAAAAAGGATTCCATTTTTTAAAAATTATGGGAATTCATTCAGGACTAATTATTTATTAGGAAGAAAAGTGCTCTCCTAATAGGCTATACACGAATTTCCATTTATAGATTTGTTTGTGCTCATTGCTGTGCATGTTTTCTGGGAGTGGTTCCTAAATACAGTCAGGTGCTAAATTAATGTCCTCGAAAGCAAACATCGCATTGACCTTAATGTAGTTTGCAAGCAAACTAATTATATTACTTCTGCTGATCCGATTTTGGTAAAACTGGCATAGGAACAGCAACCATTTAAACTTGATTAACAATTTTTTATCCTCATTTTTGGCGACGTCACCAGTCAGTGGAAAATGAATTCATCACAAATTGCATTAATTTTTAACTGGTGTTATTTGATAAAGAAAGATCACAGAGAAAAAGAACAAAGATTTGTTAATGTCCTAGTTAATTTAGTTTTTCAATCAAACTAGTTTCACTAACATCAGATGAGCAAAAATTATATAATTAATTTTCTTGCAAACATCAAATTACATTGAAGTCTATGGAATTTTTGCTTTCGATGACATTAATTTGGTATATAATTGTACTTTCATTTCTAGATTGTTTCGCGCTCTTTATTCTAATGCATGTTTTCTATTCATGATCTTAATAAGGGAAAATCCCTGGAGCTCTGTAAATAAAGCAGAGTGTCAAAGAACGGGCAGCGATCGCAGATTTTGTCCTTTACAGTGCAAAATGCAGAAAACTTATAATCATCCATTAACTCTTATCCTGCTGTTCACGACAATGTCTATCTTTGCAAACAGTATAGATCCATACATTGTTTGACATTCAGATTATGAATTTGTAGGCATAAATAACATCAAATAATCTGATTGGTTCATAGTCAGAAATGGGTGTGGTTAAAGGAAAAGGGTTAAAAATAACGCAACCGTGTGCTACAACACCGTCTTCCATTTCTGAACTAGACGAACAATCTGTCTGCTCCGAACACAAGGTATATATAGTACAAAATTCATTCCGTTACCCATAAAGTCAATTTCACCGACCAGGATCCATGAGTTGTCTGTACAAATTAAAACGAGATCACTGTTCACATTACGAAAACACGCCTATACAAATACATCGTAAATTGCACCGCCCAAAAGCAAAACTTTTAAGCTGACAAACTGTGATATTTTCTTATTTTTTGCTTAAAATATAGATTGTGGGTACACGTTAGAACCGCCTCATCGAAGCGGTTCTAACGAGTACCCATAATCTATATTTTAGAGCAGAAATAAGAATAACATTTACCCTTGTAAACCCCAGTTTTACTACATGAAAGTGGGTTCAAAGGGGTCAGAATTATATAGATGAGTGCCATAAAAACGGGTCTCATATTTCGCCTAAGGATCCAGGATGTGACCCGCAGTATCTTCTTTGGCACATCCTTAAGAAATAGATCAGCTCTAGCATTGTTTTGTTGAGTAATACATCACAGTTTCAGGACAGGTTATAAAGTAGGTCAACCCACGGGCGCGTGGAGAGAGTGAACTGACGGACAAACTGTGATATAATACTCAATAAATCACACATTAAATCTGATCTTTTTAGATTCTTATATCGTCAATAATAGAGATGTTTCCTTCAAGTTCCAATAATTCCAATTTTCCATCGTCATATGAGCCCCGTCAAGCGAATTTGTGTCTTCGAGCATTCCGCCATGACAAACTTTAACTGCGCATGCCCAGCCATTCAGAGGGGCCAGGGATATGGCTTTTTGTCTGAAGGTTCCTCTTGATTCACTGCTTGTATGAGCGAGCAGCGAAGGTTCTGGCGAGACTGCGCGGATGCGCAGGCTCGCCTGGACCTTCACTGCTCGCATAGGCGATAAGTACCAAAATCGCTTGACGGGGCCCATATAGTTCGAGCAATTTGATTGGAAAAAAGGTTTTATACTGCGATAAATTCCATGATCAAGAATCTCAAAACTATTTTACACAGCGAGTTATGCCATTGTATACGTAGTAACGTCAACAGCGTTCGGTTAAAAGTTTGGAAACTATTGGAAAAACGTAAATGTTAAATGACAAATAAACTCAATTTAAAGACTTAAAAGTATTCCTAAAATTTGCCATTTTGTGACACTTTTAACATTTCGATACAGAAGTTACAATTATAAGGAGTATTATCGTTTTCTTTTTTTTTATTTTATAAATGTGTAAACTCGGGCGTATCACTCATTAACCATAAATCTTCGGACTGCTGTTTTTGAGTGATTCGCCGGATAAAATCGACAAAAATGAAAAAACATGTCTCCATTGTCAACAGAAATCTCGTCAACATTATCGCCTGTAGCTATCGTGTCAAAGGAAATCATATCGACTGTATCACACGCATTTATGTCCTTTTTTTCATATGACGCCGTATCTGAGATATAATAAATTCCGTAATCCACTAGTGGATTAAATATGTAAATTAGAATTTACGCCCCGTAACGTTAAACCTGCGATGTCACTAACGACGTCCCCTTTAAAAAGGGCGGAACAGTGACTTTTTTATCTTAAACTCATGCAAATATACGTTTTAAATGTCATTTAATAAATAGAATCTTGCATTCGTGTTCATGTATTATTGAATTTATTAATCTCGTTGAGGAAAAGGGATAAAATGCTCGGCGAAGCCTCGCATTTTATCCCTTTTCCTCAATGAATTTAATTAATTATATAATACACGAGCACTCATGTAAAATTCTCTATGTAATGTATGGAGATGGTCAATAAACTGTATGTGGTTTCGTGTTTAACGACGCGTCAACCCTCTTTGTGGGTCATAAGCGCAAGCGGTGAATGGTTAAACGCCAAACTGTATGTTGTATGATCCCATTACAACCGCCTCACCGAGGCAATTCTAAGGTGCACAAACAACATACATTTCAAGATAAAAAAATAGAAATAAACGAACCGATACAGTTATCTTACCATCGTGTAAAGAGTATCCCCTAAACCCCACTTTATGGTGAGAACTCGTCGGTTTACGGGGGTTTGCATTATTTTTCTTATTTCTGCTCCAAGACAGATTGTGGGTACTCGTTAGAACCGCTTCATCGAGGCGGTTCTAACGAGTACTCGCAGCCTATGTTTGCAGTATAAACAAAAAAATATCATTGACATTCATCAGAAAAGTTGCCATTTTGGAGGTGTTAAAAATGCACTATGTCGCATGGGTATGTTATCGTAATGCATCTTCTATAAAAGACAACAAATGGACAGAAGCACTAACTTAGGCAAATGAACCATAACTACAACATTACCAGAAGAAATCCAAGAGAACAGGTTCTTTCCCAGTGGCTTGAGATGGCTGTTTACAGCCACACCAACTTTGTCTCTGTTTGCAGTTGCTTTAGATGGCTGTTTACAGTCACCCTAACTTTGTCTCTGTTTGCAGTTGCTTGAGATGGCTGTTTACAGTCACACGAACTTTGTTTCTGTTTTCAGTTGCTTGAGATAGCTTTTCACAGTCACATTAACGTTTTCTCTCCCTATGGTAGCTAACGATTGCTGTTTACAGTTTGCACTAACATTCTCTTTGTTTCATTGACGTAAGATGGCTTTTTAGAGTCACACTAGCTTTTTCTCTCCCCAGTATAGTGGGTTACGATTGTTGTTTACAGTTTACACTAACATTGTCTCTTGTTTCAATGACGTAAGATTGATTTTTACATTCACACTAACGTTTTCTCTCCCCAGTATATTTGGTTACGATTGTTGTTTACAGTTTACACTAACATTGTCTCTTGTTTCATTGACGTAAAACCGGCCCCGATAGCTCAGTTGGTAGAGTGTCCGCTCCGGGGAACGGGAGGTCACGGGTTCGATCCCGGGCCGCGACAAATGGTCGTTAAAAATGGTACTAACTGCTCCTCGTTTGGCACTCAGATTTACGGGGTAGAGCGAGGACTGGTCGATCCAGTGTCAGGATAATGTGACTGGGTGTGGTATCATGTAATGTGTCTGGGACATGATACTTCAGTGAGGCAGCACTATAAAAGTGAGCATTGAGCTCCCTGTCGCAACCAGACACCGTCGTGATATGACTGAAAAATTGTTGAAAGCGACGTTAAACCCGAATTCACACACACACACTCATTGACGTAAAATGGCTTTTTACAGTCACAATAGCGTTTTCTCTCTCTATAGTGGGTTACGATTGCTGTTTACAGTTTACACTGACATTGTCTCTTGTTTATTGATTTGAGATGGCTTTTTACAGTTACACTAACATTTTCTCTCGTTTCAATGACATATAGAGGATATTTACTTTTTTCAGATGAATACCAAAAATATTTCAGCGAACACGAGTAAAAATTCTGATATCTCAACACACGAGATGAAATATGTTTGATATTTATCGTAAAAAGTAAATTTTCTTTTTTATTTTGTAATATTTTAGGACACTTATTGTAACTGATCAGTCGGATCTTACGTCTCACTATTTGACTTGGCTACATGTATGTCGTCACAACTGTCAGTTTCAAAAACATAAACCGATCGCCATTTTCAATACAGCATTTTTACAGCACAAAGAGTGCTTTTTAAGGTATTTTACATAATTATTTTATAGATGACATATATGAATTTTGGCGAGAAAAGGTCTGGTCTGCTACTGTGAAATAACACGGTCATGTTATTTTTCACACTGAGTTATGTTTTAACACTTTGAAAATATCACTTTTATTTGTTTCCGATATGCATTGATTTCACTGCAGAGTTTTTTCTCTTCTTCCAAACGCTTCATATGGCTGTTATTTTCACACTAACATTTTCTCTTCTTTTGGTGGCTTGAGATGGCTGTTTACACATCACGCGAACAAGTTCGTGAGATGAACACCCATTAAACCCACTTTTTATATATTTGTTTTTCTTATTTCTGCTCCAAGACATAGGTTGTTGGTACACGTGAGAACTAGTTTATGTTGGCAGTATATATAAGAAAACCATGGATTTACATCAGAAAAGTAGCCATTTTGGAGATGTGAAACAAGGGGTCCTGATCGCTCTCCTGAGCCAAGTGTATTATTTGGACCTTTTTTCTCATCTAAGTGACTAAGATCTTTGCACTGATATGCCGGTCAAGGTCAACCTGTGGTCCTTAGTCACCTGAAGCTGCACACAAAGTTCAAAGCATCAGCCCAGAGATTGTGGAGAAGCAGATTTTTAGGATTTTAATTTAAGGTTTTTAAACTTATTATATATGCATGCCTCCTAGTGGCCCACTTTGAAAATATAGTTTTTATATAGGTTCTTCTAACTCTAAATACAGGTTAATAAAAAAAAACAAATATATGTTAATAAAAGCTTTTTCCAAACACACATGATGGTTTAAAATTGAAGAAAAAATATTTGGCGAATTACTCAGATTTTCCTAAGTTCGAGCGAGCTAAGCAATTGAGAAAACAAAATTCTTGACAATTTGTAATACTTCTTTGAGACTAAAAAGGAAAACTAAAAAGGTTTTGAAAAAAAAAGTTAGGGTTGTGTCGCGAGAAGGTTATAAAAGTGAAAAGTATAGGTTTTTTTTCTTCAT
This sequence comes from Lucinisca nassula, assembly GCA_963580285.1. Taxonomy (NCBI): domain Eukaryota; kingdom Metazoa; phylum Mollusca; class Bivalvia; order Lucinida; family Lucinidae; genus Lucinisca; species Lucinisca nassula. The sequence continues at coordinate 115,106,909 of OY757018.1, forward strand.
GAAAATTAGGCTTTTTATAGGTTTTATGAAAAACAAAATAAATATTAAATAAATAAAGGTTTTATAGGTTTGATACAACTTTATAAGTTATTTAGGGTTTATAGCTTGTAGCCATATTTGGCCATGTGACATGGACCATTTGAACAAACTTTCATTCATCCATTGTCAAGGCAGCTATATATAAAATTTTGTTGAAATGTTGATGGACACCTTGGGCTAAGATCACTGAATGACCTTTACATATTGCAGCATTCACAGATATGCATACAGTACCTCCCTTATTTCAAAATCAAAACAGTTTTCGAAAAATACGTTTTCGACCTCTTTTCCCATTCAAAGGGACAAAATTTGACCACGTCCCAAGATAGGTCAAGGTCGACCTAGGGTCATCATTGGAACAAATTTGGATTAACTCAGCTCCCCAAAGCTACATACTAAGTTTCATTCTTTTTGTACCTATTTGCATGTCATAGACCACAATATGTTTTGAAAAATGCATTGCTTTACCCTTTTCCTATTGAAAACTCAGAAACAGGCCTCCGTGGCCTATTGGTTAAGAGCGCTGACTCTTGATCATTAGGTCTCTCATCGCTGTGGTTCGAGCCTGGCTCGGGTCACATGTGAGACGCCAAGTTCTGCAACGGAAGGTCAGGTGGTTTTTCTCAGGTTACACTGGTTTTCGCCCACCTCTGATTAACGATCGGCTCGATATGAGTGAAATAATCTTGAAAGGGGCGTAAAACCAAAACCACAAAAAAAAAAAAAAAAATGAAAACTCAGGAGAACCAAATTTGACCTTTTTTTAAAGTATGTCAAGGTTAACTAACCCAGGTTCATCATTTTTGCCTATTTGAGCCCCGCCAAGTCTTCGAGCATGCCATTTTAACTGCGCATGCCCAGCCATTCAGAGGGGCCAGGGATATGGCTTTCTGTCTGAAGGTTCCTCTTGATTCACTGCTTGTATGAGCGAGCAGCGAAGGTTCTGGGGAGACTGCGCGGATGCGCAGGCTCGCCTGAACCTTCGCTGCTCGCATAGGCGATAAGTACCAAAATCGCTTGACGGGGCCCATTTGGTAGTATTCAGTCACCAATGTTACACAGCAAGTGTTTCGAGACAACCGGCCCAGTGGTTCTGGAGAAGGGAGATTTTTAGATTTTTTACCATTTTTGAAAATGGTAGCTATCTTGGTCAGGTGACATACATGTAAGCCATTCGAACAAATTTGCATTCTCTCACTGTCCCAAGACTGCATATAAAATTTAAATGAAATAAGCTTGGTGATGTTAGAGAAAATGTAAATTGAGGTGTCAAGAGACCTGCACGCCACGTGACCTTGGGCCAAGGTCACTAAATGACTTGACCATTGGCATTCATAGACAACCATTTTGTATCTATTCTTGTGTCACAGACCACGACATTTTTCGAAAAATGCATTGTTTTACCTTTTCCCCATTTAAAAGCCTAAGGATCAAAAATCCAACTTGGTATAAAATTGGTCAAGGTCAACATAGGGACATCACTTTTACAAACCTGGTAGTACTCATTTACCCAATCCCACATACTTATTTTTTTTTTGGGGGGGGGTTACGGCCCTTTCAAGATTATTTCACTCATATCGAGCCGATCGTTAATCATAGGTGGGCGAAAACCGGAGTACCCGGAGAAAAACCACCTGACCTTCCGTTGCAGAACTTGGCGTCTCACACGTGACCCGAGCGAGGCTCGAACCCACGGCGGTGAGAGACCTAATGACTAAGAGTCAGCGCTCTTATCCACTAGGCCACGGAGGCCCGTTACCCACATACTTATCTTCATGACAATCGGCCAAGTTGTTCTGTAGAAGATTTTAAAGATTTCTAGCTTATTTGGGCGTGGCTACCATCTTTGTCTTGTGCCCTAGACCATTCTAACAGATTTTCGTTCCCTCACTGTCCTAAGACTGCATATAAATTTAAATGAAATTGGACCAGTGGTGTCAGAGAAAATGTATTTGGGAATGACAATGGACCTGCAATCCAAGTGACCTTGAGGCAAGGTCACCAAATTAAATTGACCTTTTGCATTCATAGTCATTCCTTTTGTATCTATTTTGATGTCACAGACCACAAATTTTTCGAAAATTGTATTGATTTACCTATTTCCCTTTGAAAAAAAAACGCATTAGGAACCAACTTTGACGTTGGCGTAAAATGGTTCAGGTTCAATCTGGAGTCACCAATTTTACCACACTTGGAAGTACTCAATCACCTGATGCTACACACCAAGTTTCAAGACATTCGGCCCAGGGATCTGAAGAAGATTGTTTTTGAAGGTTTTACTATACAGCCGAACTTCAATGGCTCGAACACCTTTGGGACCTCGAAAATCTGTTCGAGACAGGGGTATTTCGAGCCACTGAGGCTACTGCCAGGAGGCATAACGAGATACTTCCAGAAATCTTTTCGGTGTTCCATAATGAATATGTATGCTGTGTGAACTCATTAGAATCGCCTCATCGAGGCGATTCTAATGAGTACACACAGCATACATTTGCAAGATAAAAGACTAAAATCTCCTTAATTATCCCCCACTATTTCTTATGTAGAGGATTTCGCTAGGGGCTCAAGAATGGGTTCGACTCATCCATGGTGAACGAGCCATCGGTGTTCGAGCCATCGAAGTTCTACTGTATTTGGGCATGGCGGCCATCTTAGATATTCTGAGTCGCCACCTGTTTTGGAAAGAGCTGCTGACTCTGTTTACCTATTGTTCGGTTTGCTTACTGTCGTCACTCCATGTTTTGACTTCTTTCCCTAGTGATATTGTGGGAAGAATTTTGGGTCTGATTGTATCAGTTCCTGATCGTTTCTCATTTTTAATTTTGGTCATGTGACCTGGACCATTCTTGCAAACTTTCTTTCTCCCATTGCCAGGAGGCTGAATATGGAATTTAATTGAAATTGGTTTAGTGGTTTAGGAGAAAAAGACATTTGAAAATGGTGGACGACGGTAGGACGACGGAAGCCTACCACCCTATAAGCTTCCTCGGAGCCTTTGATTCGGGGGAGCTAAAACTTCACTATATCGCACGTTTTTTCACTGGTAATGAGTTGTCACGAACATTTTCTCCTCTTGCATTGCCTTTAATTTGCTGTTTAGAATTTACATTAAAATTTTCTCTTCTGTCAGTGGCTTGTGATGGCTGTTTACAGTTTACACTATCATTTTCTCTTCTTTCAGTGGCTTGAGATGGCTGTTTAAAGTTGACACTATCATTTTCTCTTCTTTCAGTGGCTTGAAATGGCTGTTTACATTTGACACTATCATTTTCTCTTCTTTCAGTAGAAGATGAAATGACATCTCAAGTCCTTTCGCCCAATGGGACCAATAGGGTTTATTAGCATGGACGGTCCGCCTCGCACCGCGGTTCCTGGACAGGCTTAGATTCTCTAAGCGGTTTACCAGTACTAGTGTGCGGGCCGGATTCAGCTCTGCGTGGAAGCATCATGCAGCACATATATTTTTTCAAGCCCCTATGGGCGGGGGCCGCCCGTGTAATGAACACCACTCTAAACACCTAAACTTCATAAAAGCCCATACAAAGCACGGTTTACTGCGAATTCAAGCTCTGAGTATAAACATATTTTGTTGCATCATAAATCAAACAACATGGTCGAGCCACAAGTTCTGCCAACATTAGTTACTGCCCTCCTGTCAAGCTCTTAAACAACCACTGAACTCTCCAAATTACTAACTTCATGTTTTACTGCCATCAAAAACATGTGATTAAATATTGCAACAAAGTCTTCAAAAGATCAGGGAGAAATCTGTTTTGGTCTAAAAAAATCTAATGCAGTTTTAAATAAATTGAAATCCAGATGTTTTTGTGCTTCAAGTCTGTCTACGTATGATTTTTCCACTCATTACACTACACTTCCTCATAATCTTAGCAATGATTTAATTGAATGGACATTTCATGGAGGAGGCTCCCTCTGTCTTGCATGTAATGTACGAAATGTTTTTTTTTTCGCTTCTGAAGAGCATAAATATACACTATATGGTCAGAAAGTGTGTGAAGCCATCGCCTTTCTACTTGACAATATTTACATAAGATTTGGTACTAAATTATGTATACAAGTTGTAGGTATTCCGATGGGTACAAATTGCGCACCCCTTGTGGTTGATCTGTTCTTGTTTTGTTATGAAAGAGACTTCATGATGTCCCTTTCCTGTGGAAAACCAACTTGAAATCATTGAATCAATTAGCTCGACTAATAGATATTTGGGTGATTTATTAAATATTGACATCACCTATTTCGATGGTTTGATAAGTCAAATCTTATCACCCAAAACTTCAGTTAAATAAAGCAATTTCTTCTGATACCGAGGCCCCGCTTTTGGATTTACATCTGTCTATTGTAGATGGATTTGTTTCTTGCAAAATTTATGATAAACGCGATGATTTTGATTTTGAAATTGTAAATTTTCCTTTCTTGGATGGTGATATTCCTCGAGCGGCATCCTATTGCGTTTATATTTCGCAATTAAATCGATTTGTCAGAGTGTCTAGTCATGTAACTGACTTCAAAACTCGTAATAAATTGTTAACTGCCAAACTTATTGATAAGGGTTATCGGTATCTTTAACTACGCAAAGCCTTTTCAAAATTTTATAGACGTCATTCCGATTTAATTTCAAAATTCAATGTTGGACTGAAATCTGTTCTGCAACAATGACTCAGAAAAATTTATAATTGCAATGACCTCAGCACCAAATTTCGTAAAATCATTCTTCGATATAAAAAGATTGGGTACAACATAAATGTTGTACGACAGACTGCATGCATGGTAGTTAACCCAGTCACCGTTCTTTCATCTCTGTGGTTGTTTGATTTTTGTGTTCACGGAGATGTTGTACTAATGATTTAGGTGACGCAAGTTAAGACGAGGACTTTTGCCAAAGTGGTATTCGTTTCACTGACCGTTGCAAGGCGGTTCTTCTGTCGCGGTTTATATTTGTTCTGGCTTGTGTGTGTACCGCTTATATTATTTTGTTTTGCATAGCCAATTGGCCATTTTGTGAGAAAGTAAGTGTCCTTTTTGCTTTCCGCTATTGATGTTTCCGTTAGGGTCTAGTTGTTTCATGTTTGTGTTTTTATCTCCTTTTGTTGTCTCCAATGGGAGCTGTGGGTTAATGGTATCGATGCCTGATCATTGCCTTCACGTCTATTTTATATACAAAAACTTGTGTTTACAGGCCCGGGATAAACATTATATTTCTTATTTCTGCTCCAAGACATAGGTTAGGGGCGATTCTGACGAGCACCCTCGATCTATAATTAAGACATTAATGAGAAAAATATATTACATCACAAATTTTCATCAGAAAAATAGCCGTTTTGAGATATGTGTTATAAATGTTTGAGAAGGTTCGTAAATTTTAGCCTACCTTAGAAACTACAGGTACTGATCATCCATGCAGGGAATACAAAGGAGCTAATCAGACTGCGCGGATGCGCAGGTTGATTCGCACTTTTGCTATACAAAAAAACGACTAGGGCGCGCAGTCGATGGTACGAAATCGAAAATCCCCACGCTTCGGGCGGAGCCAAATATAATGCTGCTCTTGCATCCCCCTCATCATATGCAAAATTGTTTTTTTTTTTTTTGCATTTGTCAGTGACAGACTGATGGACGGACGGACAGGGGCATTCACAATATCTCCGAACGTTAAATCATGCAGATACAAACATTTATTTTTCCTAACGCGGCTCATAATGTATTGGTTACGGTATTTCCAATCCGTTCCTGGATGTTACTTCCAAATGCTAAATTATCGTGCGCTGCCACTAGACTATACAGGCCAAAATTGGAAACAAAATCTAATATTTATTGAACATTGAATAATTATGTAACTGTTTCACATAAACATTACTACTTCACTTAAGCATTTCTACTTCACTGTTACGAGAATAGGAAACCTTTCTGGTGCTTATGCACATCTAAAGTATTTTAGTAGGTATATGGCAAGGCGGTACGAGTGAAATATTTAGGTGAAATACGGTAAGCAAAATATGTCGCTCCACGCACAAATCATGCACATATCATACGATGTATGCATGAGTGGTTTGTGGAGAAATTATTTACCATACAGATAGACGCTGTAAGGCTGATTTCTATAAAGTTTGCCTAAAAAGTCGCCAACCGCCAAATTGTGCCATATATATTTTTCATGCCAGCCACAATGTTGTAGGTGTTCGTACTGACGGGAGTTATATCATTGATCTGTAGGGAAGTTTCATTATTTTTTCCCAAAGGGAAATACAATTCTAACGTAAATCAATGATCTGCTGGAATTTGCTATCTGGCTATGATTGTGGATGGTATCATTACTTGTCACGGTCTTAGCGAGCTAGCACGAGTATGCATGATTTTCCGGTAGTATTCATAGTTATAAATACCCTGAAAAAACGAACATTATACCAGCAGCAGGTGAATTGTGAACAATTGCACACAACATCGTGACGAGCCACTGAAAGAATCTTGGACGGCACAACGATGTGTGGTGACCTGCTGCTCCCTGCCTAATTGGAGCAGGTACTGGTACGACGAACCAGCTAAACAGGCCGTCGAGGCCATAACGACAGGTTGTGAGAAACCAACTTGTCGGTGATGTCAATTGAAGTGATGTAAAAATTGCCGTAACTTCAATTGGCGGTGAAGCCAATTGACAGTGATGTGAAGTCAATTGGCGGTGAAGCCAATTGACAGTGATGTGAAGTCTATTGGCGGTGAAGCCAATTGAAAGTGATGTGAAGTCAATTGACAGTGATGTGAAGTCAATTGGCGGTGAAGCCAATTGACAGTGATGTGAAGTCAATTGACAAAGTCAATTGGCAGTGTAGTCGACAATTATAATCGACCGCGTCGACGCGAGGTTCACCCTAAGTGGACTTATATCTGGTTAGTCGCGTTGGTATTGTTGTATAGAGATACTGTAAATAATTTATGTCGTCCATATAATATCTTTCTTGTGCCTTACCCCACAGCTGCCCGTTCACCTGTCAGAGATCTCCCTCGGTTGTCTTTTCAGCATGGGGGTTTGCGGGATGCCGCAAACCCACATGTAACATTCACATAAAGATTACGACTTCATATAAGTATTACTGCTTTAAATACACATAACTACTTTGCATAAACATTACTACTTTACATAAACATTACTACATCACATAAACATTACTACTTCACACAAGAATCAATACTTCACATACGAATTACTACTTCACATAAACACTACTACTTCACAAAATCATAACTACATGACATAATTATTACATATACATTCCTACAAGAATCAATAATTCACATACGAATTACTACTTCACATAAACACTACTACTTCACAAAATCATAACTACATGACATAATTATTACATATACATTCCTACTTCAATAATCAGTACCGCTTCACAATAACATTGCTACTTCATGTAAACATTACTACTTCATATAAACACTACTACTTCTCATATTCATTACTACTTCACATAAACATTACACCTAACGGGCCTCCGTGGCCTAGTGGTTAAGAGCGCTGACTCTTGATCATTAGGTCTCTCACCGCTGTGGTTCGAGCCTCGCTAGGGTCACATGTGAGACACCAAGTCCTGCAACGGAAGGTCAGGTGGTTTTTCTCCAGGAACTCCGGTTTTCGCCCACCTCTGATTAACGATCGGCTCGATATGAGTGAAATAATCTCGAAAGGGCCGTAAAACCCAAACAAAAAAAAAATAAATAAATAAACATTACACCTTCAATTTCAACATTTCAACTTCACATGATACTTTCTGCTTCACATAAACATTGCTACTTCACATAAGCATTACGACTTTACATTAACATTTCTGCTCACATAAACATTACTACTCCTTATGAACTTAACTGCTAAAAACATAACTGCTTCACGTAGATAATACTACTTCACATAAACATTTGTACCGCACATAATCATTTCTACTTCACATAAACACTTATACCTCACATAAACATGAGGGGAGGGAGTTTAAGTTTTCCGTCCCTCCAACAGCTAAGGTCATACGGAGACGGGACCTCGGTTTATAGACTTATCCGAAAGTCTGGAGAAGCCCGGGATCGATCTTGCGATCCCTGGTTTACAAGGCGAGTAGCGTAACCACTGCACCACGGAGGCTTCTCACATAAACATGACCCCTGCGCCTAGGATCACTTCTCCACATAATCATTACTATTTAACATTACTATTTCGTATTCACATTACTATTTCACATTAACATTACTACTTCACTTAAACATTACTATTTCACATAAACTTTACTGTTTCACATAAACATAACTACTACACATAAAACAATTATTTCACATAATTAATACTGCTTCGCATAAACATTATTTCTTCACATAAACACTACTACTTCAAATAAACATTACTGCTTCACATAAACATTACAACTTCACATAAACATAACAACTGAAAAATAACATAACAGCTTCACATAATTATTACTTCACATAATGATTACTGCTCCACTTGAACATTACTACTTCACACAAACATTAAACATAAACATTGCTACTTCGTATAAACATTACTACTTTATATAAACATAACTGCTTCTCATAGTCCCATTTAACTCGACATTGAGAAATCTCAAGCTCTACCACCAAGCGAAATGGGTTCCGTAAACATTTCTACTTCACATAAGCATAAACATCACGCCCCCGTCCCGGGGCTTGGTGAAATAGAAAAGAACAATATGTTTCGGCGCAGGGCTGAAACAAACCGAAACTGTGTACAGATAACCCGCTTCGAAGGCGAAAGTCTGTCCAGATCAAGTGGTGCTAGTTGGACCGCCCCTGCTTATAAACCCTAGCGGTTTCTTTGGGTGGTAGAGCTTGAGATTTCATCTCAATGTCGAGTAAACGTTTCTCCAAAAATACCTAGATAGTGTTTGTGGTAACGTAAAACCTCAAAACACACACACACACACACACACACACACACACACACACACACACACACACACACTGGATTCCCTAGAACCAGCATTTGTAAAACCTTGACTGGTTTGACGAGCGTGGCGAAGAAATCAATGGACTCCTTGAAGAGAAAAACCAAAAAAAAATCTCGATGATACCAGCTCACTATCCAAGAAGGCGGCCTATTCAAACATATGTAATACAGTCCAGACTGTGCTTAGAGATATGCAATATTCCTAGCTGAGCAGAGCAGTTAGGCTGATGAAATTCAGTCCTCTGATGAAATTCAGTCCTTTGCAAATAGAAAGGATAAGAAGTTCTTTGAAGCATTAAAAACAGCTTATGGTCCCCAGAGCCCTTGAACCACCCCCTTCCCAGTGCAGATGGAACTAGTCTTCTGAATGACAAAGAGATGGAATGAACACTTTGACAGTGTTCTTGATCGGCAATCATATATCAATAATGAGGCAATCAACAGACTACCACTGGTGGATTTGAATCTGCTGCATAACGAGTATCCAACCGTCTCTGAAACAGTCAAAGCAATAAAAGGCAAGGCTCCAGGATCATATGCAATACCCGCTGAGATCTAAATGCAGAAGGTACTCCGATTGTCAATGATGATGATGATTTCGTGTTTAACGACGCGTCAACCCTCTTTGTGGGTAATAAGCGTCAAGCGGATAATGGTTAAACGGCATAAAGAATTATGAGGATATTAAAAGTAAAAAGGTATGATATTTATAAAAATCTGAAACAGTTAAATCTTATGAAAAAGTCCAATATCTTTTAAGAATAAAATAATATTATCAACAGGTACATCTTGAAACAATTGTTGCAAAGTGTCAGCTTTGAAGTATAAGTCACGGGACTGTGAAAAGTCTACACATTCAATTAAGATATGTTTAACAGTGAATGGCTGATCACATCCTACACAAAAAGGCTGATCATCACCATTCAAAATATAAGAATGAGTAACTCTAGTATGGCCAGTGCGCAGTCGTGTTAATACTACATCCTCTTTCCTGGAAAACTGTGGAGGAGAGCATTTTGTTCCAACGACAGGTTTAATGGCATGCAGTTTGTTATTTATTGTACGGTCCCATTCGCCTTGCCATTCCGACAAGATGTATCTGTTGATAAATGGTTTAAAATTATTAAAAGGAATTTTAAAAACAGACGGATCAAGATTGAGCGATTCCTTTGCTTTCTTGTCAGCACACTCATTGCCGACAATGCCAATATGGCTCGGAAGCCAACAAAACAAGATTTGGTGCGTTTTAGAAATTTCATGATGCATTTCGATCAGTTTTTGTATTTGAGGATTTTTAGAGGATGAATCGTCTAAAGCCTTAAGCACAGAAAGTGAATCAGAGAATATAATTGCTTTTTGAATTGTTGAAGAACTGATCAAATCTAAAGCTAGGTCTATTGCTTTGGCTTCAGCTGTAAAAATAGATGAACCATCTGGAAGGCGCAAGGTTCGGTGCGTATCTTTAGAAACATACGCACAACCTACTTTATCTCCTTTTTTTGGAACCATCAGTATAGACTTGCTGGCAATCATTGTAACGTGACTGTAGTACCTGAAAGTTTTTTTTGAGAAGTATCGGATTTGATTCTGATTTTTTGCCATCATGTAAGTCAAACAGAATAGAAGGTTGTTTAATACACCAAGATGGAACTTCGGCGGTTTCATGTTTTTGAATATTTTCAAGGTCGATACCTGAATTTTCTAGCAGTGGTAAAATTCGTAATCCAAAAGGTTTGATTGCTGTGGGTTTAGTTTCATACTTATCTACAAATTCAGGTGGAAATGAAATTTGGAATGCCGGGTTAGATGGATTAGCAGCAAGTCTGATAGCATACTGAAGAGAAAGTTTCTCTCTGCACGAGGTTAAAGATGTTTCACCTGCTTCTACATAAAGGCTTAAAACGGGAGAAGTACGGAAGGCTCCCATAGCCAAACGAAGGCCTTGATGATGAATAGTATCCAAAGATTTTAAATAAGACTTTCTGGCAGAAACATAAACAACAGACCCATAATCTAATTTAGATCTTATCAGAGACCGGTAAAGATGTAATAAAGTGTACGATCTGCTCCCCAACTTGTATGGGCTAAAACTTTCAAAAGATTCAAAGCTTTTAAGCATTTCGCTTTAAGATATTTAATATGGGGAATAAAAGATAACTTTTGATCAAATATGACCCCAAGAAATTTGGCTTCTTCTACAACAGGAATTTGTGATCCGTATAAATACAAGGAAGGGTGTTCGTGTTCCTTCCGTAGCTTACAAAAATGAACACACTGCGTTTTCGACTTGGAGAACTTGAAACCATTTTTATCAGTCCATTCTTCAATTCTTTTTTAAATTTTGTTGTAACTTTCGTTCAATTGTTTTCATATTTTTGAACGGTAACATATACAAAAATCGTCAACATACTAGGAACAATCAGTTTTGTCGTCCAAACATTGTACAATATTGTTTATTTTCATGTTAAATAGCGTAGTTGAAAGAATACTACCCTGTGGGACACCCTGTTCTTGATCATAGAAATCTGACAGAGTTGACCCCACACGCACCTGAAACATGCGCTCCCCTAAAAAGCTTTCAATAAAACTAGGAAGTTTTCCTTTTAAGCCAATGTTATGGAGATCTTTCAATTATCCATAACGCCATGTTGTATCATATGCTTTCTCCAAGTCGAAAAAGACAGCTACTACGTGTTCTTTGTTAATAAAAGCATTTCGTATAAATGTTTCTAGTCTTATTAAATTGTCGTTGGTACTACGTTCCGAACGAAAACCCGATTGATATTCTGAAATGAGGTTGTTGGACTCTAAGTACCAGACTAATCTCTTGTTTATCATTCTCTCCAATGTTTTACACAAACAACTTGTCAAAGCTATCGGACGATAATTTGTAGGTTCTGCATGATCTTTCCCTGGTTTCGGAATTGGTACAACTGTAGCTACACGCCAGCTCTCAGGACAGACCCCCGTTTCCCAAATATTATTAAAGATATCTAAAAGTGTTGAAAGAGAACTTTTTAGCAGATGCTTAAGCATCTGATAATGAATTTCATCGGGGCCGGTTGCCGTATCGTGTGATTTTTCAATGGCTTCAACGAGTTCGGATAAGTTAAAAGGTGTGTTGTATTCTTCGTGATTAAGGGATTTAAAGTTTAGATTTCTTTTCTCTTGGTCTTTTTTGTAATTTCTAAATGAGTCAGAATAATTTCGCGATGATGAATTTCTCAAGAATGTGCTACCAAGAGTATCTGAAATATCTTTTTTAGTTGAAACTATTGTGTCAAATTCAGTGTTTAAATGTGTAAAACAAGAGGACTTTGTTTTTCCTGAAATTTTTCGTACCATATCCCAAACCTTTTTAATGGGGGTTTTGTAGTTCAATTTTGAAACATATTCTCTCCATGACTTTCGTTTTGAAGCTCGGATTGTTCGCCGAGCTTTAGCTCTAAAAACAATTACGTCGTTTAGCTTTTCTGAAGTGGGACTTTTGCAGAACTTATTTAGAGCCTGTTTGCGTTTTCTGATAGCTTCTTTACAGTCATTATTAAACCAAGGCTTGCTTTTCTTAGTATTTGTGGAGGTCTTTGGTATGCATTGTTCTGATATATTAATAAGCGAATCTGTGAAATCAGAAACAATGTCAGATGATTCATTAAAGTGATCAATTAATAACTCTTCTTCACATAAATTATGGAATAATTCCCAGTCGGCTCTATTCATTTTCCATTTCTGGTTACAGTCCTCATCTGGTTCGTTTACGCTCTCAATTATAACAGGGAAGTGATCACTTCCGCACAGATCATCATGAACAGACCAGTCATAGTCCAAAAAGAGAGACGGGTGACACAAAGAGATATCTAAAGAAGATAAAGGACCTGTTGCAGGGTGAAGATAAGTGTAAGATTTATCATTCATCAAGCAAAGATCGTTCTGTGCAATAAAATCTTCAATAAGTACTCCTCTGTTGTTGTTATCTTTACAACCCCATTGAATGTTGTGACCATTTAAGTCGCCAACTAAAAGGTATGGCGACGGAAGTTGATCCAGCAATGCTTGAAGATGTTTGGGCTCTAAAGAAAACGAAGGTGGTATATATACAGAACAAATTGTAGTTTCTTTATCAAGAGAAACCGATACTGCTACAGCTTGCAGATCTGTTTTTAATTTGATCTCTCTTTGTGGTAAACAAGGAATTGAACTGCCACCAGATGGTCTGTTTCCATCAGAATAGATGTAGTTATATATATTGAAACCTCTGAGATCGATTTTGTCATCAGCTTTTAAAAACGTTTCTTGTAAACAAAAGACCGATGGGTTTAATAAAGAAAGAAGCAATAAGAGTTCATTATAATTTGATTTGAGACCTCGAAAATTCCACTGTACTATTTTGTGTTTTAAATCCATTTTAAGGAGAGATGTTCCTAAGACTAGAAACTATTTTGGATGTGTTATTGGTGATATTGATCTGTTATTACCACCCTTTGGTGTTGGTGACCTAGATCTGTTATTACCATTTCGTGGTGCCGGAGATTCAGTTAACTCCATATCACTGTCACTCAAACATGCGAATCTGTTATGGTTTTTTAAGTTGTCTCTTGAGCATTTGCATTGTCTGTCCGATTTAATGTGTTTTTGAGATTGTTGTTTTTGAGATTGTTGTTTTTGTTGTTGTTTTTTTAAATCATTTTTCATCATTTCCAAAGTAGAGTTTTTCAAAATTTTGTCTGATTTTTTTTCTTGTATTGGCTGTGGTGAAGGTGTTACTGTCTGGATTTTGGTATTGTTGGTTTGATCTTCAGTCTTGCTTTTAGTTTTTAATTTCTGTAAAGGTTCAAGCCCAGGAATCGGATCAGTTTGAGTGACAGCATCAGCAACAGGTACCTTTTTAACAGGTGCCTGTGCGATGCTAGCGTAACTTACTCCGGGAATCGGGGTAGGTGACTCAACAATTTTTCGCGCTTCTGGAAAGGAGACGTTTCTAGTGAATTTAACTCTAAGGATTTCTTTTTCTTGATGCCAAAATTGACATTCTTTAGAGTTAGCGCTGTGATTTCCTCCACAATTTACACAGTGTGGGTCATTTCGACAGTTTTGTTCTGTGTGATTGGCTGGTTTGCCACATCTTGCGCAGAGAGGGTCTTTGGTGCACCGATTTTCGTGGTGACCATATTTCTAGCAATTGTGGCAACGCAGCGGATTTGGTATATAAATCTCAACGTTAACTCTAAAGTACGCTACTTTGATGGTTTTTGGTAAAACTGGCGTGTTAAAGGTAAAGACAAAGGTGTTCGTATCTTTTAACTGACCGTTAAATTTAGTTTTGAATCGTTTAATTGCAGTTACCCCTTGAGATCTAGTGCCATCGAGAATCTCCTCCTCGCTGCAATTCCTCAAATCAGGGCAACGGATTACCCCTTTTGAGGTATTCAGCGAGGTATGTGGAAATACTCGCACTTTCATGTCATGAAAAGTAGTTGTGCGAAGGAGATTCTCAGCATGTGCTTTTTTGTGACCTCAATGAGTAACTGGTTTGATCTGTACAATTTTTTTAATGTTTTTGGTTCGCCAGCTAATCCACAAATTACTTTTTGAATAATGAAAGGTGAAAGTGCCGAAATGCTTCTATTTTCTTCTGTACTTTCTATTATCAGAAAGCGCGGAAATTGTTGAGTCGTGTTGTCGTTCGTTCCGTTGTTTTCTCTGTCATCATCCGTTAAATCGTTGCCATGTGTGTCTTCGTTAGGTTTTTTCCGTTTGGAAGCCATGATTAAAGTTTGTCTTGTTTCATCTTCTGTGTTCTCCGCCCACCGTGGAGCCCTACAAGGGAACACTTTCAGTGAGTGGGTTTCCTACCTCACAAGTGTTAGAGATACACAGAAGATATACTCGTACAAGCAAAAAGCTGCACGATTGGTCCGTTTAGCCGCCGCCTTCTAGAAATGGAAAGGTTGTGAAAAGACTTTATGAGCAAACGGTGTGTATTCAGGTTGACACTAAAGACAAGGAAGAGAAAGTAAAAGGTTATTTCTAGGGCTTGGCACGACCAGCCGATTGACCGTGCCGGACCGCACGTCTAACCGAAATCCAGGCCAAAGAGGTGTGTTGGGCATCTAAAGCACTCAACTCCAGATAACCCTCAACCTCCAGGACCCCTTCATCCGGGTTACGGGACGCCACCCACGGCAAACGGGTGGTACTTCCTTTAGCTTTTCCCAGTGGGCACATTGACGACAGCAGCAATGTGCCCAGTGGGAATTGAGCCCCCAGGGCCACGGCAAGGCAGGAAGTCTAATACCTGGGGGACTCCGATTGTCAATGACATATTTTTCAATATGTGGAGAAAAGAAGTCATGCCTCAAGAATTCAAGGATGCGTCAATTGTCCACCTATTCCAACGGAAATGGAATCCTCACTTGTGTGATAATCATCGTGGCATCTATTTATTGTCTATTGCAGGGAAAGTTCTTGCAAGATTTATACTTACCCGACTGCATGAACACATTGAACAGTCGGGGCAACTACCGGAAAGTCAGCTTGGGTTCAGAATGAACAGAGGAACAATTGATTTAAGCTTGACACTAAGGCAGCTTCAAACGAAATGTCAGGAACAGAACACGGACCTCTACAAAAACTTTGTTGACCTTACAAAAGCATTTAACACAGTCAGACGGCCTCCGTAGCGCAGTCTGATGCGCGTCTGACTGGTGATCAGGAGGACGCGGGTTCGATACCTGCCGGAGTCTTTTCTATGGTCATTCTCCCCCTTCCGCTGATTCAAGAAGGGCAGTTGTCAGTTTCTGGCGAAAGAATGTGCACTGTACTAGTTCACCGCTTACGGATAAGTCTGCCCAGGAAAAGTGTGGATAAGTAAACTTACCTAAATAATGCTGACTGGGCCGTTAAGCTCCAAACAAACTCCAAACAAATTAGCACAGTCAGTCGTGAGAAAATTTGGAAAATTAATGCGAAGTTTGGCTATCCATCCAAGTTCATGGCAATGGTGAAGCAGTTTCGTGATGGTTTGCTTTCATGGGTCCAAAATGAAAGCGTGTTTCTTATCCGTTCCCTGTGACAAATGGTATCAAGCAAAGCTGTGTACTAGCCCCAATGCTGTTCAGCACGATCTATCTGCCATGCTCACAGATGCTTTCGAGGCTTGTTACAATTGAATACTTATTAGTTATCGCTTTGATAGGAAGCGTTTCATCCTAAGAAGGTTGCAAGTCAAATCCAAGGTGCAGAAAGAGGAGTAGACAAGTTCTTCTTTGCTGATGAGGGTGCTCAAACAGAAGAGAGGATGCAAAATGATGTAGATCAAGTATCTGACACCTGTGCCAGCTGTGATCCATAACCAGCATAAAAGACCAAGGTGGTTTATCAACCAGTACGTCGCAAGCCTTACAAGGAGCCCATCATTACTGTGAAAAGGAGAAGTAAAACAAAGATCAGGAATTGATACAATTAACTTACTCCATCCATAAAAGACACCAAAGGGAAAGAAATACAAACATTAAGCGACCTGACCATAATGGAAACTTAAACAAAGGAAGGCCATATGGACAGTTACTTTCCCACAAAATGGCCATATGGCCATCCAAAATTAAAAGACACAAGTGATACACACAGTAAGTAACAAACAACAGCATAAATAAATCGCCACAGAAGAGCCGCCTTGGAACGGTCAGTGGAAGATTTCCACTGGGGGGCTTAAATCGATTTTACGTGGCCACAATCCTCGCCCTTACTTCCGTCGCGATTTAGACAAATAATTTGTTCAGTCCGCATGAAGGCCTCCTAACTCATCAGTGCAACATCTCCGTGAACACAGAAATCAAAGAACAACAGAGGTGAGACAACGGTGAGGACTCGACAGCAAGAAACCACTGAAATGCTGGAGCAAAAGAAAACCAACAGTTGGACTCCGATGAGCCCGACCAGAGACAGAGCATCAGGCACCAACCAACATTATCTCTTTAATTTTCAATAAGCCTTTACGTTGGAGCCGTCATAGAATCTGAGGCCTGACCCACCGGCGTGCAATTAAAGAGGGAAGCAAAGTTGCCAACCGTGATTGGGTTAACTACCATGCATGCAGTCTGTCGTATAATATCCATGTTGTACCCAATCTTTTTATATCGAAGAATGATATTACGAAATTGGGTGCTGAAGTCATTGCGGTTATATATTTTTCTGAATTTATATACTAAGTCACCATAAAATTCGGGTTCCGATAGACAGATTGAAAGTGGTAGACAAGTTTACCTACCTTTGAAGCACATTTTAAAGAATCGTACACATTTATGATGTAGTCACTGCCAGGATTGCCAAAGCAAACTAGTGCAACATTTCTGCGATTACGATGTATTATTTGGGATCGAAATGAAATATAGCTTTACACAAAGCTGAAAGTCTACAGAGCAGTGATGCTACCAACTCTTTAAAACGCGTGTGAATCGTGAACAATTTACCAATGACACGCCAAACAACATTTCCATACAAGATGTCTTAGAAGATTAAATGGCAAGACAGGATTCCAGACACAGAAGTCCTATCGAACACCTCTTATATCTATATCCTACTATGTGTTATGCGTTGTGATGGTATGTATAGCTGCTTGTCTAGACGGGACTGTAATGATGTGTATATATGTTACAAAAATAGTCTTGTTTAATTTTTGGACCAATTTTGTGCGCTAGATGCAGGAATGTTGAGTGTACATACTCTTCTGAAACTGTTAAGATGGACAGGCCTTGTTACCAATATGCCTGAGGAACGTTCCTGTATGCAGAACTAGAAATGGGCAAACGCTCCCATGGTGGTAAGAAGAAGCAAGAACATCCTCAAAGCCTCCCTCAAGGTCTTCAACATACCAACACAATCATTGGAACAAACTGCACAGAAACAAACAAAGTGGTGAGATTTCATCAGCAGAGCTGCTAGTGAATATGAGGTAAGCCGAACAGAAACGTTTACAGCGCAAAGCCATAACTAACGCATTACCAATATAACTCTCTTCCTCTGACTTCTGTTGTTTTATCGGCAACAGATAGTTGAGAGCTAGAACTGGTCTAACCAGACATCTAAGAATATACGAGTCTCACATATGATTATGAATGGCCATTGTCATCAATGTCAGCCGAACAATTATTATAAGTATCTTTTATGTTTGATAAGGGACCATAAATCAGTATATAATCCTCTTCAAATAAATGCATTATTGTTATTACATTTATGTTTTGTATTTGATAGAAGACCATATAGTAGATTAGTACTATATTATAATCCTCTTAAAATACATGTAATGACATCGTGTTATTATTAATAATTATATTATTGTTATTATTATTATTATTATTATAATCTGAGCACTGTATAGAATGACGGCCTTAAAACGGTCAGCAGAAAGTCTAAATGAGCTTCAACTCCTGAGTTTACATTTATTCAGTCTTCACGCGCGCGCCAACACACAACCACGCACATATATGAGTATACACACTGTAAGACACGTTCAATTTTTTTTTCTTAAAATCTTCCACTGCTGAGTTAACATATATTCAGTTTTCACGCGCGCGTACATGCATACGACCGCACGCGCGCGGACATGCACACACTTTTTCTTTAAAACAAGATCGAAAATATTTATTATCGCGCCCTGACTTGACGATATGGTTAACAATTTTACGGTCCCAAATGTGTTTGAGTCATTCAATGAGTTCCTTTTCTCTTTCATGTTAGAATCGAAATATAGTAAATGTTATTCTTTATAGTGTTTAATCGTGCTTAACGCATGTGGTAAAGCAAACTTAATCATGTGTTGTCATCCCGCATTTTCATTTGTTGTGTGTTCATTACGTGGACTGTGTAACGAGGTGTACCGTCTGATGATTTCGGTTTACAGAATACAGCTTTTAGGTCCTCTCTAAAGCGTGCACCACTTAGTATATACAGAAAAAAATTGAAAGAATGGTTACAAATATTGAAACATGCAGCCAGGAATTCTGTCATTCCGTGGGATTCGCGCTTTTCATATGTATTTTCGGGGTTTTCTTTTACAATCGTTTCAGAGATTAAAAGGACTACCATTGGAGTGACGAACAAAACATGAGCGACGCTTATCAACGTCGTGAGAATGATTACATGACGTGTTCGACGTAGCAAAAGCATGGATACGTTTGATATGACGGAACGTGCGGATCGGTAAACACATATCCATGTGGCCATATTTGCTATGATTATGATCAAAGTAGGACAAAAGAAGTACACAACAGAAGTGTCTACCCAAATCCACCACTTGTAAAATTTGATGTACTTTTCGTCGACAAAACCACAGACTTTTACATAGCTGGTCTGTCTATAGTTAGTAAGGTTTGCCGATATGCACACCGTATTGGCCGCAGTCGTAGTTGACATAACGGTTTGGTTTACTTTATTCCTTTCACATGGGAGTTCCGATGAAAAATTATTACTGTCAATTTTCCTATCCATGGAACGACACTGTCCTAACAACTGCACGCACTTTCGCGTGTTGTTTTGTACATAAGAGGAATTGCAGGCTTCACTTTCTGATGTCTGGCTATTGATTAATGCAGGAGTTTCGACTGTAAAATGCGATATCTCATCGTGAATGACGTCGTGTTGGTTGGTAGAATTACCAGCTTTTATGGTTGACGAGTTTGTTTGACTATTACATATGAAACCGATTGACCCATTCATCCCAGGGTGACACGCCACGTCAACGTGTTTGTCTATGATTGAAGATCTGAGATCCTGTCCGTAGATATAATGCGAATTTAAAGACAGAAGTGCGAGGATAATGATGCCAGTTCTGATGAAACCCTTTCTCAGGCGGCATAACGACATCGCATTGTATGGAAAATATACGCATAACGAACGTTCTATGGCAAGAATTGCAATAAGCCAGACTGAAACACTTGTAACGAAGTACAAGAAAAATGTTTGTATTTTGCAATACTCTCGTTGCATTTCCATTAAATGAATTCCAAACGTCTCAGGTAGCCAGACTTGAACGGAAATGAAACATAGTGCTAGCGTGTCGAACACCGCCAATGCAGCCAAGTACACAGTGTATGACGATTTTCTAGCATGTCGATTTGTAACGGTTATAAATGACAATATATTTCCCAAAGTTCCAATTAAAAGTATTGCTGGAAACACAATTATCCAAAGAAACCTTACATCCATGCCAATATTTTTACATATAATGTTAAATATCACAGCGATTTTTTTTCAAATGGCTATTTTGTTATTTTTCTGTCCTCTGCCGCCTAATAATCACCGAAACCACATAAGTATCGAATCCGCATTTCATATCACGCTTCTTCTTTATTTTAGTCTGTATTCCTGCACACACAGCTTTGTAACACCAAACACGGTAATATGCATAAAACGTTTTTATTATTAGGAATACACTAGCGTGTGAGATTATGCTATTTTGCATAGGTTTAACACAAAATTTTATAATAGCAATTTTTACATTTGTGTTTATCTACTACAAAGATCGTGGTGCTCCTTAATACCACCGCAATATATTTTGAGCGACACTAAAGCAATATATGTATACCCTTTTGTAAGCATTACGAAAACTCGCCTAAATTAAATTCATTCCAAGTTTTATCGCGAAAGAAAACAAATGATAAAAATTTATTTTAAGATGAAAAAATTGTGATATTTTATTTATTTATGCTCAAAATATAGATTGCGGATAAACGTTAGAAACGCATTAGCGAGGTTGTACTTACGAGTACTTACAATCCATATATTAGAGCAGAAATAAGCAAAAATTAGTTTTACCCTTGTAAACCCCAGAAATGGTGTTCAATTGGGTCAGAATTATATAGGAGAGTTTCCGTAATGGGGTATTCATTGCACCGATTAGATGACGTGATGTTCCTGCCGACCATGATCGTGTCATACTGGGATGAACGAAATGTGACGAGAAGTTAGTAAGTTAAGAACCCTCATGTGAAAAGGGTTCGTGAGTCAAATGGAAAAAGAGTAGTTCGAATACTGATGTCACAACAGCGTTGGCAAACTCACCAAAGACACAGAAACAACATGTTTTAAAAATGTCCGTCAAAGTGCGGGACATTTGATGTTATGGGCTGGCTGAAAACTATCTTGCATTGTTTTTGCTGCTGCTTCTTTTGTTGTTGTTGGTATGCGATCCACTCACTTCTTGTATTGTTAAGGTTATTCCGTTGTAGCCAACAGCTTATTTTTAATTAATACGAGAAACGAAAGAAATGAATACAACAGGCAAACAAAGGTTTTTGAACATCAGAAAGAATGACCACGAACAAAGAAATGAATAAACTCAAAACATCAAAGAAGAGACGAGAAAGACAGGTAAAATCGAGGCATACAAAACAAAACACACGAAACAAATACACCACCAAACAGCCAACTGACATGTAAAACAGAAGTAAAGGCAATGATCAGGTATCTATACAATAACACCACAACTCTCATCAAAGACACCAACCTGAAAGAAACACAAACATGAAAGTTTGAGTTATTTTCCATCAAAATGGCCAAACATCTATCCAAACTGAAAACAAAATACAAGCAATACAAACCTGCAAAACGAACTATAATAAGGCGTAAGAAGAACCACTTCGGTCAGTATGATTTTTCACTGGGGCTTAGGCCTAAAATTTGCCGTTTTTCCGCTATTTCGACCGACCCTGTGTCAAACCCCACACTCTACTATTTTATCCAGAAAAGAACAAACTGAAAATTAAAACACCGACCCTACAATGTCCCCCCTTCCCAGTGTCGTTCCATTTTTCCACAGTAATTTCGAGTTTTAAGTACATTTTTGTAGTTTTTGGTATTTATTATCTGCCAAAATACAGAGCTGACTTTTCTGATCATTTAAAATGAATTATGATTAGGAGGTCTTCATGCGGACCCCCATTCCACGACGGAAGTATGGGCGAGGATTTTGGCCAAGTAAAATCGATTTAAGCCCCCCCCCCCCCCGAGGAATTCGTTTCACTGACCGTTCCAAGGCCGTTCTTCTGTCGCGGTTTATTTTTGTTATGGTTTGTCTTCGAGTGTTTGTATCGCTTGTATTATTTTGTTTTGGATAGCCAGTTGACCATTTTGTGGGAAAGTAACTGTCCTTTTGGCTTTCCGCTATTGATGTTTCCATTAGGGTCTGTTGTTTCATGTTTGTGTTTCTTACCTTTGTGTGTCTCTGATGGGAGCTGTGGGTTAATTGCATCGATTCCTGATCATTGCCTTCACTTCTATTATGATAAGCAATACAACTCTCAAAATGACAATTTTATTAACAAAAAAAAAAAAAAAAAAAAAAAAAAAACAGGTCCAAAATTAAGAACACATAAGAATTACAGGCCCGATCCTGTTTTTCTTTTCAGGAGAAAACATAAAATAAATAAAAACAAGTTTCTGCCTACATACCGGCCATTTTTTACGCCTTAATCGTTTTCACTTGGCCAGAGTCCTCAGCTTAGGTTCGGTTGTGGGGTCGACAAATAATTTGTTCAGTCTGCATGTAAGATTTGTGGCTCAACAGTGCAGCATCTCCGAAAACTCGCATAAATAACTATACAGGAACGACCACATTAAGACAGTCATTATGACAGAACCGTTTTTGTTTCGCGTGCGTGCGTGCGACTGTTTGTGGCTGGAGTCGCGCGGGGGGGGGGGGCTTCAACTTCTGAGTTTTTGAATAGTCAATTCCAAAACATGTCCATACATAATAAAAAATTACATCCGTATAGCTGAATCCTAGCTAAAATAGTGAGTCACGGCAGAGCCAGCAGAGTATTTAAAAGGTTATAGATGGATTGATGAATAGTGATGTAGGACATTACGAAAGCACGCCTATACTAATACATTGTTAACGTTACCGCCGAACAAAAAAAATAAAATAAAAAATTGTGATATTTTTATTATTTTTGCTCAAAATATAGATTGCGGGTACTCGGCGGTTCTATTGAGTACCACAATCTATGTCAGAGCAGAAACAAGAAAAAATAAGCAATATTCCTGTGAGTGAGTGTTTGAGTTTTACGTCACACCAACAGCTAAGGTAATACGGAGACGGGACCTCGGTTAAAAGACACATCCGATAGTCTGGAGAAGCCCGGTATCGATTCTGCGACCGCTGCTTTACAAGGCGAGTAGCATAACCACTACACCACTGAGGGTGTTCAAGGGGTAAAAATTATATAGGCGTGTTTTAGTGATGGCAACAGAAATTCAGCAGCTACAGCCCATTTTGAACATGACACTAAGAGATTGCCCCTCTTGGTTTATTAAGGGTTGGATCGTAACAATATCCGCTGTCCACTGTCCAGTACAAAAGAGCGTAGTAACCGTGCTACTGTAAAAGGATCGAAAACCAGGCATTCTACCTTTAGCATAACCGAAGCCCCAGATAAGAGGGGCTATCAAATATTAATTTTCATGGCTCGTTAATCAGTATCCACAACTTGTGTTTTCGCGCAGAAGTAAGAAAACTATCAGTACTTTTCGCACGATAAAGCGCATAATCTAGATTTATGCACAACCTTCATTTTTGTACCCAGACATTTTATACAGGACAACACTTTTCATGAATCGAACGAGAAATTACTGATAGCCAATCTTTTTTTTATAAACCAAATCTTCATTTATATCACCATCCGTGAAATGACTACCATTGTAAATCACACCTTTTCGCGGGAAACAGCTGGTTATAAGAGTAAACATTATTTAAAAAACATAAAGTGGGTACATTCGTAGTAACCGCCTGAATGCGCCGCCACATGCTATGTCAAGCATACATGAAAATAAATTTCACACATGTTCACCAGAAAGAGGTTCCCTGTCGGCACACAATGTTAATTCTACTCTTAAAGGAACTTATTTTTGATTTTTATTTGAAAATAAATGCCACACATTTTCAACAGTAAAGTGTCCCATACATATTCACAACGTTGGTTGTTTGTAACCCACCTTTCCCTATATGAAGGGGTGTACAATGATATTTTTACGGACCTGTCAGCGTGATGGACGGTTGCCTTGTGATTTTTCGAAACCTGAGTAAAGAGCTCTGTGCCACTCTGATTTGTTCAAGAGTAAAGACATTATGCAGCCGTCAAATGATGGGCCTTGTCAGCAGGACCAAAATGGAAGTGAAGGCAATGATCAGGAATCGATACAATTAACCCACAGCTCCCATCAGAGACACCAAAGGGAAAGAAACAAAAACATAAAACAACAGACCCTAATGGAAACATCAATAGCGGAAAGCCAAAAGGACAGTTACTTTCCCACAAAATGGCCAATTGGCTATCCAAAAATAAAGTAATATAAGCGATACAAAGTAGAAGTAAAACAAAGATCAGGAATTGATACAATTAACTTACTCCATCCATAAAAGACACCAATTGATGATGATTTCGTGTTTAACGACGCGTCAACCCTCTTTGTGGGTCATAAGCGTCAGTCGGTTAATGGTTAAACGGCATGAATAATTATGACGATATTAAAAGTAACAAGTCAGAATGATAATGTATAAAAATCTGAAACAGTTAAATCTTATGAAAAAGACCAATTTCTTTTAAGAATAAAATAATGTTATCAACAGGTACATCTCGAAACAGTTGTTGCAAAGTGTCAGCTTTGAAATATAAAATACGTGAGGGTGAAAAGTCAACGCAGTCAATTAAGATATGTTTCACAGTGAATGGCTGATCACAACCTACACAAGAAGGCTGATCATCACCATTAAAAATATAAGAATGAGTAACTCTAGTATGGCCGATGCGCAGTCGTGTTAATACTACGTCCTCTTTTCTGGAAAACTGTGGAGGAGAGCATTTTGTACTAACGACAGGTTTAATGGCATGGAGTTTGTTATTTATTGCACGGTCCCATTCGCCTTGCCATTCCGACAAGATGTATCTGTTGATAAATGGTTTAAAATTATTAAAGGGAATTTTAAAAACAGATGGATCAAGATTGAGCGATTCCTTTGCTTTCTTGTCAGCATATTCATTACCGACAATGCCAATATGGCTCGGAAGCCAACAAAACAAGATTTGGTGTGTTTTAGAAATTTCATGATGTTTTTCGATCAATTTTTGAATTTGAGGATTTTTAGATGATGAATGGTTTAAAGCCTTAAGCACAGAAAGTGAATCAGCAAATATAATTGCTTTTTGAATTATTGAAGAACTGATAAAATCTAAAGCTAGGTCTATTGCTTTGGCTTCAGCTGTAAAAATAAATGAACCATCTGGAAGGCGCATGGTTTTGTGCGTATCTTTAGAAACATACGCACAACCAACTTTATCTCCTTCTTTGGAACCATCAGTATAGACTTGCTGGTAATCATTGTAACGTGACTGTAGTACCTGGAAGTTTTGTTTGAGAAGTATCGGATTTGATTCGGATTTTTTGCCATCATGCAAGTCGAACAGAATAGAAGGTTGTTTAATACACCAAGATGGAACTTCGGCCGTTTCATGTTTTTGAATATTTTTAAGGTCGATGCCTGAATTTTCTAGCAGTGGTAAAATTCGTAATCCAAAAGGTTTGATTGCTGTGGGTTTAGTTTCATACTTATCTATAAATTGAGGTGGAAATGAAATTTTGGATGCCGGGTTAGATGGATTTGCAGCAAGTCTAATAGCATACTGAAGAGAAAATTTCTCTCTGCGCGAAGTTAAAGATGGTTCACCTGCTTCTACATAAAGGCTTAATACGGGAGAAGTACGAAAGGCTCCTATAGCCAGACGAAGGCCTTGGTGATGGATAGTATCCAATGATTTTAAATAGGACTTTCTCGCAGAACCATAAACAACAGACCCATAATCTAATTTAGATCTTATTAAAGACCGGTAAAGATGTAATAAAGTATACCGATCTGCTCCCCAACTTGTATGGGCTAAAACTTTCAAAAGATTCAAAGCTTTTAAGCATTTCGCTTTAAGATATTTAATATGGGGAATAAAAGATAACTTTTGATCAAATATGACCCCAAGAAATTTGGCTTCTTCAACAACAGGAATTTGTGATCCGTATAAAAACAAGGAAGGATGTTCGTGTTTCTTCCGTAGTTTACAAAAATGAATACACTGCGTTTTTGACTTGGAGAACTTGAAACCATTTTTATCAGTCCATTCTTCTATTCGTTTTAAATTTTGTTGCAACTTTCGTTCAATTGTTTTCATATTTTTTGAACGGTAACATATACAGAAATCGTCAACATACAAGGAACAATCAGTTTTGTCGTCCAAACATTGTACAATATTGTTTATTTTTATGTTAAATAGCGTAGTTGAAAGAATACTACCCTGTGGGACACCCTGTTCTTGATCATAGAAATCTGACACGGTAGACCCCACGCGCACCTGAAACATGCGCTCCCCTAAAAAGCTTTCAATAAAACTGGGAAGTTTTCCTCTTAAGCCAATGTTATGGAGATCTTTCAATATACCATAACGCCATGTTGTATCATATGCTTTCTCCAAGTCGAAAAAGACAGCTACTACGTGTTCTTTGTTAATAAAAGCATCTCGTATAAATGTTTCTGGTCTTATTAAATTGTCATTGGTACTGCGTTCCGAACGAAAACCCGATTGATATTCTGAAATGAGGTTGTTGGACTCTAAGTACCAGACTAATCTCTTGTTTATCATTCTCTCCAATGTTTTACACAAACAACTTGTCAAAGCTATCGGACGATAATTTGTAGGTTCTGCATGATCTTTCCCTTGTTTCGGAATTGGTACAACTGTAGCTACACGCCAGCTCTCAGGACAGACCCCCGTTTCCCAAATATTATTAAAGATATCTAAAAGTGTTGTAAGAGAACTTTTTGGCAGATGCTTAAGCATCTGATAATGAATTTCATCGGGGCCGGTTGCCGTATCATGTGATTTTTCAATGGCTTCAACGAGTTCGGATAAGTTAAAAGGTTTGTTGTATTCTTCGTGATTAAGTGATTTAAAGTTTAGATTTCTTTTCTCTTGGTCCTTTTTGAAATTTCTAAAAGTGTCAGAATAATTACGCGATGATGAATTTCTCAAGAATGTGTGCCCAAGAGTATCTGAAATATCTTTTTTTGTTGAAGCTATTGTGTCAAATTCAGTATTTAAATGTGTAAAACTAGAGGACTTTGTTTTTCCTGAAATTTTTCGTACCATATCCCAAACCTTTTTAATGGGGGTTTTGTAGTTCAATTTGGAGACATATTCTCTCCATGACTTTCGTTTTGAAGCTCGGATTGTTCGCCGAGCTTTAGCTCTAAAAACTTTTACGTCGTTTAGCTTTTCTGAAGTGGGACTTTTGCAGAACTTATTTAGAGCCTGTTTACGCTTTTTAATAGCTTCTTTACAGTCATTATTAAACCAAGGCTTGCTTTTCTTAGTATTTGTGGAGGTCTTTGGAATGCATTGTTCTGATATATTAATAAGTGCATCTGTGAAATCAGAAACAATGTCGGATGATTCATTTAAGTGATCAACTGTTAACTCTTCTTCACATAAATTATGGAATAATTCCCAGTCGGCTTTATTCATTTTCCACTTCTAGTTACAGTCTTCATCTGGTTCGTTTACGCTCTCAATTATAACAGGGAAGTGATCACTTCCGCACTGATCATCATGAACAGACCAGTCATAGTCCAAGAAGAGTGATGGGTGACACAAAGAGAGATCTAAAGAAGACAAATGACCTGTCGCAGGGTGAAGGTAAGTATAAGATTTATCATTCATCAAGCAAAGATCGCTCTTTGCAATAAAATCTTCGACAAGTGCTCCTCTGTTATTGATATCTTTACAGCCCCATAGAATATTGTGACCATTGAAGTCGCCAACTAAAAGATATGGGGATGGAAGCTGACTCAGCAATGAGTCAAGATGTTCGGGCTTTAAAGAAAATGAGGGTGGAATATATAAAGAGCATATTGTAGTTTCTTTATCCAGAGAAACCGATACTGCTACAGCTTGAAGGTCTGTTTTTAATTTGATCTCTCTTTGTGGTAAATATGATTTAACAAAAATTGATCTGCCACCAGATGGTTTGTTACCATCAGAATAGATATACTTGTATGTATTGAAACCCCTGACATCAATGTTGTCATCAGTTTTTAAAAAAGTTTCTTGCAAACAAAAAACCGATGGGTTTAATAACGAAATAAGTAATAAGAGTTCATTATAATTTGATTTAAGACCTCGACAATTCCATTGTATTATTTTGTGTTTTAAATCCATTTTATGAAGAGATTAAGACTAAAAACTATATTGGAGCTGCAATTGGTGATATAGATCTGCTTCCACCAGCTCGTGGTGTTGCTGACCTCGATCTGTTTTTGCCGTTTGGTGATGATGATGTTTCAAACTCCATATCACTGTCACTCAAAGATCCGAATCTGTTCTGGAATCTTATATTGTCTCTTTCCATTTTACGTTGTCTGTCTGTTTGTTTAAGAGACATTTGTTTTTTCGGATCTTCTGATCCCTTATTAGTTCGACCTAAGTCGAGTTTCTCTTTTGCATGCGGCGCTGGCTTCGGTACGGTCGCTGTCGACCGATCCGAAGCAACCTGGATTGCGCCATTTGATAAACTGGTTGAACTTTGTGGTGCCGGAGTGGATTTACTCCATGCACCAGATTTTTTCAGTTCAGCTATGTATGATTCAGCAGTCTGTGTTTCGGAGCTAGAAACTTTTACACCAGCACCCTTTGTGATGCTGGCGTAACTAGTGGTTGGTGTTCTGTATCGCTCATCAACAATTTTCCGCGCTTCTGGGAATGTTATCCCCCTTTGGTATTTGACAGTGAGTATTTCTTTTTCTTTTTTCCATGCCGGACAATCTCGAGAGAAAACAGCATGCTTGCCACCACAATTGACGCATTTGGGTTCATTTTTGCAGTTTTGGTGGTTATCGACATGTTTTTCCTCACCACAGTTTGGACAGAGTTGTTTCTGCTGACATCTGCTTTCGTGGTGACCAAAAACCTGACAATGATAACATCTGAGAGGGTTTGGTATATACACCTCTACGTTAACAGATAGATATGCAACTTTTATTTTCTTGGGCAGAACTGGTGTATTAAATGTCAACACGTAGGTACTTGTTGGCTTTAATACACCACCTCTACGAACTTGGATGTTACGTACACCAATGACGCCTTCATCTCTCAAATTCTCAACAATCTCGGTATCGTTGCACGGGCGTAGCTCTGGGCTGCGGATGACACCTTTACATGAATTTAGGGTTTTGTGCAACGATACTTTGACGTTGAGATCGAAGAGCTTTGTGGTACCAAGCAGGTTTTTGACCTGCTGTTCTCTCTCGATTTCCAAGAGGAGATCACCTGACTTCAGTTTCTTGATACTTTTTGGATGTCCGGCAATGGACACTATACTCTTTTCGATCACAAAAGGTGATAAATCTGACACCGTACGTGTATCATCACGTGATGTTATCACCAAGAAGCGTGGAAAATTGTTAAGCTTTTGGGTTTCAGACTGCTGACTAGACTGCTGACTAGACTGCTGACTTGACTGCTGACTTGACTGTTGACTGGGTTCATCCGTTCCGGATGAATCCTCGTCTTTTTTACGTTTAGCTGCGTTGCGGTTATGTTTTTTCCATGAGGCATAAGGAAAAAATTCTAGTTTCGTCCCAAGTGCTCTCCGCCCTCCGTGGAGCCCTACAAGGGAACACCATAATGGAGTGGTTATCCAACTCGCAGGTGTTAGAGATACACGTGAGATATACTCGTATAAACAAAATGCCTACACGATTGATCCGTTTAGCCACCGCCTTCTAGAGATAAAAA
This sequence comes from Lucinisca nassula, assembly GCA_963580285.1. Lineage (NCBI taxonomy): Eukaryota > Metazoa > Mollusca > Bivalvia > Lucinida > Lucinidae > Lucinisca > Lucinisca nassula. Next base: position 115,136,768 of record OY757018.1, read on the forward strand.
GACAGAAAAGGGTAAGGTAAATGGGCATATGGTTGGTATCAGGAAAGATACAAAAAGAGTTGAAGAGAAAGCAAAGCGGTATCTCTAGGGCTCGGCGTGACCAGCCGATTGACCGTGCCGGACCGCACGGCCACCCGTCTACACCGAAAAGCCAGGCATAAAAGACACCAAAGGGAAAGGAATACAAACATTAAGCGACCAGACCATAATGGAAACCTAAACAAAGGAAGGCCATATGGACAGTTACTTTCCCACAAAATGGCCATATGGCCATCCAAAATTAAAAGACACAAGTGATACACTCAAACACTCAATGACAAACCATTACAAAAATAAACCGCGACAGACGAACCGCCTTGAAACGAATTCCACTGTGGGCTTAAATCGATTTTACGTGGCCACAATCCTCACCCAAACTTCCGTCGCGATTCAGACAAACTATTTGTTCAGTCCGCATGTTGGCCTCCTTACTCATCAAAGCCTTCTTTCTAAAGTATGTAATTCTGGGATATCGAGCTTAAGGGATCTAAATGAACCTTTTTGTTAGCAGCTGGTGCAAGCGTTTTATGTTTTTGGAATAGAACGGGATACGTCAATCAACCGAACCTTATAGAAACTAAGAAACGAATCTTTTCACGGTTGTTAATTTCGCTCCCCTCTTTAATTGCAAGCGGCGGGTTGCCACAAAATTAAAAAGAGGAACGACCAGAGATTGATTTAATCAGATCCCCAATCTTTCCCACAAATATCACTAGGGAAAGAAGTCGAAACATGAAATGACGACAGTAAACGAAACGGAAAACAGGTAAACCGAGTCAGCAGCTCTTTCCCAAACAGATGGTGGCTCAGAATATCAGCCCTGTTCAGATGTGGCGGTGCCATTCCCCAACCATCCACATCTTGCAAGACGATTAATCTCGAAACCATTCAGATATCCTACTCCTAGTCATGTTTCCTTATGTTAAAAACACATTAAGTGACAAAACCTTGGTGTCCCCCAGTGTGGGCAGTGGCCAAACCCACCTCCCCTTCTTAATAAAAAGGTCATATATCTCATAAATTGTTCGGATCCCCACCCTTCACCATATGCATTTGTGTTCTTAACGACAAGAAGCATTCAATGACACTAACCAGGTGGTCCCCCATGGTGCCCTGGTGTCATACCAAATTTATCCACTTCATATGAGAAACAATTCAGATCCCCACTCATATACCATCTATATATTTGTTCCATAATTTTAGTAGCATTCAGTCAAACCAACATGGGGTACCCTGTGGGTCTGCAGTGATACTTCTCCACACCTTCACATCATAAAGGGTCTCTTATCTCAGAAACCGTTCTGATCCCCACCCCTTAACCATATATAATCTTGGTCCTAATTGCGTATTCAATGACTTCAATATCGAATTTCTTATGTCTCTCCTTTGAGCTGCCATATTGTCATATGTGAAATATTAACACGTATCCAGAATACTTTTCCTGGTTGAAAGCGATTATCTTCACAGAGACTGACAGAAATTCAACAGATTATAGAAGAGAGAAATAAATGCCTACCTTTAATTCCTATATGGGATGAGAAGCTACATTATCTGTCATTTCCAAAAATGTATGTATAATGACCAAGTGAATGAAAAATTTCTTAGTAGAGGTGGCCTACATGAGTTTCAGTGGTACCTATAAGGTGATAGAAACAATAAAAAGTGAAGTGTCAAAACTGTCAGAGACAAAAATAAGTCTGATTTCGTGTTTAACGACGCGTCAACCCTCTTTGTGGGGCACAAGCGTCAAGCGGTTAATGGTTAAACGGTATGTAGAATTATGAGGATATTAAAAGTCAGTATGATATGTATAAAAATCTGAAACAGTTAAATCTTATAAAAAATCCAATTTCTTTTAAGAATAAAATAATATTATCAACAAGTACATCTTGAAACAATTGTCGCAAAGTGTCAGCTTTGAAGTATATGTTACGGGACTGTGAAAAGTCTACACATTTAATTAAGATATGCTTAACAGTGCATTGCTGATCAAATCCTACACAAGGAGGCTGATTATCACCATTAAAAATATGAGTGAGTAACTCTAGTATGGCCAATACGCAGTCGAGTAAATACCACATCCTCTTTCCTGGAAAACTGTGGAGGAGAGCATTTTGTTACAACGACAGGTTTAATGGCATGGCGTTTGTTATTGATTACACGGTCCCATTCGCCTTGCCATTCCGATAAGATGTATCTGTGGATAAATGACATAAAATTATCAAAAGGAATATTAAAAACAGACGGATCAATATTGAGCGATTCCTTTGCTTTCTTGTCAGCATATTCATTGCCGACAATGCCAATATGGCTCGGAAGCCAACAAAACAAGATTTGGTGCTTTTTAGAAATTCCATGCTGTTTTTCGATCATTTTTTGTATTTAAGGATTTTTAGATGATAAATGGTCTAAAGTCTTAAGCACAGAAAGTGAATCAGAAAATACAATTGCTTTTTGAAATGATGAAGAACTGATAAAATCTAAAGCTAGGTCTATTGCTTTGGCTTCAGCTGTAAAAATAGATGAACCATCTGGAAGGCGCAAGGTTTGGTGCGTAGCTTTAGAAACATAAGCACAACCAACTTTTCCCCCTTCTTTGGAACCATCAGTATAGACTTGCTGGTAATCGTCATAACGTGACTGCATCATGATAACGTGACTGCAGTATCTGAAAGTTTTGTTTGAGTAGTATTGGATTTGATTCGGATTTTTTTGCCATCATGTTAGTCGAACAGAATAGATGGTTGTTTAATTCACCAAGATGGAACTTCGGCGGTTTCATGTTTTGAATATTTTTAAGGTCGATACCTAAATTTTCTAGCAGTGGTAAAATTCGTAATCCAAAAGGTTTGATTGCTGTGGGTTTACTTAAATACTTATCTACAAATTCAGTTGGAAATGAAATTTTGAATGCCGGGTTAGATGGATTAGCAGCAAGTCTGATAGCATACTGAAGAGGAAGTTTCTCTCTACGCGAAGCAAAAGACGGTTCACCTGCTTCTACATAAAGGCTTAATACGGGAGAAGTAAGGAAGACTCCCATAGCCAGACGAAGGCCTTGGTAATGAATAGTATCCAAAGATTTTAAATAAGACCTTCTGGCAGAACAATAAACAACAGACCCATAATCTAATTTAGATCTTATCAGAGACCGGTAAAGATGTAATAAAGTGTACCAATTTGCTCCCCAACTTGTATGAGCTACAACTTTTTGTATGACCCATCTTCTTTCTTATGAATGTTTTCATTGCTCTTAAAGGAACTCGTTTTTGATTTTTATTTACAAAAGATTCAAAGCTTTTAAGCAGTTCGCTTTAAGATATTTAATATGGGGAATAAAAGATAACTTTTGATCAAATATAACCCCAAGAAATTTGGCTTCTTCAACAACAGGAATTTGTGATCCGTATAAAGATAAGGAAGGATGTTCGTGTTTCTTCCGTAGATTACAAAAATGATCACAATGCGTTTTCGACTTGGAGAACTTAAAACCTTTTTTATCAGTCCATTCTTCTATTCTTTTAAAATTTTCTTGTAACTTTCGTTCAATTGTTTTCATATTGTTTCAACGGTAACATATAGAAAAATCATCAACATATAATGAACAGTCTGTTTTGTCGTCCAAACATTGTACAATATTATTTATTTTTATGTTAAATAGCGTAATTGAGAGAATACTACCTTGTGGGTCACCCTGCTCTTGTTCATAGAGATCTTTTTGACAGCGTAGATCCAACGCGCACTTGAAATACACGCTCACCTAAAAAGAATTGAATAAAACTGGGAATTTTTCACCTTAAGCCGACGTTATGGAGGTCTCTCAATATTCCATAACGCCATGTGGTATCATAATATGTTCTATAAAAGGGTTATCCTTTGGAAGCAAGGAATTCACCACAGAAGTGAAAAATATGGAGTGTACATGTTTTCTGGGCCAGACTAGCTAGTTTCGGCCAATTAGGCCTCATCAGTGACCCTCAGATATTTTCAAAATTCCACAATGGAATCAATGATCCCAAAGGACAAGAAAATATAATCAACACTATGATGTAGGGCAGGGAAACGTTTTACCGCCGCCACACAAGTCGAAAAAGACAGCTACTACGTGTTCTTTGTTAATAAAAGCATTTCGTATAAATGTTCCTGTGTTATTAAATTGTCGTTGGTACTATGTTCCGAACGAAAACCTGACTTATATTTTTAAATGAGGTTGTTGGACTCTAAGTACCAGAATAATCTCGTGTTTATCATTCTCTCCAATGTTTTACATTGTCAAAACTATCGGTCAAAACTTGTCAAAACTATCGGTCTATAATTCGTAGGTTCTGCATGATCTTTCCCTGGTTTTGGAATTGGTACAACTGTAGCAAAACGCCAGCTCTCAGGACAGACCCCCGTTTCCCAAATATTATTAAGTATATCTAAAAGTGTTGAAAGAGAACTTTTTGCCAGATGCTTAAGCATCTGATAATGAATTTCATCGGGGCCGGTTGCCATATCGTGTGATTTTTCAATGGCTTCAATTAGTTCGGATAAGTTAAAAGGTTTGTTGTATTCTGCGTGATTGAGGGATTTGAAGTTTAGATTTCATTTCTCTTGGTCCTTTTTGAAATTTCTAAGTGTCAGAATAATTTCGCCGTGATGAATTTCTCAAGAATGTGCTACCAAGAGAATCCGAAATATCTTTTTTAGTTAAAGCTATTGTGTTAAAACCAGTATTTAAATATGTAAAACTAGGGGACTTTGTTTTTCCTGAAATGTTTCGTACCTCAGTCCTCATCTGGTACATTTACTCTCTCAATTATACAACAGGGAAGTGATCACTTCCGCACTGATCATCATGAACAGACCAGTCATAGTCCAAGAAGAGAGCTGGGTGACACAAAGACAGATCTAAGGAAGATTAATGACCTGTCGCAGGGTGAAGGTAAGTATAAGATTTATCATTCATTAAGCAAATATCGTTATTTGCAATAAAATCTTCAATAAGTGCTCCTCTGTTGTTGTTATCTTTACAACCCCATAGAATGTTATGGCCATTAATTTATCTAATTACATGACGTGCTGCAAACTGTAATATGCAGTACGTCGGTCAAACTAACCGCATGCTTAAAACTAGATTGAACGAGCATTATCGTAGAATGAGTAAGCCTAAGAAAACTGACACTTTCTTGTACCGTCACTTTCGACGTACAGGTCATTCTGTAAATAACATTGTTATACAACCAGTGGACAAAATTTATTACGATGCAAATTCTACATCTAGATTCAAAATTATAAAAAGACACGAGGCTGAACTGAAATGGATTAAATGTTTACAGACCCCTTTTCCACTGGGATTTAATGACAACATTTATCATGAGGGTAATATTTCTAGAATGCCGGACTTTGATATTTTCTCGCTCCTGGAATGTCGAAAACGCAGAACTAGATCTCACGGCACCAGGAAAAATGGTAACTTTAAACGTAAATTACGTGCGTTTAAACGAAACAATACTAGACTTAAGTGACTGTATTATATTATTAAATCATGGACGCCACTCTATGCTTTCATTTTTAAGTTCATTACCCGTTTCTGTTTTACGTCTTCTGGACACCGAGGCGAATAAATTATACGATAGTTCTAATCAGTTATATGATGTGGCTCTCTTAACTAGAGGCTATACTCAGCATACTCTCCGTCCTTACATTGATTCTGAAATTAATCATAAACGCCATTTCTTCAAAATATCCTTCATTAATAAGGGTATGGATTTTATAGATTTGCCTAGTATCTTCCGTGAGAGCTCTGTGCTTTCTTCCATTCCTGCTTATTTTCAAAATACTGAAACACCTATAATTTGCTATAAATATAACAACCCTGTTAGATCTATCATTTTTAATTTTAATAAACTTGTTCCAGATCTTGATATTGATACTAATACTCCTGATTCATGTGATTGTAAAAACTCAGTGTATTGCTATCCTGCTGCTGGTCATGTAATTACTGGCAATTTGAAAATTATTCCTGATTCTAGGATAAGGAATATAATTTCTAAAGGATCGAAATATCGGTTTCCTTCTAAAATTGATTTCAGTAAATGTAGAGATGAAATCGCTGCTTCCTTGAATGAATTCGGTAATCGATGGTGTAAGCGAGAGTATGTTGAGCATAAAGCCCTAAAGGACTGGAAACTAAGCATTTTAAAACTAGTGAATAAACGCATTTCTTTCTATTCTCAAAATACTAACTTATTACCTCCTAAGCCTTAGACGTCTTTACGTCATCTTAAGCTAGGTATTCAAGAATTTCATAAGAAGTTTGTTTTGGCCCCTGCAGACAAGGCCGCTAACAACGTCGTCGTTGTGTGACGGCTCCACTATGTTAATACGCTTAAGCAGGAGCTTGGTGGTACTAAGGCCTATGAACTTCAGCCTTTAGCTGAAGAGAGAGTTATAGTAGATAAACATATTTGTCATTCAGCCACCAAGTTTGCTGTGTGTGTTACCGAAGGCCAAGACAAGCTTCCTACGCTATACTGGTTACCAAAACTTTATAAAAGACCTTACAAAGCACGGTTTATTGCAAATTCTAGCTCTGGCACTACCACTGAACTTTCTAAATTATTAACTTCCTGTCTTACTGCTATTAAAACGCATGTGATTAAATATTGTGATAAAGTCTTTGAAAGATCAGGAAGAAATCTGTTTTGGTCTATAAAAAAAGATCGAATGAGGTTTTAAATAAATTGAAATCCAGACATTTTCGTGCTTCAAGTCTGTCTACTTACGATTTTTCCACTCTTTACACTACAATTCCTCATAATCTTATAAAAGAAAAGCTTAATAATGATTTAATTGAATGGGCTTTTCACAGAGAAGATTCTCTCTATCTTGCATGTAATGTCAGAAATGCATTTTTCACTTCTAAAGAGCATAAGAATTATACACTTTGGTCATGTCAGAAAGTGTGTGATGCCCTCACCTTTCTACTTGACAATATTTATATTAGATTCGGTACTAAGTTATATAGACAAATTGTGGGTATTCCGATGGGTACGAATTGCGCACCTCTTGTGGCTGATCTGTTCTTGTATTGTTATGAAAGACACTTCATGTTGTCGCTTTCCATTGATAACCAATCTGAAATTATTGAAGCTTTTAGCACTACTTCTAGATATTTAGATGATTTATAAAATATTGATAATACCTATTTCGATGGTTTGATCAGTCAGATTTACCCCCCAGAACTTCAATTAAATAAAGCAAATTCTTCTGATACCGATGCCCCGTTTTTGGATTTACATCTATCTATTGTAGATGGGTTTGTTTCGTGCAAAATTTATGATAAACGCGATGACTTTGATTTTGAGATTGTAAATTTTCCATTTTTGGATGGTGATGTTCCTCGTGCGCCATCCTATGGCGTTTATATTTCGCAATTAATTCGATTTGCTAGAGTGTGTAGTCATGTAACTGACTTCAACACTCGTAATAAATTATTAACGGCTAAACTCCTTAATCAGGGTTATCGGTACAATAAACTACGCAAAGCATTTTCAAAATTTTATAGACGCCATTCTGATTTAATTTCAAAATTCAGTATTGGACTTAAATCTCTTCTGCAACAAGGTCTATCGGAACCCGAATTTTATGGTGACTTAGTATATAAATTCAGAAAAATATATAATCGCAATGACTTCAGCACCCAATTTCGTAAAATCATTCTTCGATATAAAAAGATTGGGTGCAACATGGATGTTATACGACAGACTGCATGCATGGTAGTTAACCCAATCACGGTTGGCAACTTTGCTTCCCTCTTTAATTGCACGCTGGTGGGTCAGGCCTCGGATTCTATGACGGCTCCAACGTAAAGGCTTATTGGGAATTAGAGAGATCTATTTCTTGGAAATGTTGGTTGGTGCCTGATGCTCTGTCTCTGGTCGGGCCCATCGGAGTCTAACTGTTGGTTTTCTTTTGCTCCAGCATTTCAGTGGTTTCTTGCTGTCGAGTCCTCACCGTTGTCTCACCTCTGTGGTTCTTTGATTTTTTGTGTTCACGGAGATGTTGCACTGATGAGTTAGGAGGCCTTCATGCGGACTGAACAAATTATTTGTCTAAATCACGGCGGAAGTAAGGGCGAGGATTGTGGCCACGTAAAATCGATTTAAGCCCCCCAGTGATAATCTTTCCACTGACCGTTCCGGGGCGGTTCTTCTGTGGCGGTTAGTTTATGTTGTTGTTTGTTACTTGCTGTGTGTATCACTTGTGTCTTTTAATTTTGGATGGCCATATGGCCATTTTGTGGGAAAGTAACTGTCCTTATGGCCTTCCTTTGTTTAGGTTTCCATTATGGTCTGGTCGCATAATGTTTGTATTTCTTTCCCTTTGGTGTAGTTGATGGGTGGAGTAAGTTAATTGTATCGATTCCTGATCTTTGTTTTACTTCTACTTTGCCAACTAAAATATATGACGATGGAAGTTGACCCAGCAATGGTTCAATATAGAAGTAAAACAAAGATCACGAATTGATACAATTAACTTACTCCATCCATAAAAGACACCAAAGGGAAAGAAATACAAACATTAAGCGACCAGACCATAATGGAAACCTAAACAAAGGAAGGCCATATGGACAGTTACTTTCCCACAAAATGGCCATATGGCCATCCAAAATTAAAAGACACAAGTGATACACACAGTAAGTAACAAACAACAACATAAATAAATCGCCACGGAAGAGCCGCCTTGGAACGGTCAGTGGAAGATTTCCACTGGGGGGCTTAAATCGATTTTACGTGGCCACAATCCTCGCCCTTACTTCCGCCGCGATTTAGACAAATAATTTGTTCAGTCCGCATGAAGGCCTCCTAACTCATCAGTGCAACATCTCCGTGAACACAGAAATCAAAGAACCACAGAGGTGAGACAACGGTGAGGACTCGACAGCAAGAAACCACTGAAATGCTGGAGCAAAAGAAAACCAACAGTTAGACTCCGATGAGCCCGACCAGAGACAGAGCATCAGGCACCAACCAACATTATCTCTTTAATTTTCAATAAGCCTTTACGTTGGAGCCGTCATAGAATCTGAGGCCTGACCCACCGGCGTGCAATTAAAGAGGGAAGCAAAGTTGCCAACCGTGATTGGGTTAACTACCATGCATGCAGTCTGTCGTATAATATCCATGTTGTACCCAATCTTTTTATATCGAAGAATGATTTTACGAAATTGGGTGCTGAAGTCATTGCGGTTATATATTTTTCTGAATTTATATACTAAGTCACCATAAAATTCGGGTTCCGATAGACCTTGTTGCAGAAGAGATTTAAGTCCAATATTGAATTTTGAAATTAAATCAGAATGGCGTCTATAAAATTTTGAAAAGGCTTTGCGTAGTTTATGGTACCGATAACCCTGATTAAGGAGTTTAGCCGTTAATAATTTATTACGAGTGTTGAAGTCAGTTACATGACTACACACTCTAGCAAATCGAATTAATTGCGAAATATAAACGCCATAGGATGGCGCACGAGGAACATCACCATCCAAAAAAGGAAAATTTACAATCTCAAAATCAAAGTCATCGCGTTTATCATAAATTTTGCACGAAACAAATCCATCTACAATAGATAGATGTAAATCCAAAAACGGGGCCTCGGTATCAGAAGAATAAGGCTTATAAGAATAAGTGCTAAGGCTCTTAAGAAAATGAAGGTGGTAAATATAAAGAACAAATTGTAGTTTCTTTTTTTTTTTTTTTTTTTTTGAGAAACCGATACTGCTACAGCTTGTAGGTATGTTTTTAATATGATCTCTCTTTGTGGTAAACATGATTTAACAAAAATTGAACTGCCACCAGATGGTTTGTTACCATCCGAATAGATGTAGTTGTATGTATTGAAACCTCTGACACCAATTTTGTCATCAGTTTTTATAAAGGTTTCTTCCAAACAAAAAACCGATGGGTTTAATAAAGAAAAGTAATAAGAGCTCATTATAATTTGATTTAAGACCTCGACAATTCCAGTGTATTATTTTGTGTTTTAAATATGTTCTATAAAAGGGTTATCCTTTGGAAGCGAGGAATACACCACAGAACTGAAAAATATGGAGTGTTTATGTTTTCTTGGCCAGACTAGCTAGTTTCGGCCAATTAGGCCTCATCAGTGACAATCAGATATTTTCAAAATTCCACAATGGAATCAATGATTCCAAAGGACAAGAAAATATAATCTACACTATGATGCAGGGCAGGGAGACGTTTTACCGCCGCCACACATTCCGTCACACCAGCTGTAGTGAAGTTAAATATGTTCTATAAAAGGGTTATCCTTTGGAAGCAAGGAATACACCACAGAACAGAAAAATATGGAGTGTATATGTTTTCTTGGCCAGACTAGCTAGTTTCGGCCAATTAGGCCTCATCAGTGACCCTCAGATATTTTCAAAATTCCACAATGGAATCAATGATCCCAAAGGACAAGAAAATATAAGCTACACTACGATGTAGGACAGGCAGACGTTTTATCGCCGCCACACATTCCCACACACCAGCTGTAGTGAAGTTAAATATGTTCTATAAAAGGGTTATCCTTTGGAAGCAAGGAATACGCCACAGAACTGAAAAATATGGAGTGTATATGTTTTCTGGGCCAGACTAGCTAGTTTCGGCCAATTAGGCCTCATCAGTGACCCTCAGATATTTTCAAAATTCCACAATGGAATCAATGATCCCAAAGGACAGGAAAATATAATCTACACTATGATGTAGGGCAGGGAGACGTTTTACCGCTGCCACACATTCCCACACACCAGCTGTAGTGAAGTTAAAAATGTTCTAAAAAAGGGTTGTCCTTTGGAAGCAAGGAATACACCACTGAACTGAAAAATATGGAGTGTATATGTTTTCTGGGCCAGACTAGCTAGTTTCGGCCAATTAGGCCTCATCAGTGACCCTCAGATATTTTCAAAATTCCACAATGGAATCAATGATCCGAAAGGACAAGAAAATATAATCTACACTATGATGTAATGTTGGAGAGATATTTATAAGACTAGAAACTATTTTGGAGCTGCAATGGGTGATATACATCTGCTACCAACACCTTGTGGTGTTGTTGACCTCGATCTGTTATTGCCACTTTGAGGTGATGGAGTTTCAGTGAACTCCATATCACTGTCACTCAAACATCCAAATCTGTTCTGATTTGTCTCGTTTCATTTTACGTTGTCTGTCTGTTTGTTTTTGAGATGTCTTTTGTTTTTGATGTTTTTTAGAATCTTCCGATCCCTTAGTAGTTCGACCGGAGTCGAGTTTCTCTTTTGCATGCGGCGCTGGCTTCGGTAAGGTCGCTGTCGACCGATCCAGAGCAACCTGCATTGCGCTATCTGATAAATTGGTTGAACTTTGTGGTGCTGGAGTGGATTTACTCCATGCACCAGCTTTATTTCAGTTCAGCTATGCATGATTCAACAGTCTGTGTTTCGGAGCTGGTAAGTTTTACACCAGCACACTTTGTGATGCTGGCGTAACTGGTGGTTGATTTTGTATGTCGCTCTTCAACAGTTTGCCGAGCTTCTGGAAACGATAACGATTGTTGGTACTTAACTGCGAGTATTTCTTTTTCTTTTTTCCAAGCTGGACAGTCTCGAGAAAAAACAACATGTCGGTCACCACAATTGACGCATCTGGCCCCATTATTACATTGTTGGTGGTTATCGACATGTTTGTCTTCACCACAATTGGCACAGAGGGATGTTTTCTTACATTTGCTTTCGTGGTGGCCAAACACCTGACAGTTGTAACATCTGAGAGGGTTCGGAATGCATACCTCTACGTTGACAGAAAGATATGCTACTTTGATTTTCTGTGGCAGAACTGGTGTGTTAAATGTCAAAACATAAGGGCTTGTCGATTTAAGCACACCACTTCTACGAACTTTGAAGTTACGAACACCAATAACGCCTTGATCCCCGAGATTGTCGAGAATCTCTTGCTCGCTGCATGGACGTAGTTCCGGGCTGCTAATGACACCCTTAGATGAATTAAGTGCGTTGTGTAAAGAGATCTTGACATTGAGATCAAATAACTTTTTGGTGCTGAGCAGGTTTGTTCCAATGCGGTTCTTCTGTGGCGGTTTATTTATGTTGTTGTTTGTTACTTACTGTGGGTATCACTTGTGTCTTTTTATTTTGGATGGCCATATGGCCATTTTGTGGGAAAGTAACTGTCCTTATGGCCTTCCTTTGTTTAGGTTTCCATTATGATCTGGTCGCTTAATGTTTGTGTTTCTTTCCCTTTGGTGTCTTTGATGGGTGCAGTAAGTTAATTGTATCGAATCCTGATCTTCGTTTTACTTCTACTTTGCAATATGCTGTTCTTTCTCGACTTCAAAGAGGAAATCACCGGATCTAAGCTTTTTAATACTCTTTGGATGTCCAGCTATGGATTGGATGCTTTTCTCGATTACAAAATGAGACAAGCTTGACACAGTGCGTGAATCGTTCAATGATGTAATAACCAGAAAACGTGGAGCATTAGAAGGCTTCGGAATAACAGACTGTTGAATCGTATCACTAGAGTCATCTGACTCTTCGTTTCGTTGACGTTTTTTGTGTTGCGGTTAGTTTTTTTTTATTATTCGCCATGAGGAGAATATCCTAGTTTCGTCCCAAGTGCTCTCCGCCCTCCTTGGAGCCCTACAAGGAAACATCATAATGGAGTGGTTATACGACTCACCGGTGTTAGAGATACACCTGAGATATACTGCCATAAACAAAATGCCTACACGATTGGTCCGTTTGGCCACCGCCTTCTAGAGATAAAAAGACAGAAAAGAGTAAGGTAAATGGGCATATGGTTGGTATCAGGAAAGATACTAAAAGAATGTAAAAAAAGCAAAGAGGCATCTCTAGGGCTTTGCGCGACCAGCCGATTGACCGTGCCGGACCGCACGGCCACCCGTCTACACCGAAAAGCAAGGCCAAAGAGGCGTGTTGGGTACCTGAAGCACCGCCACCTCAGGTAACCCTCAACCTCCAGGATCCCTTCTTCCGGCTTACAGGACGCCACCCATGGCAAACGGGTGGTACTTCCTTAAGCTCTTCCCAGTGGGCACAGAGACCACAGCGGCAATGTGCCCAGTGGGAATTGAGCCCCCAGGGCCGCGGCAAGGCAGGAAGTCTAATACTAGGGTGTCTGATTAAGAAAAAAAATCTGACTGTATCAACACAGAAAACCAATGACAAACACCGTTGTACAGAAGAAACAACCATTAAATGTACCGAAGACACTAAAACTGAATGTACTTTTGGGTCATACAGGTATTCAGACTCAGTTAGGTTTTTTTTCAGCGAAAAAAAAAAGGTACCTATGTCGGGAAGGAAAATTGAGAAAACAATGATTATTCAAATGCACACCACAAAAACTGTGACCATTCAAACAAATCATTAAGTTTTTCGTTTATAATATAATGATGAAGTGTAGTGTAAATGGTGGAAAAATCATAAGTAGACAGACTTGAAGCACGAAAACGCCTGGATTTCAATTTATTTAAAACTTCATTAGATTATTTTATAGACCAAAACAGATTTCTTCCTGATCTTTCGAAGATTTTGTCGCAATATTTTATCACATGCTTTTTGATGGCAGTCAAACATGAAGTTAATAATTTGGAGAGTTCAGTGGTGGCACAAGAGCTTGAATTTGCAATAAACTGTGCTTTGTATGATCTTTTATGAAGTTTGTGTAACCAATATAACGTAGGAAAGTAGAAGTAAAACAAAGATCAGGAATTGATACAATTAAATTACTCCACCCATAAAAGTCACCAAAGGGAAAGAAATACAAACATTAAGCGACCAGACCATAATGGAAACCTAAACAAAGGAAGGCCATAAGGACAGTTACTTTCCCACAAAATGGCCATATGGCCATCCAAAACCAAAAGACACAAGTGATACACACAGTAAGTAACAAACAACAACATAAACAAATCGCCACAGAAGAGCCGCCCCGGAACGGTCAGTGGAAGATTTCCACTGGGGGGGGGGGGGGTTAAATCGATTTTACGTGGCCACAATCCTCGCCTTTACTTCCGTCGCGATTTAGACAAATAATTTGTTCAGTCCGCATGAAGGCCTCCTAACTCATCAGTGCAACAGGAAGTTTGTCTTGGCCTTCTGTAACACAGACAGCAAACTTGGTGGCTGAATAACAAATGTGGTCATCAACTAAAAATCTTGCTCAAGGAAACAACACTTGTCGCTCGTAGGGATCGATACCGAGTCCGATACTTTAGCACTGCACCACTGCGCTCTATATATATGCGTATGCTGTTAATAGCTCAAAAATAATGATTATTCGAAATGTGATGTAAATTCATTTTGGTTAAATGGGTCCAAAAAAGAAAAAGTTAAAAAAGGCCTTGTACTTTAAATTAATAAATGAAAAAGAAGAAGACAACAGATTAAAAAACATGCATGGAAATTGGAGGGGGGGGGCACAAAAATAAAAATATTATATTTATTCAGTATACAGGGGATGAAAAATATACAAGGGCCAACATCAAGGAAATAACCAGACAATTCAGAACCCTCTGTTATTAATGAAATAAAACAGCAAGAGCCTAGAAACCCAGTTGCTGTCATGAATTAAATAAAATTCAGAAATAAATGCAGAATGCAGAGAAACAGGTTTTTCAAACATACGCAACAAAATGCAAGTAAAAATGTCCAGAAACATATGCGATTAGAATATTGGTTTGGGTCCTGATTCGTTATATAATTTGCATTTATTGTTTTATCATTTAGATGGATACATTCCAGATATATATGTTATATTGGGACTAAAAGAATATTTGAAGAATTTGATCGGCTTTTGCAGTTTAAAGTAGAAGTAAAACAAAGATCAGGAATCGATACAATTAACTTACTCCACCTACCAAAGACACCAAAGGGAAAAAAACACAAACATTAAGCGACCAGACCATAATGGAAACCTAAACAAAGGAAGGCCATAAGGACAGTTACTTTCCCACAAAATGGCCATATGGCCATCCAAAATTAAAAGACACAAGTGATACACACAGTTAGTAACAAACAACACCAAAAATAAACCGCCAGAGAAGAACCGCCTTGGAACGGTCAGTGGAAAGACTTCCACTGGGGGGCTTAAATCGATTTTACGTGGCCAAAATCCTCGCCCTTACTTCCGTTGCGATTTAGACAAATAATTTGTTCATTCCGCATGAAGGCCTCCTAACTCATCAGTGCAACATCTCCGTGAACACAAAAAATCAAAGAACCACAGAGGTGAGACAACGGTGAGGACTCGACAGCAAGAAACCACTGAAATGCTGGAGCAAAAGAAAACCAACAGTTAGACTCCGATGGGCCCAACCAGAGACAGAGCATCAGGCACCAACCAACATTACCTTGAATTAGATCTCTCTAATTCTCATTAAGCCTTTATGTTGGAGCCGTCATAGAATCTGAAGCCTGACCCACCGGCGTGCAATTAAAGAGGGAAGCAAAGTTGCCAACCGTGATTGGGTTAACTACCATGCATGCAGTCTGTCGTATAACATCCATGTTGTACCCAATCTTTTTATATCGATGATGATGATGATGATTTCGTGTTTAACGACGCGTCAACCCTCTTTGTGGGTCATAAGCGTCAAACGGTAAATGGTTAAACGGCAAGAATAATTATGATGATATTAAAAGTAAAAAGTCAGAATGATAATGTATAAAAATCTGAAACAGTTAAATCTTATGAAAAAGTCCAATTTCTTTTAAGAATAAAATAATATTATCAACAGGTACATCTCGAAACAGTTGTTGCAAAGTGTCAGCTTTGAAATATAAAATACGTGAGGGTGAAAAGTCAACACAGTCAATTAAGATATGTTTCACAGTGAATGGCTGATCACACCCTACACAAGAAGGCTGATCATCACCATTAAAAATAAAAGAATGAGTAACTCTAGTATGGCCGATGCGCAGTCGTGTTAATACTACGTCCTCTTTTCTGGAAAACTGTGGAGGAGAGCATTTTGTACTAACGACAGGTTTAATGGCATGGAGTTTGTTATTTATTGCACGGTCCCATTCGCCTTGCCATTCCGACAAGATGTATCTGTTGATAAATGGTTTAAAATTATTAAAAGGAATTTTAAAAACAGATGGATCAAGATTGAGCGATTCTTTTGCTTTCTTGTCAGCATATTCATTGCCGACAATGCCAATATGGCTCGGAAGCCAACAAAACAAGATTTGGTGTGTTTTAGAAATTTCATGATGTTTTTCGATCAATTTTTGAATTTGAGGATTTTTAGATGATGAATGGTCTAAAGCCTTAAGCACAGAAAGTGAATCAGAAAATATAATTGCTTTTTGAATTGTTGAAGAACTGATAAAATCTAAAGCAAGGTCTATTGCTTTGGCTTCAGCTGTAAAAATAGATGAACCATCTGGAAGGCGCATGGTTTTGTGCGTATCTTTAGAAACATACGCACAACCAACTTTATCTCCTTCTTTGGAACCATCAGTATAGACTTGCTGGTAATCATCGTAACGTGACTGCAGTACCTGAAAGTTTTGTTTGAGAAGTATCGGATTTGATTCGGATTTTTTGCCATCATGTAAGTCGAACAGAATAGAAGGTTGTTTAACACACCAAGATGGAACTTCGGCGGTTTCATGTTTTTGAATATTTTTAAGGTCGATACCTGAATTTCCCAGCAGTGGTAAAATACGTAATCCAAAAGGTTTAATGATGATGATGATGATGAGTTCGTGTTTAACGACGCGTCAACCCTCTTTGTGGGTCATAAGCGTCAGTCGGTTAATGGTTAAACGGCATGAAAAATTATGATGATATTAAAAGTAACAAGTCAGAATGATAATGTATAAAAATCTGAAACAGTTAAATCTTATGAAAAAGACCAATTTCTTTTAAGAATAAAATAGTGTTATCAACAGGTACATCTCGGAACAGTTGTTGCAAAGTGTCAGCTTTGAAATATAAAATACGTGAGGGTGAAAAGTCAACACAGTCAATTAAGATATGTTTCACAGTGAATGGCTGATCACAACCTACACAAGAAGGCTGATCATCACCATTAAAAATATAAGAATGAGTAACTCTAGTATGGCCGATGCGCAGTCGTGTTAATACTACGTCCTCTTTTCTGGAAAACTGTGGAGGAGAGCATTTTGTACTAACGACAGGTTTAATGGCATGGAGTTTGTTATTTATTGCACGGTCCCATTCGCCTTGCCATTCCGACAAGATGTATCTATTGATAAATGGTTTAAAATTATTAAAAGGAATTTTAAAAACAGATGGATCAAGATTGAGCGATTCCTTTGCTTTCTTGTCAGCATATTCATTGCCGACAATGCCAATATGGCTCGGAAGCCAACAAAACAAGATTTGGTGTGTTTTAGAAATTTCATGATGTTTTTCGATCAATTTTTGAATTTGAGGATTTTTAGATGATGAATGGTCTAAAGCCTTAAGCACAGAAAGTGAATCAGAAAATATAATTGCTTTTTGAATTGTTGAAGAACTGATAAAATCTAAAGCTAGGTCTATTGCTTTGGCTTCAGCTGTAAAAATAGATGAACCATCTGGAAGGCGCATGGTTTTGTGCGTATCTTTAGAAACATACGCACAACCAACTTTATCTCCTTCTTTGGAACCATCAGTATAGACTTGCTGGTAATCATCGTAACGTGATTGCAGTACCTGAAAGTTTTGTTTGAGAAGTATCGGATTTGATTCGGATTTTTTGCCATCATGTAAGTCGAACAGAATAGAAGGTTGTTTAATACACCAAGATGGAACTTCGGCGGTTTCATGTTTTTGAATATTTTTAAGGTCGATACCTGAATTTTCCAGCAGTGGTAAAATACGTAATCCAAAAGGTTTAATTGCTGTGGGTTTAGTTTCATACCTATCTACAAATTGAGGTCGAAATGAAATTTTGGATGCCGGGTTAGATGGATTTGCAGCAAGTCTAATAGCATACTGAAGAGAAAGTTTCTCTCTGCGCGAGGTTAAAGATGGTTCACCTGCTTCTACATAAAGGCTTAATACGGGAGAAGTACGGAAGGCTCCCATGGCCAGACGAAGGCCTTGGTGATGGATAGTATCCAAGGATTTTAAATAGGACTTTCTGGCAGAACCATAAACAACAGACCCATAATCTAATTTAGATCTTATTAAAGACCGGTAAAGATGTAATAAAGTATACCGATCTGCTCCCCAACTTGTATGAGCTAAAACTTTCAAAAGATTCAAAGCTTTTAAGCATTTCGCTTTAAGATATTTAATATGGGGAATAAAAGATAACTTTTGATCAAATATGACCCCAAGAAATTTGGCTTCTTCAACAACAGGAATTTGTGATCCGTATAAAAACAGGGAAGGATGTTCGTGTTTCTTCCGTAGTTTACAAAAATGAACACACTGCGTTTTCGACTTGGAGAACTTGAAACCATTTTTATCAGTCCATTCTTCTATTCTTTTTAAATTTTGTTGTAACTTTCGTTCAATTGTTTTCATATTTTTTGAACAGTAACATATACAAAAATCATCAACATACAATGAACAATCAGTTTTGTCGTCCAAACATTGTACAATATTGTTTATTTTGATGTTAAATAGCGTAGTTGAAAGAATACTACCCTGTGGGACACCTTGTTCTTGATCATAGAAATCTGACACGGTAGACCCCACACGCACCTGAAACATGCGCTCCCCTAAAAAGCTTTCAATAAAACTGGGAAGTTTTCCTCTTAAGCCAATGTTATGTAGATCGTTCAATATTCCATAACGCCATGTTGTATCATATGCTTTCTCCAAGTCGAAAAAGACAGCTACTACGTGTTCTTTGTTAATAAAAGCATCTCGTATAAATGTTTCTAGACTTATTAAATTGTCATTGGTACTACGTTCCGAACGAAAACCCGATTGATATTCTGAAATGAGGTTGTTGGACTCTAAGTACCAGACTAATCTCTTGTTTATCATTCTCTCCAATGTTTTACACAAACAACTTGTCAAAGCTATCGGACGATAATTTGTAGGTTCTGCATGATCTTTCCCTGGTTTCGGAATTGGTACAACTGTAGCTACACGCCAGCTCTCAGGACAGACCCCCGTTTCCCAAATATTATTAAAGATATCTAAAAGTGTTAAAAGAGAACTTTTTGGCAGATGCTTAAGCATCTGATAATGAATTTCATCGGGGCCGGTTGCCGTATCATGTGATTTTTCAATGGCTTCAACGAGTTCGGATAAGTTAAAAGGTTTGTTGTATTCTTCGTGATTAAGGGATTTAAAGTTTAGATTTCTTTTCTCTTGGTCCTTTTTGAAATTTCTAAAAGTGTCAGAATAATTACGCGATGATGAATTTCTCAAGAATGTGTGCCCAAGAGTATCTGAAATATCTTTTTTTGTTGAAGCTATTGTGTCATATTCAGTATTTAAATGTGTAAAACTAGGGGACTTTGTTTTTCCTGAAATTTTTCGTACCATATCCCAAACCTTTTTAATGGGGGTTTTGTAGTTCAATTTGGAGACATATTCTCTCCATGACTTTCGTTTGGAAGCTCGGATTGTTCGCCGAGCTTTAGCTCTAAAAACTTTTACGTCGTTTAGTTTTTCTGAAGTGGTACTTCTGCAGAACTTATTTAGAGCCTGTTTACGCTTTTTAATAGCTTCTTTACAGTCATTATTAAACCAGGGCTTGCTTTTCTTAGTATTTGTGGAGGTCTTTGGAATGCATTGTTCTGATATATTAATAAGTGTATCTGTGAAATCAGAAACAATGTCGGATGATTCATTAAATTGATCAAATGATAACTCTTCTACACATAAATTATGGAATAATTCCCAGTCGGCTTTATTCATTTTCCACTTCTGGTTACAGTCCTCATCTGGTTCGTTTACGCTCTCAATTATAACAGGGAAGTGATCACTTCCGCACTGATCATCATGAACAGACCAGTCATAGTCTAAGAAGAGAGATGGGTGTCACAAAGAGAGATCTAAAGAAGACAAATGACCTGTCGCTGGGTGAAGGTAAGTATAAGATTTATCATTCATCAAGCAAAGATCGCTCTTTGCAATAAAATCTTCAACAAGTGCTCCTCTGTTATTGATATCTTTACAGCCCCATAGAATATTGTGACCATTGAAGTCGCCAACTAAAAGATATGGCGATGGAAGTTGACTCAGCAATGAGTCAAGATGTTCGGGCTTTAAAGAAAATGAGGGTGGAATATATAAGGAGCAAATTGTAGTTTCTTTATCCAGAGAAACCGATACTGCTACAGCTTGTAGGTCTGTTTCTAATTTGATCTCTCTTTGTGGTAAACATGATTTAACAAGAATTGAACTGCCACCAGATGGTTTGCTACCATCAGAATAGATATCGTTGCATGTATTGAAACCCCTGACATCAATGTTGTCATCAGTTTTTAAAAAAGTTTCTTGTAAACAAAAAACCGATGGGTTTAATAACGAAATAAGTAATAAGAGTTCATTATAATTTGGTTTAAGACCTCGACAATTCCATTGTATTATTTTGTGTTTTAAATCCATTTTATGAAGAGATTAAGACTAGAAACTATATTGGAGCTGCAATTGGTGATATAGATCTGCTACCACCAGCTCGTGGTATTGCTGACCTCGATCTATTATTGCCATTTGGTGATGATGGAGTTTCAAACTCCATATCACTATCACTCAAAGATCCGAATCTGTTCTGGAATTTTATATGGTCTCTTTCCATTTTACGTTGTCTGTCTGTTTGTTTTTGAGACAAGTGTTGTTTCTTCGGATCTTCTGATCCCTTAATAGTTCGACCTAAGTCGAGTTTCTCTTTTGCATGCGGCGCTGGCTTCGGTACGGTCGCTGTCGACCGATCCGAAGCAACCTGGATTGCGCCATTTGATAAACTGGTTGAAGTTTTTGGTGCTGGAGTGGATTTACTCCATGCACCAGATTTTTTCAGTTCAGCTATGTATGATTCAGCAGTCTGTGTTGCGGAGCTGGAAACTTTTACACCAGCACCCTTTGTGATGCTGGCGTAACTTGTGGTTGGTGTTGTGTATCGCTCATCAACAATTTTCCGCGCTTCTGGGAATGTTATCCCCCTTTGGTATTTGACAGTGAGTATTTCTTTTTCTTT
Organism: Lucinisca nassula; assembly: GCA_963580285.1. Taxonomy (NCBI): domain Eukaryota; kingdom Metazoa; phylum Mollusca; class Bivalvia; order Lucinida; family Lucinidae; genus Lucinisca; species Lucinisca nassula. The sequence goes on from OY757018.1 coordinate 115,157,996, forward strand.
TTTCCATGCCGGACAATCTCGAGAGAAAACAGCATGCTTGTCACCACAATTGACGCATTTGGCCTCATTTTTGCAGTTTTGATGGTTATCGACATGTTTTTCCTCACCACAATTTGGACAGAGTTGTTTCTTCTGACATCTGCTTTCGTGATGACCAAAAACCTGACAATGATAACATCTGAGAGGGTTTGGTATATACACCTCTACGTTAACAGATAGATATGCAACTTTTATTTTCTTGGGCAGAACTGGTGTATTAAATGTCAGCACGTAGGTACTTGTTGGCTTTAATACACCACTTCTACGAACTTGGATGTTACGTACACCAATGACGCCTTCATCTCTTAAATTCTCAACAATCTCGGCATCGTTGCACGGACGTAGCTCTGGGCTGCGGATGACACCTTTACATGAATTGAGTGTTTTGTGCAACGATACTTTGACGTTGAGATCGAAGAGCTTTGTGGTACCAAGCAGGTTTTTGACCTGCTGCTCTCTCTCGACTTCCAAGAGGAGATCACCTGACTTCAGTTTTTTTATACTTTTAGGATGTCCGGCAATGGACACTAAACTCTTTTCGATAACAAAGGGTGATAAATCTGACACCGTACGTGTATCATCGCGTGATGTCATCACCAAGAAGCGTGGAAAAGTGTTGAGCTTTGGAGTTTCAACTTGCTGACTAGACTGCTGACTTGATTGCTGACTTGACTTCTGACTTGACTTCTGACTGGGTTCATCCGTTTCGGATGAATCCTCGTCTTTTTTACGTTTAGCTGCGTTGCGGTTATGTTTTTTTCCATGAGGCATAAGGAAAAAATTCTAGTTTCGTCCCAAGTGCTCTCCGCCCTCCGTGGAGCCCTACAAGGGAACACCATAATGGAGTGGTTATCCAACTCGCAGGTGTTAGAGATACACGTGAGATATACTCGTATAAACAAAATGCCTACACGATTGGTCCGTTTAGCCACCGCCTTCTAGAGATAAAAAGACAGAAAAGGATAAGGTAAATGGGCACATGGTTGGTATCAGGAAAGATACAAAAAGAGTTGAAGAGAAAGCAAAGCGGTATCTCTAGGGCTCGGCGCGACCAGCCGATTGACCGTGCCGGACCGCACGGCCACCCGTCTACACCGAAAAGCCAGGCCAAAGAGGCGTGTTGGGTACCTGAAGCACCGCCACCTCAGGTAACCCTCAACCTCCAGGATCCCTTCTTCCGGCTTACAGGACGCCACCCACGGCAAACGGGTGGTACTTCCTTTAGCTCTTCCCAGTGGGCACAGAGACCACAGCGGCAATGTGCCCAGTGAGAATTGAGCCCCCAGGGCCACGGCAAGGCAGGAAGTCTAATACATGGGGGCCAAAAGGTTTAATTGCTGTGGGTTAAGTTTCATACCTATCTACAAATTGAGGTGGAAATGAAATTTCGAATGCCGGGTTAGATGGATTTGCAGCAAGTCTAATAGCATACTGAAGAGTAAGTTTCTCTCTACGCGAAGTTAAAGATGGTTCACCTGCTTCTACATAAAGGCTTAATACGGGAGAAGTACGGAAGCTCCCATAGCCAGACGAAGACCTTGGTGATGGATAGTATCCAAGGATTTTAAATAGGACTTTCTGGCAGAACCATAAACAACAGACCCATAATCTAATTTAGATCTTATTAAAGACCGGTAAAGATGTAATAAAGTATACCGATCTGCTCCCCAACTTGTATGAGCTAAAACTTTCAAAAGATTCAAAGCTTTTAAGCATTTCGCTTTAAGATATTTAATATGGGGAATAAAAGATAACTTTTGATCAAATATGACCCCAAGAAATTTGGCTTCTTCAACAACAGGAATTTGTGATCCGTATAAAAACAGGGAAGGATGTTCGTGTTTCTTCCGTAGTTTACAAAAATGAACACACTGCGTTTTCGACTTGGAGAACTTGAAACCATTTTTATCAGTCCATTCTTCTATTCTTTTTAAATTTTGTTGTAACTTTCGTTCAATTGTTTTCATATTTTTTGAACGGTAACATATACAAAAATCATCAACATACAATGAACAATCAGTTTTGTCGTCCAAACATTGTACAATATTGTTTATTTTGATGTTAAATAGCGTAGTTGAAAGAATACTACCCTGTGGGACACCCTGTTCTTGATCATAGAAATCTGACACGGTAGACCCCACACGCACCTGAAACATGCGCTCCCCTAAAAAGCTTTCAATAAAACTGGGAAGTTTTCCTCTTAAGCCAATGTTATGTAGATCTTTCAATATTCCATAACGCCATGTTGTATCATATGCTTTCTCCAGGTCGAAAAAGACAGCTACTACGTGTTCTTTGTTAATAAAAGCATCTCGTATAAATGTTTCTAGTCTTATTAAATTGTCATTGGTACTACGTTCCGAACGAAAGCCCGATTGATATTCTGAAATGAGGTTGTTGGACTCTAAGTACCAGACTAATCTCTTGTTTATTATTCTCTCCAATGTTTTACACAAACAACTTGTCAAAGCTATCGGACGATAATTTGTAGGTTCTGCATGATCTTTCCCTGGTTTCGGAATTGGTACAACTGTAGCTACACGCCAGCTCTCAGGACAGACCCCCGTTTCCCAAATATTATTAAAAATATCTAAAAGTACTGTAAGAGAACTTTTTGGCAGATGCTTAAGCATCTGATAATGAATTTCATCGGGGCCGGTTGCCGTATCATGTGATTTTTCAATTGCTTCAACGAGTTCGGATAAGTTAAAAGGTTTGTTGTATTCTTCGTGATTAAGGGATTTAAAGTTTAGATTTCTTTTCTCTTGGTCCTTTTTGAAATTTCCAAAAGTGTCAGAATAATTACGCGATGATGAATTTCTCAAGAATGTGTGCCCAAGAGTATCTGAAATATCTTTTTTTGTTGAAGCTATTGTGTCAAATTCAGTATTTAAATGTGTAAAACTAGAAGACTTTGTTTTTTTTCCTGAAATTTTTCGTACCATATCCCAAACCTTTTTAATGGGGGTTTTATAGTTCAATTTGGAGACATATTCTCTCCATGACTTTCGTTTGGAAGCTCGGATTGTTCGCCGAGCTTTAGCTCTAAAAACTTTTACGTCGTTGAGCTTTTCTGAAGTAGGATTTTTGCAGAACTTATTTAGAGCCTGTTTACGCTTTTTAATAGCTTCTTTACAGTCATTATTAAACCAAGGCTTGCTTTTCTTAGTATTTGTGGAGGTCTTTGGAATGCATTGTTCTGATATGTTAATAAGTGTATCTGTGAAATCAGAAACAATGTCGGAAGATTCATTAAAATGATCAATTGATAACTCTTCTTCACATAAATTATGGAATAATTCCCAGTCGGCTTTATTCATTTTCCATTTCTGGTTACAGTCCTCATCTGGTTCGTTTACGCTCTCAATTATAACAGGGAAGTGATCACTTCCGCACTGATCATCATGAACAGACCAGTCATAGTTCAAGAAGAGAGATGGGTGACACAAAGAGAGATCTAAAGAAGACAAATGACCTGTCGCAGGGTGAAGGTAAGTAAAAGATTTATCATTCATCAAGCAAAGATCGCTCTTTGCAATAAAATCTTCGACAAGTGCTCCTCTGTTATTGATATCTTTACAGCCCCATAGAATATTGTGACCATTGAAGTCGCCAACTAAAAGATATGGCGATGGAAGTTGACTCAGCAATGAGTCAAGATGTTCGGGCTTTAAAGAAAATGAGGGTGGGATATATAGAGAGCAAATTGTAGTTTCTTTATCCAGAGAAACCGATACTGCTACAGCTTGTAGGTCTGTTTTTAATTTGATCTCTCTTTGTGGTAAACATGATTTAACAAAAATTGAACTGCCACCAGATGGTTTGTTACCATCCGAATAGATATATTCATATATATTGAAACCTCTGACATCAATATTGTCATTAGTTTTTAAAAACGTTTCTTGCAAACAAAAAACCGATGGGTTTAATAACGAAATAAGTAATAAGAGTTCATTATAATTTGATTTAAGACCTCGACAATTCCATTGTATTATTTTGTGTTTTAAATCCATTTTTGGAGAGGTTAAGACTAGAAACTATTTTGGAGCTGCAATTGGTGATATTGATCTGTTATTACTTCGTGGTGTTGTTGACCTCGATCTGTTACTTCGAGGTGATAGGGTATCATTGAACTCCATATCACTGTCACTCAAAGATCCGAATCTGTTCTGATATTTTATACTGTCTCTTTCCATTTTACGTTGTCTGTCAGTTTGTTTTTGAGATGTTTGTTGTTTTTGAAACTGTTGTTGTTTTTGTTGATTTTTTAAATCGTTTTTCATCATTTCCAAAGTACCGTTTTTCAATATTTTGTCTGATTTTTTGTCTGGAATTGGCTGTGGTGGTGGTGCTTGAATGTTGGTATTGTTAGCTTGATCGTCAGTTTTGCTTTTTGTTTTTAATTTTTTTAAAGGTTCGAGACCAGGAATCGGATCCGTCTGAGTGACAGCATCTTCAACAGATACCTTTTTAACAGGTGCCTGTGCGATGCTGGCATAACTTACACCGGGAACAGGGGTAGTGGACTCAACAATTTTCCGCGCTTCAGGGAACGAGATGTTTCTTGTAAATTTTACTGTTAATATTTCTTTTTCTTTGTGCCAAACGTGACATTCTTTAGAGTTGGCGCTGTGCTTTTCCCCACAGTTAACACAGTGGGGTTCATTCTTACAGTTTTGTTCTGTATGGTTGGCTGGCTGTCCACAGTTGGCACAGATAGGGTCTCTGGAACATCTATTTTCGTGATGCCCATATTTCTGGCACTCGTGGCAGCGCAACGGATTTGGAATGTAAATTTCAACGTCAACTCTAAAGTATGCCACTTTGATAGTTTTGGGCAATACTGGTGCGTTAAAAGGTGAAAACAAAAGTGTTAGTGTCTACTAATTGTCCGTTTCGTTTTGTTTTGAATCGTTTAACAGCTGTAACTCCTTGAGATCTGGTGCCTTCGAGAATCTCCTCCTCGCTGGAGTTCCTCAAATCTGGGCAACGAATTACCCCTTTTGAGGAATTCAGCGAGGTATGAGGATACACTCTCACTGCTAAATTGTGAAAAGAACTTGTTCTCAGGAGATTCTCGGCATGACTTTTTTTGTTTACCTCAATGAGCAGCTGTTTCGATCTATATAATTTTTTAATGTTTTTGGGTTCTCCTGCAATTCCAGAAATAACTTTTTGGATGACAAAAGGCGAAAGTGACGTAATTGATTGGTTTTCTTCCTTACATTCTATGAGAATGAAGCGCGGGAAATGTTGAGTTGTAGTGTTAATTGTAGTTGTTATGTCGTCGTTGTCCGTTATGTCAGCATCTGATGTGTCTTGGGTCGATTTTTTTCTTTTATTATCTTTAACCATAATGAAAAGATAATGATTCGTCCTCCGTGCTCTCCGCCCACCGTGGAGCCCTACAAGGGAACATTTTTTGTGAGTGGATTTCCTACCTCAAGTGTTAGAGATACACAGAAGATATACTCGTACAATAAAAAAAACTGCACGATTGGTCCGTTTAGCCGCCGCCTTCTAGAAATTGAAAGGTTGTGAAAAAAAGACTTTATGAGCAAACGGTGGGTATTCAGGATGATACAAAAGACAATGATGACGATGATTTCGCGTTTAACGACGCGTCAACCCTCCTGGTGGGTCATAAGCGTCAGTCGGTTAACGGCCAAACGGCATGAATAATTATGATGATATTAAAAGTAACAAGTCAGAATGATAATGTATAAAAATCTGAAACAGTTAAATCTTATGAAAAAGACCAATTTCTTTTAAGAATAAAATAATGTTATCAACAGGTACATCTCGAAACAGTTGTTGCAAAGTGTCAGCTTTGAAATATAAAATACGTGAGGGTGAAAAGTCAACACAGTCAATTAAGATATGTTTCACAGTGAATGGCTGATCACAACCTACACAAGAAGGCTGATCATCACCATTAAAAATATAAGAATGAGTAACTCTAGTATGGCCGATGCGCAGTCGTGTTAATACTACGTCCTCTTTTCTGGAAAACTGTGGAGGAGAGCATTTTGTACTAACGACAGGTTTAATGGCATGGAGTTTGTTATTTATTGCACGGTCCCATTCGCCTTGCCATTCCGACAAGATGTATCTATTGATAAATGGTTTAAAATTATTAAAAGGAATTTTAAAAACAGATGGATCAAGATTGAGCGATTCCTTTGCTTTCTTGTCAGCATATTCATTGCCGACAATGCCAATATGGCTCGGAAGCCAACAAAACAAGATTTGGTGTGTTTTAGAAATTTCATGATGTTTTTCGATCAATTTTTGAATTTGAGGATTTTTAGATGATGAATGGTCTAAAGCCTTAAGCACAGAAAGTGAATCAGAAAATATAATTGCTTTTTGAATTGTTGAAGAACTGATAAAATCTAAAGCTAGGTCTATTGCTTTGGCTTCAGCTGTAAAAATAGATGAACCATCTGGAAGGCGCATGGTTTTGTGCGTATCTTTAGAAACATACGCACAACCAACTTTATCTCCTTCTTTGGAACCATCAGTATAGACTTGCTGGTAATCATCGTAACGTGATTGCAGTACCTGAAAGTTTTGTTTGAGAAGTATCGGATTTGATTCGGATTTTTTGCCATCATGTAAGTCGAACAGAATAGAAGGTTGTTTAATACACCAAGATGGAACTTCGGCGGTTTCATGTTTTTGAATATTTTTAAGGTCGATACCTGAATGTTCCAGCAGTGGTAAAATACGTAATCCAAAAGGTTTAATTGCTGTGGGTTTAGTTTCATACCTATCTACAAATTGAGGTCGAAATGAAATTTTGGATGCCGGGTTAGATGGATTTGCAGCAAGTCTAATAGCATACTGAAGAGAAAGTTTCTCTCTGCGCGAGGTTAAAGATGGTTCACCTGCTTCTACATAAAGGCTTAATACGGGAGAAGTACGGAAGGCTCCCATGGCCAGACGAAGGCCTTGGTGATGGATAGTATCCAAGGATTTTAAATAGGACTTTCTGGCAGAACCATAAACAACAGACCCATAATCTAATTTAGATCTTATTAAAGACCGGTAAAGATGTAATAAAGTATACCGATCTGCTCCCCAACTTGTATGATCTAAAACTTTCAAAAGATTCAAAGCTTTTAAGCATTTCGCTTTAAGATATTTAATATGGGGAATAAAAGATAACTTTTGATCAAATATGACCCCAAGAAATTTGGCTTCTTCAACAACAGGAATTTGTGATCCGTATAAAAACAGGGAAGGATGCTCGTGTTTCTTCCGTAGTTTACAAAAATGAACACACTGCGTTTTCGTTTTGGAGAACTTGAAACCATTTTTATCAGTCCATTCTTCTATTCTTTTTAAATTTTGTTGTAACTTTCGTTCAATTGTTTTCATATTTTTTGAACGGTAACATATACAAAAATCATCAACATACAATGAACAATCAGTTTTGTCGTCCAAACATTGTACAATATTGTTTATTTTGATGTTAAATAGCGTAGTTGAAAGAATACTACCCTGTGGGACACCCTGTTCTTGATCATAGAAATCTGACACGGTAGACCCCACACGCACCTGAAACATGCGCTCCCCTAAAAAGCTTTCAATAAAACTGGAAAGTTTTCCTCTTAAGCCAATGTTATGTAGATCTTTCAATATTCCATATCGCCATGTTGTATCATATGCTTTCTCAAAGTCGAAAAAGACAGCTACTACGTGTTCTTTGTTAATAAAAGCATCTCGTATAAATGTTTCTAGTCTTATTAAATTGTCATTGGTACTACGTTCCGAACGAAAGCCCGATTGATATTCTGAAATGAGGTTGTTGGACTCTAAGTACCAGACTAATCTCTTGTTTATCATTCTCTCCAATGTTTTACACAAACAACTTGTCAAAGCTATCGGACGATAATTTGTAGGTTCTGCATGATCTTTCCCTGGTTTCGGAATTGGTACAACTGTAGCTACACGCCAGCTCTCAGGACAGACCCCCGTTTCCCAAATATTATTAAAGATATCTAAAAGTGTTGTAAGAGAACTTTTTGGCAGATGCTTAAGCATCTGATAATGAATTTCATCGGGGCCGGTTGCCGTATCATGTGATTTTTCAATGGCTTCAACGAGTTCGGATAAGTTAAAAGGTTTGTTGTATTCTTCGTGATTAAGGGATTTAAAGTTTAGATTTCTTTTCTCTTGGTCCTTTTTGAAATTTCTAAAAGTGTCAGAATAATTACGCGATGATGAATTTCTCAAGAATGTGTGCCCAAGAGTATCTGAAATATCTTTTTTTGTTGAAGCTATTGTGTCATATTCAGTATTTAAATGTGTAAAACTAGGGGACTTTGTTTTTCCTGAAATTTTTCGTACCATATCCCAAACCTTTTTAATGGGGGTTTTGTAGTTCAATTTGGAGACATATTCTCTCCATGACTTTCGTTTGGAAGCTCGGATTGTTCGCCGAGCTTTAGCTCTAAAAACTTTTACGTCGTTTAGTTTTTCTGAAGTGGTACTTCTGCAGAACTTATTTAGAGCCTGTTTACGCTTTTTAATAGCTTCTTTACAGTCATTATTAAACCAAGGCTTGCTTTTCTTAGTATTTGTGGAGGTCTTTGGAATGCATTGTTCTGATATGTTAATAAGTGTATCTGTGAAATCAGAAACAATGTCGGATGATTCATTAAAATGATCAATTGATAACTCTTCTTCACATAAATTATGGAATAATTCCCAGTCGGCTTTATTCATTTTCCATTTCTGGTTACAGTCCTCATCTGGTTCGTTTACACTCTCAATTATAACAGGGAAGTGATCACTTCCGCACTGATCATCATGAACAGACCAGTCATAGTCCAAGAAGAGAGATGGGTGACACAAAGAGAGATCCAAAGAAGACAAATGACCTGTCGCTGGGTGAAGGTAAGTATAAGATTTATCATTCATCAAGCAAAGATCGCTCTTTGCAATAAAATCTTCAACAAGTGCTCCTCTGTTATTGATATCTTTACAGCCCCATAGAATATTGTGACCATTGAAGTCGCCAACTAAAAGATATGGCGATGGAAGTTGACTCAGCAATGAGTCAAGATGTTCGGGCTTTAACGAAAATGAGGGTGGAATATATAAAGAGCAAATTGTAGTTTCTTTATCCAGAGAAACCGATACTGCTACAGCTTGTAGGTCTGTTTTTAATTTGATCTCTCTTTGTGGTAAACATGATTTAACAAGAATTGAACTGCCACCAGATGGTTTGCTACCATCAGAATAGATATAGTTGTATGTATTGAAACCCCTGACATCAATGTTGTCATCAGTTTTTAAAAAAGTTTCTTGCAAACAAAAAACCGATGGGTTTAATAACGAAATAAGTAATAAGAGTTCATTATAATTTGGTTTAAGACCTCGACAATTCCATTGTATTATTTTGTGTTTTAAATCCATTTTATGAAGAGATTAAGACTAGAAACTATATTGGAGCTGCAATTGGTGATATAGATCTGCTACCACCAGCTCGTGGTGTTGCTGACCTCGATCTGTTATTGCCATTTGGTGATGATGGAGTTTCAGCGAACTCCATATCACTGTCACTCAAAGATCCGAATCTGTTCTGAAATCTAATATTGTCTCTTTCCATTTTACGTTGTCTGTCTGTCTGTTTTTGAGACAATTGATGTTTTTTGATCGGATCTTCCGATCCCTTATTAGTTCGACCTGAGTCGAGTTTCTCTTTTACGTGCGGCGCTGGCTTCGGTGCGGTCGCTGTCGACCGATCCGAAGCAACCTGGATTGCGCCATTTGATAAATTGGTTGAACTTTGCGGTGCTGGAGTGGGTTTACTCCATGCACCAGATTTTTTCAGTTCAGCTATGTATGATTCAGCAGTCTGTGTCGCGGAGCTGGTACATTTTACACCAGTACCCTTTGTGATGCTGGCGAAACTGGTGGTTGGTGTTATATATCGCTCATCGACAATTTTTCGCGCTTCTGGGAATGTTATCCCCCTTTGGTATTTGACGGTTAGTATTTCTTTTTCTTTTTTCCATGCCGGACAGTCTCGAGAGAAAACAGCATGTTTGCCATCACAATTTACGCATTTGGGTTCATTTTTGCAGTTGAGGTGATTATCAACATGCTTTTCTTCACCACAATTAGGACAGAGTTTTTTTCTCTGACATCTGCTTTCATGATGGCCAAAAGCCTGACAAGAGTAACATCTAAGAGGGTTTGGGATGTATACCTCTACGTTAATGGAAAGATATGCTACTTTGATTTTCTTGGGTAGAACTGGTGTATTAAAAGTCAACACATAAGTTGCTGTTGGTTTTAGTACACCATTTCTACGGACTTTGATGTTACGAACACCAACAACTCCCTGATCTTTCAAGTTATCGACGATCTCTTCATCTGTACAAGGGCGCAGTTCTGGACTGCGAATCACTCCCTTAGACGAATTTAACGTGTTGTGGAGAGAGACTTTAACCTGAAGATCAAAGAGTTTATTGGTGCTTAGCAGGCTTACAACTTGCTGTTTTTTCTCGACTTCCAAGAGAAGGTCACCTGATTTGAGCTTTTTGATACTCTTAGGGTGTCCGGCTATGGAGTTAATACATTTCTCAATTACGAAAGGAGAAAGGCTGGATACACTTCGTGTATCGTCAAGCGACGAGACAACCAAGAAGCGCGGAACATTGTCGAAATTTGGTTCAGCGGACTGCTGACTGGTTTGTTGACTTGACTGCTGACTGGCTTGTTGACTGTGTTCATCCGATTCGGATGAATCGTCTTGTTTTTTACGTTTAGGTGCGTTGTGTTTAGATGCGTTGCGGTTATTTTTTTTTCCATGAGGCATAAGGAAAAAATTCTAGTTTCGTCCCAAGTGCTCTCCGCCCTCCGTGGAGCCCTACAAGGGAACACCATAATGGAGTGGTTATCCAACTCGCAGGTGTTAGAGATACACGTGAGATATACTCGTATAAACAAAATGCCTACACGATTGATCCGTTTAGCCACCGCCTTCTAGAGATAAAAAGACAGAAAAGGGTAAGGTAAATGGGCATATGGTTGGTATCAGGAAAGATACAAAAAGAGTTGAAGAGAAAGCAAAGCGGTATCTCTAGGGCTCGGCGCGACCAGCCGATTGACCGTGCCGGACCGCACGGCCACCCGTCTACACCGAAAAGCCAGGCCAAAGAGGCGTGTTGGGCACCTGAAGCACCGCCACCTCAGGTAACCCTCAACCTCCAGGATCCCTTCTTCCGGCTTACAGGACGCCACCCACGGCAAACGGGTGGTACTTCCTTTAGCTCTTCCCAGTGGGCACAGAGACCACAGCGGCAATGTGCCCAGTGGGAATTGAGCCCCCAGGGCCACGGCAAGGCAGGAAGTCTAATACCTGGGGGATACAAAAGACAAGGAAGAGAAAGTGAAAGGTATTCCTAGGGCTAGGCGCGACCAGCCGATTGATCGTGCCGGACCGCACGACCGCCCGTCTTACCGAAATCCAGGCCAAAGAGGCGTGTTGGGTAACTGAAGAACTGGACTCCAGTTAACCCTCAACCCCCAGGACCCCTTCATCCGGCTTACGGGATGCCACCCACGGCAAACGGGTGGTACTTCCTTTAGCTCTTCTCAATGGGCACAAAGACCACAGCGGCAGTGTGCCCAGTGGGAATTGAGCCCCCAGGGCCACGGCAAGGCAGGAAGTCTAATACCTGGGGGCTTTTTAATCGAAGAATGATTTTACGAAATTGGGTGCTGAAATCATTGCGGTTATATATTTTTCTGAATTTATATACTAAGTCACCATAAAATTCGGGTTCCGATAGACCTTGTTGCAGAAGAGATTTAAGTCCAATATTAAATTTTGAAATTAAATCAGAATGGCGTCTTTAAAATTTTGAAAAGGCTTTGCGTAGTTTATGGTACCGATAACCCTGATTAAGGAGTTTAGCCGTTAATAATTTATTTCGAGTGTTGAAGTCAGTTACATGACTACACACTCTAGCAAATCGAATTAATTGCGATATATAAACGCCCTAGGATGGCGCACGAGGAACATCACCATCCAAAAAAGGAAAATTTACAATCTCAAAATCAAAGTCATCGCGTTTATCATTAAATTTGCACGAAACAAACCTATCTACAATAGATAGCTGTAAATCCAAAAACGGGCCCTCGGTATCAGAAGAATTTGCTTTATTTAACAAGTTTTGGGGGGTAAATCTGACTGATCAAACCATCGAAATAGGTATTATCAATATTTAATAAATCATCTAAATATCTAGAAGTGGAGCTAAAAGCTTCAATAATTTCAGATTTGTTATCAGTGGAAAGCCACAACATGAAGTCTCTTTCATAAGCCTATGTTAAACCAAATGGTCCCAGGGCGGGGGCATTTTTGGCCTCAGGGCTATAATTTAAACAGTCTTGATAGAGGTCCACTAGATGAAGTTTCAAACCAAATATCAAAGACCTGGGCCTTGCTATTTCAGAGAAGAAGATTTTCAAAGATTATCTCAATATAAGTCTATGTATAACCAAAGAGCCCCGGGGCGGAGACATTTGTGGCCTGAGGGCTATAATTTGAACAATCTTGGTAGAAGTCCACTAGATGAAGCTCCATACCAAATATCAAAGACATGGGCCTTGCAGTTTCAGAGAAGAAGATTTTTAAAGATTTCCCTATATAAGTCTATGTAAAACCAAAGGGTCTCGGGGCGGGGGCGTTTTTGGCTCCAGGGCTATAATGTGAAGAAGCTTGATAGAGGTCCACTAGATGAAATTTCACACCAAATACCAAAGACCTAGGCCTTGCTGTTTCAGAGAAGAAGATTTTCAAAGATTATCTCAATATAAGTCTATGTATAACCAAAGAGCCCCGGGGCGGAGACATTTGTGGCCTGAGGGCTATAATTTGAACAATCTTGGTAGAGGTCCACTAGATGAAGCTTCATACCAAATATCAAAGACCTAGGCCTTGTGGTTTAAGAGAAGAAGATTTTCCCTATATAATTCTATAAGTCTATGTAAAACCAAAGGGCCCTGAAGCGGGGCCATTTTTGCCCCCAGGGCTATAATATGAACAATCTTGGTAGAGGTCCACAAGATGAAGCTTCATACCAAATATCAAAGACCACGGCCTTGCAGTTTCAGAGAAGAAGATTTTTAAAGATTTTCCCTATATAAGCCCATGTAAAACCAAAGGGCCCCGGGACGGGGGCATTTTTGGCCCCGGCACTATAATTTGAACAATCTTGGTAGGGGTCCACTAGAAGAAGCTTCATACCCCAAATATCAAAGACCTGGGCCTTGCGGTTTCAGAGAAGTAGATTTTTAAAGATTTTCCCTATATAAGCCCATGTAAAACCAAAGGGCCCCAGGGCGGGGGCATTTTTGGCCCCATCACTATAATTTGAACAATCTTGGTAGGGGTCCACTAGATGAAGGTTCATACCCAATATCATAGATCTGGGCCTTGTGGTTTCAGAGAAGAAGATCTTCCCTATATAAGCCCATGTAAAACCAAAGGGTCCCGGTGCGGGGGCATTTTTGGTCCCAGCACTATAATTTGAACAATCTTGGTAGGGGTCCACTGGATGAAGCTTCATACCAAATATAAAAGACCAGGGCCTTGCGGTTTCAGAGAAGAAGATTTTTTAAGTTTTCGGTGAAAAAAATCTATTTTTGGCTCCTGTGACCTATATGTGCAACGGACCGGAACCATTTGATCAGTTTTGAAAGGGATCACCTAAGGATCATTCCTGTGAAGTTTGGCCAAAATCCATTGAGTGGTTTAGGAGGAGATGTCGCTTGAAGAAATTGTTTACGGACGGACGGACGGACGCACGACGGACAAAAAGTGATCCCAAAAGCTCCCCTCGTCACTACGTGACGGTGAGCTAAAAAATGGCAAACAATATTTCCTGATAGGCCAACATTGACTGAAACCTGGAAACACAGAGTAAAAAAAAAACAAAGTACAATGTAATAAGCAAATAGCTGACTTCAGCTTCAAATTGTTGCACAGAATTTTACCATGTCAGGAAAACTTATGTAAGTGGCGCTTGACAGCTACAAGTATGTGTAGATTTGGTTGTTTAGAACATGAAACAATTGAAAATTTATTTGTTTCTTGAAAAAAGGTTAAGCCTTTACCGACTAAGATCGAAAACATTCGAAACACTGAACAACCATATTTTTTGATTTGTTTTACGGCCCTTTCAAGATTATTTCACTCACATCGAGCCGATCGTTAATCAGATGTGGGTGAAAACCGGAGTACCGGGAGAAAAACCACCTGACCTTCCGTTGCAGAACTTGGCGTCTCACATATGACCCGAGCGAGGTAGAACAACCATTTAAAACTCACATATAGAGTCCTGATGTTTGGACACAAGACATGTAATGATGCCTACAATAACCTGAACACACTGATATCACTTGAGGGCAAGAGCAATAATATGCATAAAATCATTGAAAAAGTCTTAAGCATATGGTAACATACAGGTTAATACATGATAGAAATTTGCAATAAAAAAAAGCAATTAAAACTTAACAAAAACCAGAGGATGTAATCAGAGGCTGTGTATACTAGATACCTAGTATGAATCTTCTCCTCAGCTACATGTAAGCCATCAGATGCTTTCATAATACTGACACAACTGGCACACAAACAAATATTCAGACATTTTTTACGAAGACCTGTAAGTGTAACCAGAATGTAGTACTGACAATTGGCTTTTTCTCCTCTCGTAAAAGCAAGTAGAAGGCAGCGTCCAATTTTGTTTTTTGAAAACCTTTATTACTTTATTAGACTCCTTTTAGCATGTTGCGAAAACTACACCAAGTTTTTAGTCCATTGTACTATAATCTGTACCATATGCAGTCTGAAAAAAAAAAACAAGAGGGCCATGATGGCCCTGGATCGCTCACCTGATCCATAGGGTATCAAGTGGGCCCCTGGGAGAGCCATTATTGGCCCCGGGCTATAATATGATTAATCTTGGTAGTGGTCTAAAAGGTGAAGCTTCATACCAAATATCAAAGAATGGAGACTTCTGGTTTCAGACAAGATTTTTAAACATTTTCCTTATATAAGTCTATATAAACCTTGGGGTCTCCTGGGCGAGTCATTTTTGGCCCCAGGGCTATAATTTGAACCATCTTGGTAGAAATCCACAAGACAAAGCTTCATACCAAATATCAAAGACCTTGGCCTTCTGCTTTCAGACAAGAAGATTTTCAAAGGTTTTCATTGCCTTGACTTCTATTTCCTAGGGCTATAATTTGAACAATTTAGATGAAGCTTCACACCAAATATCAAAGACCTGGGCCTTGCAGTTTCAGAGCAGAAGATTTTTTTTAAATTTCCCTATATAAGTCTATGTAAAACCAAAGGGCCCCGGGGCGGGGGCATTTTTGGCCCTAGGGCTATAATTTGAACAATCTTGATAGAGGTCCACTAGATAAAGCTTCACACAAAATATCAAAGAACTGGGCCTTGTGGTTTCAGAGAAGAAGATTTTTTAAGATTTTCCCTATATAAGCCTATGTAAAACCAAAGGCCCCTGGGGCGGGGGCATTTTTGGCCAAGGGCTATAATTTGAACAATCTTGGTAGAGGTCCACTAGATGAGGCTTCTAATTCTTCTGATACCGAGGCCCCGTTTTTGGATTTACATCTATCTATTGTAGATGGGTTTGTTTCGTGCAAAATTTATGATAAACGCGATGACTTTGATTTTGAGATTGTAAATTTTCCTTTTTTGGATGGTGATGTTCCACGTGCGCCATCCTATGGCGTTTATATTTCGCAATTAATTCGATTTGCTAGAGTGTGTAGTCATGTAACTGACTTCAACACTCGTAATAAATTATTAACGGCTAAACTCCTTAATCAGGGTTATCGGTACCATAAACTACGCAAAGCCTTTTCAAAATTTTATAGACGCCATTCTGATTTAATTTCAAAATTCAATATTGGACTTAAATCTCTTCTGCAACAAGGTCTATCGGAACCCGAATTTTATGGTGACTTATTATATAAATTCAGAAAAATATATAACCGCAATGACTTCAGCACCCAATTTCGTAAAATCATTCTTCGATATAAAAAGATTGGGTACAACATGGATGTTATACGACAGACTGCATGCATGGTAGTTAACCCAATCACGGTTGTCAACTTTGCTTCCCTCTTTAATTGCACGCCGGTGGGTCAGGCCTCAGATTCTATGGCGGCTCCAACGTAAAGGCTTATTGAGAATTAGAGAGATCTAATTCAAGGTAATAGTGGTTGGTGCCTGATGCTCTGTCTCTGGTCGGGCCCATCGGAGTCTAACTGTTGGTTTTCTTTTGCTCCAGCATTTCAGTGGTTTCTTGCGGTCGAGTCCTCACCGTTGTCTCACCTCTGTGGTTCTTTGATTTTTGCGTTCACGGAGATGTTGCACTGATGAGTTAGGAGGCCTTCATGCGGACTGAACAAATTATTTGTCTAAATCGCGACGGAAGTAAGGGCGAGGATTGTGGCCACGTAAAATCGATTTAAGCCCCCAAGTGGAAATCTTTTCACTGACCGTTCCAAGGCGGTTCTTCTGTGGCGATTTTTTATGTTGTTGTTTGTTACTTGTCTTTTTGTTTTTGGATAGTCTAGATCGCGACGGAAGTAAGGGCGAGGGTTGTGGCCACGTAAAATCGATTTAAGCCCCCAGTGGAAATCTTTCCACTGACCGTTCCAAGGCGGTTCTTCTGTGGTGGTTTATTTGTCGTTGTTTGTTACTTACTGTGTGTATCACTTGTGTCTTTTTATTTTGGACGGCCATATGGCCATTTTGTGGGACAGTAACTGTCCTTATGGCCTTCCTTTGTTTAGGTTTCCATGATGGTCTGGTCGCTTAATGTTAGTGTTTCTTTCCCCTTGGTGTCTTTGATGGTTGGAGTAAGTTAATTGTATCAATTCCTGATCTTTGTCTTACTTCTACTTTTCATACCAAATATCAAAGACCTGGGCCTTGTGGTTTCAGAGAAGAAGATTTTTAAAGGTTTTCCCTATATAAGCCTATGTAAAACCAAAAGCCCCCGGGGCAGGGGCATTTTTGGCCCCAGGGCTATAATTTGAACAATCTTGATAGAGGTCCACTAGATGAAGCATCACACCAAATATCAAAGACATGGGCCTTGCAGTTTCAGAGAAGAAGATTTTTAAAGATTTTTCCTATACAAGCCTATGTAAAACCAATGCCCCCGGGTGGGGGCCTTTTTGGCCCAAGGGCTATAATTTGATCAATCTTGGTAGAGGTCCACTAGATGAAGCTTCATACCAAATATTAAAGACCTGGGCCTTGTGGTTTCAGAGAAGAAGATTTTTAAATATTTTCCCTATATAAGCCTATGTAAAACCAAAGGGCCCCGGGGCGGGGGCATTTTTGCCCCAGGGCTATAATTTGAACAATCTTGGTAGAGGTCCACTAGATGAAGCTTCAAACCAAATATCAAAGACTTGGGCCTTGCGGTAAAAGAGAAGTTTTTAAAGATTTTCCCTATATAAGCCTATGTAAAACCAAAGGCCCCCCGGGGCGGGGGCATTTTGGCCCCAGGGCTAATATTTGAAAAATCTTGGTAGAGGTCCACTAGATGAAGCTTCATACCCCAAATATCAAAGACCTGGGCCTTGTGGTTTCAGAGAAGAAGATTTTTAAAGATTTTGCCTAGATAAGCCTATGTAAAACCAAAGGCCCTCGGGCAGGGGCATTTTTTGCCCTAGGGCTATAATTTGAACAATCTTGATAGAGGTCTAACGGATGAAGCTTCACACCAAATATCACAGACTTGGGCCTTGCGGTTTCAGAGAAGAAGATTTTTAAAGATTTTCCCTATATAAGCCTATGTAAAACCAAAGGCCCCCGGGGCGGGGGCATTTTTGGCCCCAGGGCTATAATTTGAACAATCTTGGTGAAGGTCCACTAGATGAAGCTTCATACCAAATATCAAAGACCTGGGCCTTGCGGTTTCAGAGAAGAAGATTTTTAAAGATTTTCAAATCTATTTTTAGCTCCTGTGACCTAGATGTGCAACAGACCGGAACCATTTGAACAACTTTGAAAGGGGACCACCTAAGGATCATTCCTGTGAAGTTTGGTCAAAATCCGATAAGTGGTTTAGGAGGAGATTTTGTTTGAAGAAAAAGTTTACGGATGCACGCACGGACGCACGACGGACAAAAAGTGATCCCAAAAGCTCACCTTGTCACTACGTGACTGGTGAGCTAAAAAAGATAGAGTTTCAGAGATAAAGACTAACAGGTGCCCAAGTGCCCAAGGCACCTAAATTTCTGCCTGGGCGCCTACGTTTTTTGAACAAAAAATGCCTATAGATTAACTCAATGTAAAATTTCGGATTCATGACTATCTGGGTGCCAAAAGCACAATACTTGTTCTGTGTCCCTGAGTATCATGCCCAGTTTTCACTGGGAGATAGGGCTTGAGATGTCATTTCATCTCAATGTCGGAACAAGTCGCAACGTCTCCAAATGACCTATTCAGTGTTGATAGGGACGTTAAACCTCAAATCAAACAACTAAGACCATACCCAGTAAAGGCAGTATGCTTTCAGTTCTAGTCTCGCTTGATGCACTATTGAAACATAAATGTATCACCACCAAAACCAATACTATCTGTATACAGATAGTTTCACTTAACCTCTCAAAATGGCATTTAATTAGTGTTTTGCTTTTGCCTTGCGGTTTATTAGTATTTTGCTTTTTGAAAATTTCCCAGAAAGCATCTTTGCAGATATTCGTTGACACACTTCTATTCAAAAACATGGAAGGGTTTTCAAAGACAAATTTAAGTGCTGTGCTGGTTTTTCAAGGATAATGTTGTTGATCTGGTTGAGAAAAAAAACAGATTTCAAGTGCAAGTAAGCATTTAAATTACAATTGCATAATATGAAATTATTGTGAACAGTTCAGTTAACTTAAATCATCTGAATGACAGTCATTTTTTTCTGGAGATGTAGTTTTAACACTTTTGTACGAAAACCCCCAAAAATAGGTTATTGGCAAACAGTGCATGCCCAGATCAGATGCTGCAGAATGCAGTGTCTGATTAGGGCCTACACTGTTTACAAAAATGTTCAACCATTTCGCATATAAATTTGACACCCCTAAATATTGAAAAAGACTACATATCTGGAAGAAAATTCCATTTGGTACAAAAAGAGTTAAATTATACCTCCTAAGCTATATTTTAAATACTGAGCTGTCCCAAAAGCATCTGCTATCAGATTAACTACCCTGTTTAGACGACTCTTTAATGCGCATTAGTTCCGAAGTAGATGCACATTATCCGTTTACACGAATCTCATTATTTCGATGGAAAATTTTATATCGCTGCAACTTAATCCACCTCAAGACCTAGTAGCAGATTCGCCTTAAATTTTCCTTCGCTTTAAATCGTCCGTCTAAACAGCAGCAGCGTATCAGATGGGCAACAAAGTTATAATTAGAACAGACTCATTACACTTATGTGTTTAAAAAAAAACCTTTCCCTCGATTTTGATAATCCGACTGTAAACAATCCAACATTAATGAAATTTAAAACACGAAAACAAGTTTCTGAGTCCGCTGAATTCTTTTGAACTTTTCACGACTCAAATCACGCTTTTTCAGTTGCGCCTGAACTCGACTTTTCTGCTTCCTTAATAATGATAAAAACATGCATTGTTTCTTGGAGCCATTTTCCCCCTGCGAAATTTCATTGATCTAACTGCTATAAAATTAGAATGACAATTTGCTCGTGTTGACAGATTTATATTGCTTTACCTTGAAGCGTTGCAAACAAAAGCGATGCTGCTTCGCAATCGTGTAAACAGCCTATAAGTGAACTAAAATGCTTTGTGCATATTGCCACTGAAGTGGGAGTACCATTGACAATTATCTGTTGTAGACAACACAGTTTATATACAGGTCAAGGACATATGCATGTGCACTTCATTTAACACTGACCCTTATTTTACCTTTGGCTTTTTGTTTGTGTCTTGTTTGCTGCATTTCATTAGCGATTCATTTAAGTTTTGTAAACGTTTTGCTAAACCTTATTGTTTCTGTTTCATTACAAACTGATTATTAATTTAAACTAGAATACTGTAGATGGCGCGCCATCACAAATCCCGACGCTTTCTACAGAGGGGCCAAGTACCGAAAACCCCACACCCTGGGCCCTAATTTGACCCCAGGGTCAAAATATTATCTGTATTATATTCTACTAATCATGCCCTTCAATTTGATATGCCACATGACTTTGTTCCAAAAAAACTTAAGTTTGACCCTTTGACCCCTCCCCCAGGGCCCCAATCTGACCCCAAGGTCAAAATTTTACTTGTATTGCATTCTACTAATCACCCCCTTCAATTTGATATTCCATATGACTATATTCGGTAAAATTTGAATTTTGACCCCCTGACCCCCCCCCCCCAGCCCGACCCCTTGGGCATCACCCAGGGGTCGCAGCCAAAATCCCGTTCAATATGTTACAGATATCATTAATCATTACTTATGCAAAGTTTGGTTTCAAAATCTATAAAATTGACTTTGAAATTGAATTTAATTGATATTTGACCTTTTGATCCCTCCCCAAGGCCCCTGGGGGTGGGACCAAAAATAAATGTGACGTTGCACGCCCTCTTCATGTAAGGAAGCCGTGTACCAAATTTGGTTACATTCCGACCAGTGGTTAAGGAGGAGATAGCGTGACGGACAGACGGAGGCGTTCACAATATCCCCGAACGTTTTTTTTAAAGCCCGGGGATAACTAGACTGTATTTTCAGACATAGAAAGTGGCACTTTTTTTTTAAAGGAAATTTTGTGCATTATGCAGGGCTTTTTTTGGTGCTGCCATTGAAAAAGTCATGAATACATATACTGTAGTGTGCCTGGCATGTGGTTAGTAGCCAAGTCTGTGCCTGACACGGGGTTAGCAGCTAAGTCTGTGCCATTTTTCGATGGTAGCACCAAAGAAAGCACTGCACAATGCACAAAATTTTCTTTGAAAAAAAAAGTGCCATTTTCTACGTCTGAAAATACTTTCTAGTTTAAATTAATAGGCTGTTAATAGCGTTTTATTTGTGTTTTGCTTCGCGTTTTGTTAGCGTCTTGTTTGCTGTGTTTCATTAGCGATTCGTTTATGTTAGCGTTTTGTTTCCGTTTAATTACAGTCTTTTGCTTAGCGCTTTGTTTGTATGTTACGATCATGTACCAATTTTGACGCTATCAATATGCAAATAAAACACTGCATCATATTAGCCTGTTGCTTGTGCGTTTTGTTCCTTACTTTTTTCATATGGGTTAAGTTTATTCCTAGCAGAAATAAATTCTAGAATTAATACCGCCCACTGAAATATTTTGTGGTACATGTACGTGTTTCGTTCCAGTATTAGTGTAAGCCACGCTCCGTGTATGGCGAACACAAATCAAGTAGTGATTGGAATAAAAAATATGGCGACTAGCCGACTACCTAGATGATTTGGGCATAAAAAATAAGGATTTTTAAAGGTGAAATAAATAAAACAAAAATTGTTTCAGATTAATTTCGATTGTGCAAACAGTTTATGGTCATTAATTGGCACGAGAAAGCCGAAAATACAAATCGTCTCAAGGTCTCCAGTTGGACGACTGTCCGCAATTTTTAGGGGCCCAACGGAATTTTCACTCGCATTGGCCGACTGGACAAGTGCCTATCCTTTACCCCGATATGTATAACTTCAGTCCAATACTTTGACAAGAAGTATTATATGTATATCAGTAATTTTGCCATATCTTCTTAACTATTGGATTTACACTTCTGAAACTTTGTTTATTGGATGGCCCTTGGAATGTAGAATAAATTGGGCTTCTTTTGATGTGACCTTTACCTCAACCTGACCCCAAGGTCAAAGGTAAAAAGTACGACTTTGCCATATCTTCTAAACTATTGGGGTTACACTTCTGAAACTTTGGTTATTGGATGGCCATTGGAATAAAGAAAAAAATGGAATACTTTTGGTGGACCTTAAAATAACCCCAAGGGCTAAGGTCAAAAAGTATGGCTTTGCCATATCTTCTAATCTATAGGAGTTACACTTCTGAAACTTTATTTATCAGTTAGAATGTTCTTTGCAACCTTTTTTTTTTACTTTACATGTAGTTTTGGCTAGCTAATACATAGTCATTAGTGTTATTCATAGAAAAAGTGGGTATTTGCGATGGTTTTAAACTTTACCATCCACTGCGCAATCTAGTTTTATTTGTTAACAGGCATGACATCTTAAATTACCACTCGAACAATAAATTAAGACAGTTTTTTGTTTGTATTAAAGTTCAATGGCACTGTCAACACTATTTAGGTCATACCCTCACTTTTTCAGCCGCCAAGTTTACCTAACCATACTTTTTCTGAAAATTGTTTCAGATTAATCACGATTGTGCAAACAGTTTATGGTCATTAATTTGCACCAGAAAGCCGAAAATTTTAAGATAATACAAATCGTCTCATGGTCTCAAGTTGGACGACTGTCTGCAATTTTTTAGGGGCCCAACGGAATTTTCACTCGCATTGGGCGACAGGACGAGTACTTATCCTTTACCCAGATATGTATAACTTCAGTCCAAACAAAGAAGATACTTTGACAAGAAGTATATGTCTATCACTAATTATTTGCTTTGAGGTTATATCATTTTATTTGTTAATAGGCATGACATCTTAAATTACCATTTGAACAATAAATTAACACAGTATTTTGTTTGTATTAAAGTTCAATGGCACTGTCAACACTATTTAGGTCATACCCTCACTTTTCCAGCCGCCAAGTCTACCTAACCATACTTTTTCAGGACAGGCTTATACGCCTTTGTCTATGATCCTCAGAGTATGTTGGTTTTCTATTGCTCTAGACACCATTTCATTTTTTATGAGTCTGCACATGTTCAAATGAAAGAATTGTTACCAATGACATTTACATTTTTGCCAAAACACTATACAGAATGGCTATAGCAAATGTTTAAAGGTTGCGGCCAACATCCCAAGTTGAAGTGGCAGAAAGCAACACTGGCTTTTTGGGTGTGCAAGAACTAATACTTACAAGGGCTCATTCTTCCCTCAAACAATCACAGATAGGAATGTCCTTGCAGCTTTGCTTATTTCATCCGTGGAAGGTGCAAAGGACAGTGTTTACTTCCCTATTCACAGGTCCTGTAGGCTGCTGAATGTCATTTGACATGCACGCCAGACTTGATGGATTGTTGGCGGCTGGGCTCCTTGGTCGGGGTTGTCGGTGCCATAAACTACGCAAAGCCTTTTCAAAATTTTATAGACGCCATTCTGATTTAATTTCAAAATTCAATATTGGACTTGAATCTCTTCTGCGGCAGGGTCTATCGGAACCCGAATTTTATGGTGGCTTGGTGTGTGAGTTCAGAAAAATATATAACCGCAATGACTTCGGCGCCCGGTTTCGTGGGGTCGTTCTTCGGTATAGGGGGGTTGGTTACGGCATGGATATTGTGCGGCAGACTGCATGCGTGGTGGTTGGCCCGGTCACGGTTGGCGGCTTTGCTTCCCTCTTTGGTTGTGCGCCGGTGGGTCAGGCCTCAGATTCTATGACGGCTCCAACGTAAAGGCTTATTGAGAATTAGAGAGATAATGTTGGTTGGTGCCTGATGCTCTATCTCTGGTCGGGCTCATCGGAGTCTAACTGTTGGTTTTCTTTTGCTCCAGCATTTCAGTGGTTTCTTGCTGTCGAGTCCTCGCCGTTGTCTCACCTCTGTGGTTCTTTGATTTTTGTGTTCACGGAGATGTTGCACTGATGAGTTAGGAGGCCTTCATGCGGACTGAACAAATTATTTGTCTAAATCGCGACGGAAGTCAGGGCGAGGATTGTGGCTACGTAAAATCGATTTAAGCCCCCCCCCCCCCCCCAGTGGAAATCTTCCACTGACCGTTCCAAGGCGGCTCTTCTGTGGCGATTTATCTATGTTGTTGTTTGTTACTTACTGTGTGTATCACTTGTGTCTTTTAATTTTGGATGGCCATATGGCCATTTTGTGGGAAAGTAACTGTCCTTATGGCCTTCCTTTGTTTAGGTTTCCATTATGGTCTGGTCGCTTAATGTTTGTATTTCTTTCCCTTTGGCGTCTTTTATGGGTGGAGTAAGTTAATTGTATCAATTCCTGATCTTTGTTTTACTTCTACTTTGGACCTTTGCCTAAATTTGGGTCAATTAAAAACTTATTTCATTTTTGATTGAGGCAAAATCATTATCGAAGATCTTATGAAGACAGCAACAGAAGTAAAGCAACCCCGCCCCTCCCGACTCATCAAGGCTTGAAGAAATAGACGGGCTGCATGATCCATCTACACAGAGCTGAATTTGACCACACACCAGTATTGGTAAACCGCTTGAGGATCTTAGCCTGCCCCATAAAACAGTCTATCTATCTATCTATCTATCTATCTATCTATCTATCTATCTATCAAGAATTTAGCATAAAAATCATCACTGGATGAGCCCATAAAACTATTTACAATACGAACACAGAGGTATCCTAAAACGCATATCTCTGAGTCTCAATCTTAAACTGTGCGGGCTTTGAACTCCACTGCGGTCTTGGCATTTCACCGCTGAAGATGGAAGACTATTCCACTGAGGAATAGTTATAGGGAAGAGTTTTTCAGGGCATCACTATAGGACTGGTATTTATTTGCTCTTGATGCCCTTGTCAAGGTTGACACTGTTGCAGGGGTCATGTACCTATCCTTGTTAATTGATACTGTACCAGAATGTATCTTATAGAAGAAGGTTAAAGATGAATGCTCACAACGGGCTACTCTAGCTCATCCAGCCTCTCACCGACGCTACTTCTATTTCGCCATCGTCTGCAGGTCCACCGAGCAGATGTCCTCTGCACCTTCTCCTCCTGCTGAATCTGAGTTTTAATATATGGATGCCAAATGGGTGATGCATATTCAAGTTGAGGGCGAACCAATGTTTTATATGCAACATCCTTTGCCACGGTGCAAAAGCCAAATACGTCTACGGAATCCTTAGGTCCTCGTTGCTTTGGGTGTTATTTCCGAGATATGCTGACCCCAATCGAGATCGTCAGTGATGGTGATACCAAGATATTTGGCGGAATGAACCTGCTCCAAAGTTTGCTGGTGACCATCCATGCATATAAATCCAATCGGTTTCATTTATCTACACGGCTTGAGATGTCATTTCATCTCAATGTCTGGTTTTGTTTGTTTGATTTCAGGTTTAACATCCCAGTCAACACTGTATAGGTCATTTTGGAGACATTGGTACTTTTACCAGACCAAACATCTGTTGCCCAATGAAACCAAAAGGGTTTATAAGCATGCACAGGCCGCCTCGCACCGCTTTGGCTGGGCATGCTTAGATCCTCTAAACGGTTTACCAGTATTCAAATGTGGTCAGGTTCAGCTCTGCGAAGAAGCACCATGCACAGGTCTAAGAAAGTTGTTTTATTTAATGACTGTCTTTAAATTTAAAGACTGTTTAGTCTGTAAATTTAAAGACTGACACACATAAAATCATGAAAATGGTGTAAAATGGAAAAAATCGCACTTTACTATTTATTTCAATGGAATATTTAATTATGTGAAACTGCAAATTATATAGTTGTCTCTATTTAATTAAATTCCTTCCACTGTAATTGAAGAGTTCTCAGAAAAAAACCGTAATAAGATACATATATATGTAAAATGAGCTCAGGAATGAATGTGTAGAACAGAAAATAAGCTCAGGAATGAATGTGTTTAACGATTTTATCATTTTGTCAATATACCGACCACTCGCTTCGACAGACAGTTTTTCTGACAACTAAAATTGATGAAAGTTTCAGACGGACTTCAACAGCAAAATGTTCGAAAATCGAAAACGAAATGACACCAGTACGAAACTCATCTTATGTTCGACCTTTGACAGATATTTCCTCCCTTACTGCGGAGTTTCACGGCATCTGTGATCTATCTTCATATACTGAGTCGGTCATATTTGGCCATTACCTTAGTTTAAAGTCCTAAGTGGTCTAAGGGAAGGAACTGTGTTGTTTTATTTCATAATTATTTCTATCATTAAAACGATATTAAAAGATGATAAAATACATGCAATCTTTAGCAACGCACATTTTGTTAATGAGATGAACACTGAGGCTGTGTATGAGAATGCGCTTTTTTCGTGTTACATCATCTTCATGATTTTCCGTTGTGTTACTAAGTGTCAGTCTTTAAATTTACAGACAGTCTTTAAATAAAACAACTTTCTTAGACCTGATGATGCAGCCTATCTAAAACCAAGCCTTGATGATTGCGAGGGGGGGGGGGGATCTCAATGTCAGGGGAGTCTCATAAAATTGGAAGCAACATCTCCAAAATGTCCTTATAAAATGTTGACAGGGACGTTAAACCGGGCGGTAAACCTCAGATCAATATAAATAAAAAAAGCAAATAGCCTATTTGACTTTAATTTCGTCCTCAATCAATGACGTCAGAGCAAATTTAATCATAAATGAACGTGCCTCAAATTATTTGGCAATCATTTATCACAATCGCGTAATGACAATGGTTTTCGCTGAACTCTGATGGGCTCGAAGTAACTGAAATAACTTTCAGAGCCGTAAAATAATAATAAAAAAACACACAAAAAAACAAAAGAATGTGATAGCTCAGTGGTGAGTGCACTTGCCTCTGATGCTAGAGGGCCCGGGTTCGATCCCCGGCAGTGGTGATAAAATGTCGGTGTCCGAACACACTTCATTGACATCATTTGCAGGGATGAATGTCATAAAGTGCATCGTCCTTCGGATCGGGACGTTAACTGGAGCCCCCCCCCCCCCCCGTGCAGGGAGAACCATCCCCTGTGCAGGTTAAAGATCCCTACCGTAATTACATGATTACTGTGTAGGCTTTCATCCTGCAAACCTGGAGTGTATGTAATGTACACCTGCGGTAATGGTCAAATGTGACGGACGCAGTATTAGTAGATAGATAGATAAAAAGTTGGAGCTGACGTCATCATACTTCTTGATACTGCGTCGGTCACATGCTGGTGTATGCTGAGACTGTCATCGAAACAAATATATACAAGTTTATTTTCTTAGGCAACACGGTGTTTGACAGGTGTGAATAATTTTGATGTTCATCACATGCAACTACATAACGCATGGTTCAAAATTTTACCTCAATCTAACTATCAACATGTCCTACCGAAGAAACAAAATGGCGACGGATGCGATCAAATACGTATTCATACGCGCATGGCGTTCTTGTTTATTAAACACCTGCGGTAATGGTCAAATGCCTTGCAAATTATATTTTTTGTAAAAAAACAAAATATGGTACAAAATTTACAAAAGAAAAACATCCTGCAAATATCATTTATAAATCAACTCAACTCAATTATAAAGTCGTTCTTCCATGCACTATTTTAAGTACCAAAGTTCTTACTCGCATAGCTAGATGATGATGATGATTTCGTGTTTAACGACGCGTCAACCCTCTTGGTGGGTCATAAGCGTCAGTCGGTTAATGGTTAAACGGCATGAATAATTATGACGATATTAAAAGTAAGAAGTCAGAATGATAATGTATAAAAATCTGAAACAGTTAAATCTTTTGAAAAAGACCAATTTCTTTTAAGAATAAAATAATGTTACCAACAGGTACATCTCGAAACAGTTGTTGCAAAGTGTCAGCTTTGAAATATAAAATACGTGAGGGTGAAAAGTCAACACAGTCAATTAAGATATGTTTCACAGTGAATGGCTGATCACAACCTACACAAGAAGGTTGATCATCACCATTAAAAATATAAGAATGAGTAACTCTAGTATGGCCGATGCGCAGTCGTGTTAATACTACGTCCTCTTTTCTGGAAAACTGTGGAGGAGAGCATTTTGTACTAACGACAGGTTTAATGGCATGGAGTTTGTTATTTATTGCACGGTCCCATTCGCCTTGCCATTCCGACAAGATGTATCTGTTGATAAATGGTTTAAAATTATTAAAAGGAATTTTAAAAACAGATGGATCAAGATTGAGCGATTCCTTTGCTTTCTTGTCAGCATATTCATTGCCGACAATGCCAATATGGCTCGGAAGCCAACAAAACAAGATTTGGTGTGTTTTAGAAATTTCATGATGTTTTTCGATCAATTTTTGAATTTGAGGATTTTTAGATGATGAATGGTCTAAAGCCTTAAGCACAGAAAGTGAATCAGAAAATATAATTGCTTTTTGAATTGTTGAAGAACTGATAAAATCTAAAGCTAGGTCTATTGCTTTGGCTTCAGCTGTAAAAATAGATGAACCATCTGGAAGGCGCATGGTTTTGTGCGTATCTTTAGAAACATACGCACAACCAACTTTATCTCCTTCTTTTGAACCATCAGTATAGACTTGCTGGTAATCATTGTAACGTGACTGCAGTACCTGAAAGTTTTGTTTGAGAAGTACTGGATTTGATTCGGATTTTTTTCCATCATGTAAGTCGAACAGAATAGAAGGTTGTTTAATACACCAAGATGGAACTTCGGCGGTTTCATGTTTTTGAATATTTTTAAGGTCGATACCTGAATTTTCCAGCAGTGGTAAAATACGTAATCCAAAAGGTTTGATTGCTGTGGGTTTTGTTTCATACTTATCTACAAATTGAGGTGGAAATGAAATTTTGGATGCCGGGTTAGATGGATTTGCAGCAAGTCTGATAGCATACTGAAGAGAAAGTTTCTCTCTGCGCGAGGTTAAAGACGGTTCACCTGCTTCTACATAAAGGCTTAATACGGGAGAAGTACGGAAGGCTCCCATGGCCAGACGAAGGCCTTGGTGATGGATAGTATCCAAGGATTTTAAATAGGACTTTCTGGCAGAACCATAAACAACAGACCCATAATCTAATTTAGATCTTATTAAAGACCGGTAAAGATGTAATAAAGTATACCGATCTGCTCCCCAACTTGTATGAGCTAAAACTTTCAAAAGATTCAAAGCTTTTAAGCATTTCGCTTTAAGATATTTAATATGAGGAATAAAAGATAACTTTTGATCAAATATGACCCCAAGAAATTTGGCTTCTTCAACAACAGGAATTTGTGATCCGTATAAAAACAGGGAAGGATGTTCGTGTTTCTTCCGTAGTTTACAAAAATGAACACACTGCGTTTTTGACTTGGAGAACTTGAAACCATTTTTATCAGTCCATTCTTCTATTCTTTTTAAATTTTGTTGTAACTTTCGTTCAATTGTTTTCATATTTTTTGAACGGTAACATATACAAAAATCATCAACATACAATGAACAATCAGTTTTGTCGTCCAAACATTGTACAATATTGTTTATTTTGATGTTAAATAGCGTAGTTGAAAGAATACTACCCTGTGGGACACCCTGTTCTTGATCATAGAAATCTGACAGGGTAGACCCCACACGCACCTGAAACATGCGCTCCCCTAAAAAGCTTTCAATAAAACTGGGAAGTTTTCCTCTTAAGCCAATGTTATGTAGATCTTTCAATATTCCATAACGCCATGTTGTATCATATGCTTTCTCCAAGTCGAAAAAGACAGCCACTACGTGTTCTTTGTTAATAAAAGCATCTCGTATAAATGTTTCTAGTCTTATTAAATTGTCATTGGTACTACGTTCCGAACGAAAACCTGATTGATATTCTGAAATGAGGTTGTTGGACTCTAAGTACCAGACTAATCTCTTGTTTATCATTCTCTCCAATGTTTTACACAAACAACTTGTCAAAGCTATCGGACGATAATTTGTAGGTTCTGCATGATCTTTCCCTGGTTTCGGAATTGGCACAACTGTAGCTACACGCCAACTCTCAGGACAGACACCCGTTTCCCAAATATTATTAAAGATATCTAAAAGTGTTGTAAGAGAACTTTTTGGCAGATGCTTAAGCATCTGATAATGAATTTCATCGGGGCCGGTTGCCGTATCATGTGATTTTTCAATGGCTTCAACGAGTTCGGATAAGTTAAAAGGTGTGTTGTATTCTTCGTGATTAAGGGATTTGAAGTTAAGATTTCTTTTCTCTTGGTCCTTTTTGAAATTTCTAAAAGTGTCGGAATAATTACGCGATGATGAATTTCTCAAGAATGTGTGACCAAGAGTATCTGAAATATCTTTTTTTGTTGAAGCTATTGTGTCAAATTCAGTATTTAAATGTGTAAAACTAGAGGACTTTGTTTTTCCTGAAATTTTTCGTACCATATCCCAAACCTTTTTAATGGGGGTTTTGTAGTTCAATTTGGAGACATATTCTCTCCATGACTTTCGTTTTGAAGCTCGGATTGTTCGCCGAGCTTTAGCTCTAAAAACTTTTACGTCGTTTAGCTTTTCTGAAGTGGGACTTTTGCAGAACTTATTTAGAGCCTGTTTACGTTTTTTAATAGCTTCTTTACAGTCATTATTAAACCAAGGCTTGCTTTTCTTAGTATTTGTGGAGGTCTTTGGAATGCATTGTTCTGATATATTAATAAGTGTATCTGTGAAATCAGAAACAATGTCGGATGATTCATTTAAGTGATCAACTGTTAACTCTTCTTCACATAAATTATGGAATAATTCCCAGTCGGCTTTATTCATTTTCCACTTCTGGTTACAGTCTTCATCTGGTTCGTTTACGCTCTCAATTATAACAGGGAAGTGATCACTTCCGCACTGATCATCATGAACAGACCAGTCATAGTCTAAGAAGAGAGATGGGTGACACAAAGAGAGATCTAAAGAAGATAAATGACCTGTCGCAGGGTGAAGGTAAGTATAAGATTTATCATTCATCAAGCAAAGATCGTTCTTTGCAATAAAATCTTCAACAAGTGCTCCTCTGCTATTGATATCTTTACAGCCCCATAGAATATTGTGACCATTGAAGTCGCCAACTAAAAGATATGGCGATGGAAGCTGACTCAGCAATGAGTCAAGATGTTCGGGCTTTAAAGAAAATGAGGGTGGAATATATAAAGAGCATATTGTAGTTTCTTTATCCAGAGAAACCGATACTGCTACAGCTTGTAGGTCTGTTTTTAATTTGATCTCTCTTTGTGGTAAACATGATTTAACAAAAATTGAACTGCCACCAGATGGTTTGTTACCATCAGAATAGATATAGTTGTATGTATTGAAACCCCTGACATCAATGTTGTCATCAGTTTTTAAAAAAGTTTCTTGCAAACAAAAAACCGATGGGTTTAATAACGAAATAAGTAATAACAGTTCGTTATAATTTGATTTAAGACCTCGACAATTCCATTGTATTATTTTGTGTTTTAAATCCATTTTATGAAGAGATTAAGACTAGAAACTATATTGGAGCTGCAATTGGTGATATAGATCTGCTACCACCAGCTCGTGGTGTTGCAGACCTCGATCTGTTATTGCTACTTGGTGATGATGGAGCTTCAAACTCCATATCACTGTCACTCAGAGATCCGAATCTGTTCTGAAATTTTATATTGTCTCTTTCCATTTTACGTTGTCTGTCTGTTTGTTTTTGAGACAAGTGTTGTTTCTTCGGATCTTCTGATCCCTTAGTTCGACCTAAGTCGAGTTTTTCTTTTACATGCGGCGCTGGCTTCGGTACGGTCGCTGTCGACCGATCCGAAGCAACCTGGATTGCGCCATTTGATAAACTGGTTGAACTTTGTGGTGCCGGAGGGGATTTACTCCATGCACCAGATTTTTTCAGTTCAGCTATGTATGATTCAGCAGTCTGTGTTTCGGAGCTAGAAACTTTTACACTAGCACCCTTTGTGATGCTGGCGTAACTAGTGGTTGGTGTTCTGTATCGCTCATCAACAATTTTCCGCGCTTCTGGGAATGTTATCCCCCTTTGGTATTTGACAGTGAGTATTTCTTTTTCTTTTTTCCATGCCGGACAATCTCGAGAGAAAACAGCATGCTTGCCACCACAATTGACGCATTTGGGTTCATTTTTGCAGTTTTGGTGGTTATCGACATGTTTTTCCTCACCACAGTTTGGGCAGAGTTGTTTCTTCTGACATCTGCTTTCGTGGTGACCAAAAACCTGACAATGATAACATCTGAGAGGGTTTGGTATATACACCTCTACGTTAACAGATAGATATGCAACTTTTATTTTCTTGGGCAGAACTGGTGTATTAAATGTCAACACGTAGGTACTTGTTGGCTTTAATACACCACCTCTACGAACTTGGATGTTACGTACACCAATGACGCCTTCATCTCTCAAATTCTCAACAATCTCGGTATCGCTGCACGGGCGTAGCTCTGGGCTGCGGATGACACCTTTACATGAATTTAGGGTTTTGTGCAACGATACTTTGACGTTGAGATCGAAGAGCTTTGTGGTACCAAGCAGGTTTTTGACCTGCTGTTCTCTCTCGATTTCCAAGAGGAGATCACCTGACTTCAATTTCTTGATACTTTTTGGATGTCCGGCAATGGACACTATAGTCTTTTCGATCACAAAAGGTGATAAATCTGACACCGTACGTGTATCATCACGTGATGTTATCACCAAGAAGCGTGGAGAATTGTTAAGCTTTTGAGTTTCAGACTGCTGACTAGACTGCTGACTTGACTGCTGACTTGACTGTTGACTGGGTTCATCCGTTCCGGATGAATCCTCGTCTTTTTTACGTTTAGCTGCGTTGCGGTTATGTTTTTTTCCATGAGGCATAAGGAAAAAATTCTAGTTTCGTCCCAAGTGCTCTCCGCCCTCCGTGGAGCCCTACAAGGGAACACCATAATGGAGTGGTTATCCAACTCGCAGGTGTTAGAGATACACGTGAGATATACTCGCATAAACAAAATGCCTACACGATTGATCCGTTTAGCCACCGCCTT
The DNA here is from genome assembly GCA_963580285.1 of Lucinisca nassula. Classification (NCBI taxonomy): domain Eukaryota; kingdom Metazoa; phylum Mollusca; class Bivalvia; order Lucinida; family Lucinidae; genus Lucinisca; species Lucinisca nassula. The sequence continues at coordinate 115,190,914 of OY757018.1, forward strand.
CTAGAGATAAAAAGACAGAAAAGGGTAAGGTAAATGGGCATATGGTTGGTATCAGGAAAGATACAAAAAGAGTTGAAGAGAAAGCAAAGCGGTATCTCTAGGGCTCGGCGTGACCAGCCGATTGACCGTGCCGGACCGCACGGCCACCCGTCTACACCGAAAAGCCAGGCCAAAGAGGCGTGTTGGGTACCTGAAGCACCGCCACCTCAGGTAACCCTCAACCTCCAGGATCCCTTCTTCCGGCTTACAGGACGCCACCCACGGCAAACGGGTGGTACTTCCTTTAGCTCTTCCCAGTGGGCACAGAGACCACAGCGGCAATGTGCCCAGTGGGAATTGAGCCCCCAGGGCCACGGCAAGGCAGGAAGTCTAATACCTGGGGGACTCGCATAGCTAGATGGTGATCTAAATTCTTCTTTGAAACTACTAAATAAATTCTTAAATTCATGTGCAATTCTTCAAATTGGTCAACCTTTTTCTTCATAGGACTCATACTTCGGGGCATGTTTTCTTGCAACAACATTTTTTAACAACAACAAAATGTTATTAATTTGCAAGCAATCAAGAACTACATGTGTAAAAAATTGTGTAAGAATTGGCTTCGTGTAAACCTATGCAATTAAAACATTAGTGACCATAAACAGTTACAGCCAACGAAAAGTTGGAGTCACAAAAACACCAGGCTTCAGATCGTTCTGGACGAAACTGTTTGTTGACAATTTTGACAAAAATTTAGACAAAATTATAAGGGATTCTGTTGTAAAATGGGTTGCAGAAAGCTCTAATGTATATAACCCATTTTCTGGTATAACTAACAATGCATCTGAGTCCAATCATGCACTGTACAAGCATCTGACAGGATTTAAAGAACAGCAAATAGACTTAATTGTTCTTTTTCTACAGTTGATGATGATGATGATTTCGTGTTTAACGACGCGTCAACCCTCTTGGTGGGTCATAAGCGTCAGTCGGTTAATGGTTAAACGGCATGAATAATTATGACGATATTAAAAGTAAGAAGTCAGAATGATAATGTATAAAAATCTGAAACAGTTAAATCTTATGAAAAAGACCAATTTCTTTTAAGAATAAAATAATGTTATCAACAGGTACATCTCGAAACAGTTGTTGCAAAGTGTCAGCTTTGAAATATAAAATACGTGAGGGTGAAAAGTCAACACAGTCAATTAAGATATGTTTCACAGTGAATGGCTGATCACAACCTACACAAGAAGGTTGATCATCACCATTAAAAATATAAGAATGAGTAACTCTAGTATGGCCGATGCGCAGTCGTGTTAATACTACGTCCTCTTTTCTGGAAAACTGTGGAGGAGAGCATTTTGTACTAACGACAGGTTTAATGGCATGGAGTTTGTTATTTATTGCACGGTCCCATTCGCCTTGCCATTCCGACAAGATGTATCGGTTGATAAATGGTTTAAAATTATTAAAAGGAATTTTAAAAACAGATGGATCAAGATTGAGCGATTCCTTTGCTTTCTTGTCAGCATATTCATTGCCGACAATGCCAATATGGCTCGGAAGCCAACAAAACAAGATTTGGTGTGTTTTAGAAATTTCATGATGTTTTTCGATCAATTTTTGAATTTGAGGATTTTTAGATGATGAATGGTCTAAAGCCTTAAGCACAGAAAGTGAATCAGAAAATATAATTGCTTTTTGAATTATTGAAGAACTGATAAAATCTAAAGCTAGGTCTATTGCTTTGGCTTCAGCTGTAAAAATAGATGAACCATCTGGAAGGCGCATGGTTTTGTGCGTATCTTTAGAAACATACGCACAACCAACTTTATCTCCTTCTTTGGAACCATCAGTATAGACTTGCTGGTAATCATTGTAACGTGACTGCAGTACCTGAAAGTTTTGTTTGAGAAGTATTGGGTTTGATTCGGATTTTTTTCCATCATGTAAGTCGAACAGAATAGAAGGTTGTTTAATACACCAAGATGGAACTTCGGCGGTTTCATGTTTTTGAATATTTTTAAGGTCGATACCTGAATTTTCCAGCAGTGGTAAAATACGTAATCCAAAAGGTTTGATTGCTGTGGGTTTTGTTTCATACTTATCTACAAATTGAGGTGGAAATGAAATTTTGGATGCCGGATTAGATGGATTTGCAGCAAGTCTGATTGCATACTGAAGAGAAAGTTTCTCTCTGCGCGAGGTTAAAGATGGTTCACCTGCTTCTACATAAAGGCTTAATACGGGAGAGGTACGGAAGGCTCCCATGGCCAGACGAAGGCCTTGGTGATGGATAGTATCCAAGGATTTTAAATAGGACTTTCTGGCAGAACCATAAATAACAGACCCATAATCTAATTTAGATCTTATTAAAGACCGGTAAAGATGTAATAAAGTATACCGATCTGCTCCCCAACTTGTATGAGCTAAAACTTTCAAAAGATGCAAAGCTTTTAAGCATTTCGCTTTAAGATATTTAATATGTGGAATAAAAGATAACTTTTGATCAAATATGACCCCAAGAAATTTGGCTTCTTCAACAACAGGAATTTGTGATCCGTATAAAAACAGGGAAGGATGTTCGTGTTTCTTCCGTAGTTTACAAAAATGAACACACTGCGTTTTCGACTTGGAGAACTTGAAACCATTTTTATCAGTCCATTCTTCTATTCTTTTTAAATTTTGTTGTAACTTTCTTTCAATTGTTTTCATATTTTTTGAACGGTAACATATACAAAAATCATCAACATACAATGAACAATCAGTTTTGTCGTCCAAACATTGTACAATATTGTTTATTTTGATGTTAAATAGCGTAGTTGAAAGAATACTACCCTGTGGGACACCCTGTTCTTGATCATAGAAATCTGACAGGGTAGACCCCACACGCACCTGAAACATGCGCTCCCCTAAAAAGCTTTCAATAAAACTGGGAAGTTTTCCTCTTAAGCCAATGTTATGTAGATCTTTCAATATTCCATAACGCCATGTTGTATCATATGCTTTCTCCAAGTCGAAAAAGACAGCCACTACGTGTTCTTTGTTAATAAAAGCATCTCGTATAAATGTTTCTAGTCTTATTAAATTGTCATTGGTACTACGTTCCGAACGAAAACCCGATTGATATTCTGAAATTAGGTTGTTGGACTCTAAGTACCAGACTAATCTCTTGTTTATCATTCTCTCCAATGTTTTACACAAACAACTTGTCAAAGCTATCGGACGATAATTTGTAGGTTCTGCGTGATCTTTCCCTGGTTTTGGAATTGGTACAACTGTAGCTACACGCCAGCTCTCAGGACAGACCCCCGTTTCCCAAATATTATTAAAGATATCTAAAAGTGTTGTAAGAGAACTTTTTGGCAGATGCTTAAGCATCTGATAATGAATTTCATCGGGGCCGGTTGCCGTATCATGTGATTTTTCAATGGCTTCAACGAGTTCGGATAAGTTAAAAGGTTTGTTGTATTCTTCGTGAATAAGGGATTTAAAGTTTAGATTTCTTTTCTCTTGGTCCTTTTTGAAATTTCTAAAAGTGTCAGAATAATTACGTGATGATGAATTTCTCAAAAATGTGTGCCCAAGAGTATCTGAAATATCTTTTTTTGTTGAAGCTATTGTGTCAAATTCTGTATTTAAATGTGTAAAACTAGAAGACTTTGTTTTTCCTGAAATTTTTCGTACCATATCCCAAACCTTTTTAATGGGGGTTTTATAGTTCAATTTGGAGACATATTCTCTCCATGACTTTCGTTTGGAAGCTCGGATTGTTCGCCGAGCTTTAGCTCTAAAAACTTTTACGTCGTTGAGCTTTTCTGAAGTGGGACTTTTGCAGAACTTATTTAGAGCCTGTTTACGCTTTTTAATAGCTTCTTTACAGTCATTATTAAACCAAGGCTTGCTTTTCTTAGTATTTGTGGAGGTCTTTGGAATGCATTGTTCTGATATGTTAATAAGTGTATCTGTGAAATCAGAAACAATGTCGGATGATTCATTAAAATGATCAATTGATAACTCTTCTTCACATAAATTATGGAATAATTCCCAGTCGGCTTTATTCATTTTCCATTTCTGGTTACAGTCCTCATCTGGTTCGTTTACACTCTCAATTATAACAGGGAAGTGATCACTTCCGCACTGATCATCATGAACAGACCAGTCATAGTCCAAGAAGAGAGATGGGTGACACAAAGAGAGATCTAAAGAAGACAAATGACCTGTCGCAGGGTGAAGGTAAGTATAAGATTTATCATTCATCAAGCAAAGATCGCTCTTTGCAATAAAATCTTCGACAAGTGCTCCTCTGTTATTGATATCTTTACAGCCCCATAGAATATTGTGACCATTGAAGTCGCCAACTAAAAGATATGGCGATGGAAGTTGACTCAGCAATGTGTCAAGCTGTTCGGGCTTTAAAGAAAATGAGGGAGGGATATATAGAGAACAAATTGTAGTTTCTTTATCCAGAGAAACTGACACTGCCACAGCTTGTAGGTCTGTTTTTAATTTGATCTCTCTTTGTGGTAAACATGATTTAACAAAAATTGAACTGCCACCAGATGGTTTGTTACCATCAGAATAGATATAGTTGTATGTATTGAAACCCCTGACATCAATGTTGTCATCAGTTTTTAAAAAAGTTTCTTGCAAACAAAAAACCGATGGGTTTAATAACGAAATAAGTAATAACAGTTCGTTATAATTTGATTTAAGACCTCGACAATTCCATTGTATTATTTTGTGTTTTAAATCCATTTTATGAAGAGATTAAGACTAGAAACTATATTGGAGCTGCAATTGGTGATATAGATCTGCTACCACCAGCTCGTGGTGTTGCAGACCTCGATCTGTTATTGCTACTTGGTGATGATGGAGCTTCAAACTCTCTTTTTCTACAGTATCTGCAAAAAAAATGATATTAGTTCTGTCATGAAAGGCTTTTGTGATCTAGGTGATTTGACACTGAGAAAGCAAAATAAAAACATTTGAACAAAAGACCCAGCAGGTGTACAATTAAACCCTGTTCTACATCTCTGTAAATGGCCCTCGCCCATCGGGGCTTGAAGAAATAGATTGGGCTGCATTATGCTTCCACGCAGAGCTGAAACCGACCGCACATCAGTCCTTGTAAAATGCATAGAGGTTCTAAGTAGAAGTAAAACAAAGATCAGGAATCGATACAATTAACTTACTCCACCCATCAAAGACACCAAAGGGAAAGAAACACAAATATGAAGCGACCAGACCATAATTGAAACCTAAACAAAGGAAGGCCATAAGGACAGCTACGTTCCAACAAAATGAACAAATGGCCATCCAAAATCAAAAGACACAAGTGATACACACAGTAACTAACAAACAACAACATAAATAACCCGCCACAGAAGAACCGCCTTGGAACGGTTAGTGGAAAGAATTCCACTGGGGGGCTTAAATCGATTTTATATGACCATAATCCTCGACCTTACCTCTGTCGCGGTATACACTAATTTTGTTTAGTCCGCATGAAGGCTTCCTAACTCATCAGTGTAACATCTCCGAGAACACACAAATAAAATCAAAGTACTGAAAGTACTAATAGAAGGTGATGGTAGAAAACTGTTAGTTTTTACACTGGGCCATTTCATTTCATTATCTTTTTTTTTAATTTTTAAAACAGTCAATGGTTATGTATGATTGTAGTAACGCGAGACGCAGACAAATGAAATGTCAAAAACAAAATTGAGGATCGAACGGTAAATGTTGTGATTCCCTTCTTGTGTAAATGAGAATAAGCAAATTGCTTTCTTACACCAACGGCCCTCGCCCATAGGGGCTTGAAGAAATATATGGGCTGTATGATGCTTCCACGCAGCGCTGAATCCGGCCCGCCTGCCAAGGAATCGCGGTGCGAGGCGGACCGTCCATGCTAATAAACCCTATTGCTTTCATTGGGTGACAGGGCTTGAGATGTCATTTCATCTCAATGTCGGGTAAAAGTCCCACAAAATTGGAAGCAACATCTCCAAAATGACATTTACAGTGTTGACGGGGACGTTAAACCTAATATCAAACGAACAAACAAAACTTCGCTCTATCTGTAGAATAGCAAGTCGTAGTACTCCATTCACACCGCCAACTCATTCATTGAATTATTAATCCGCGATCTAGATTTTGAGCGAGTTCAGTTAACGTACTAGAGTTAACAAGAGTTGACTTGCTCCAAAACGCATTGCGACTGCTAGAGTTAGCTTGGTATGAGAGCACGGAGCCTTGCCTAGTAACAACGAATACGGTGAAAGGTGGAAAATTGTAAGTTAAATGCAATCCGAAAGTCGATTTTTTTCCAACTATTTGAAATTTTGGCCACGTGTTCGAAAAATCACGGCCAACTTGAAAACATGTTTATACTTTCGATTTACTCGAGGGCAAACGATGACATTTTCTTGACGTCAGTAGAGTTCTGAATCTGAACCTGAATCGTTACTGGTGACGCATCAAATGACATTTGATGCTTCCTGTCGCATCTAATGGGTGATCGTGAAGTGGGGCGGGGGGGGGGGTTGGTTTTACGGCCCTTTCAAGTTTTCACTCACATCGAGCCGATCGTTAATCAGAGGTGGGCGAAAAACGGAGTACCTGGAGAAAAACCATCTGACCTTCCGTTGCAGAACTTGGCGTCCCACATGTGACCCGAGCGAGGCTCGAACCACAGCGGTGAGAGACCTAATGATTAAGAGTCACCGCTCTTATCCAATAGGCCCCGGAGGCCCGTATGGGGAGGGGGGGGGATAAAGTCATTGTACAACTTTGTACAAGAGTAAGCCTACTGTCCCCCCTACTTTTCTTGAGTTAACTTAAGTTGGTCAACTGAACTCGCTCAAAGCAAACTAGGTCATGACAAAGCTGCGAATCGAGACCAATTTGAACCATAGGGTTAATTTTATGGCATTTTACTCTGAAGTTAGTTGTTTATGTAATTGGCTTCCTCAGTTTGACAATCTGCATATCATTTTCACTTATCAAATGATACTTGCGCGTCTATTGATAAATATATGGAGGCTTATTTTTCTTGAAGCATAGCAGTGATACGTCATCGATGGGCTCCAGTCTCAATTGACATAAGGTGAGACCTGAAAGGTCATCGCCTTCTAATAAGTTTATATTCATTTCTTAATTAACCTACGATTATTCCCCTGCCGTCGTATTTTTTGTTCTTGTTAGACAGAACTCCCAACTCCCAAAAGCAAGCTTGATTGAACTCAAGTTAACTCTAATAGTGCGGCACGAGCCATAACCCGCGTGTTTTGGGGTAACTATAGTTAACTCTAATGGCAACCGAACTCGCTCTTAATAACTAGGCCAGGTCAGCTGCGAAACGAGACCAATTTCAAATCTAGATCCATTTATGACATTTAACTCTGAATTTCATTGTTTGTGTATTTTGCATCCACGTTTTTTTTTTTCAATCTGCGTATTATTTTCACATATCAAATGATACAGGCGCGTCTCTTCACTGATTTATGAGGACCTATTTTTCTTGATGATGATGATGATGATTTCGTGTTTAACGACGCGTCAACCCTCTTGGTGGGTCATAAGCGTCAGTCGGTTAATGGTTAAACGGCATGAATAATTATGATGATATTAAAAGTAAGAAGTCAGAATGATAATGTATAAAAATCTGAAACAGTTAAATCTTATGAAAAAGACCAATTTCTTTTAAGAATAAAATAATGTTATCAACAGGTACATCTCGAAACAGTTGTTGCAAAGTGTCAGCTTTGAAGTATAAAATACGTGAGGGTGAAAAGTCAACACAGTCAATTAAGATATGTTTCACAGTGAATGGCTGATCACAACCTACACAAGAAGGTTGATCATCACCATTAAAAATATAAGAATGAGTAACTCTAGTATGGCCGATGCGCAGTCGTGTTAATACTACGTCCTCTTTTCTGGAAAACTGTGGAGGAGAGCATTTTGTACTAACGACAGGTTTAATGGCATGGAGTTTGTTATTTATTTCACGGTCCCATTCGCCTTGCCATTCCGACAAGATGTATCGGTTGATAAATGGTTTAAAATTATTAAAAGGAATTTTAAAAACAGATGGATCAAGATTGAGCGATTCCTTTGCTTTCTTGTCAGCATATTCATTGCCGACAATGCCAATATGGCTCGGAAGCCAACAAAACAAGATTTGGTGTGTTTTAGAAATTTCATGATGTTTTTCGATCAATTTTTGAATTTGAGGATTTTTAGATGATGAATGGTCTAAAGCCTTAAGCACAGAAAGTGAATCAGAAAATATAATTGCTTTTTGAATTGTTGAAGAACTGATAAAATCTAAAGCTAGGTCTATTGCTTTGGCTTCAGCTGTAAAAATAGATGAACCATCTGGAAGGCGCATGGTTTTGTGCGTATCTTTAGAAACAAACGCACAACCAACTTTATCTCCTTCTTTGGAACCATCAGTATAAACTTGCTGGTATTCATTGTAACGTGACTGCAGTACCTGAAAGTTTTGTTTGAGAAGTATTGGATTTGATTCGGATTTTTTTCCATCATTTAAGTCGAACAGAATAGAAGGTTGTTTAATACACCAAGATGGAACTTCGGCGGTTTCATGTTTTTGAATATTTTTAAGGTCGATACCTGAATTTTCCAGCAGTGGTAAAATACGTAATCCAAAAGGTTTGATTGCTGTGGGTTTTGTTTCATACTTATCTACAAATTGAGGTGGAAATGAAATTTTGGATGCCGGGTTAGATGGATTTGCAGCAAGTCTGATAGCAAACTGAAGAGAAAGTTTCTCTCTGCGCGAGGTTAAAGATGGTTCACCTGCTTCTACATAAAGGCTTAATACGGGAGAAGTACGGAAGGCTCCCATGGCCAGACGAAGGCCTTGGTGATGGATAGTATCCAAGGATTTTAAATAGGACTTTCTGGCAGAACCATAAACAACAGACCCATAATCTAATTTAGATCTTATTAAAGACCGGTAAAGATGTGATAAAGTATACCGATCTGCTCCCCAACTTGTATGAGCTAAAACTTTCAAAAGATTCAAAGCTTTTAAGCATTTCGCTTTAAGATATTTAATATGTGGAATAAAAGATAACTTTTGATCAAATATGACCCCAAGAAATTTGGCTTCTTCAACAACAGGAATTTGTGATCCGTATAAAAACAGGGAAGGATGTTCGTGTTTCTTCCGTAGTTTACAAAAATGAACACACTGCGTTTTCGACTTGGAGAACTTTAAACCATTTTTATCAGTCCATTCTTCTATTCTTTTTAAATTTTGTTGTAACTTTCGTTCAATTGTTTTCATATTTTTTGAACGGTAACATATACAAAAATCATCAACATACAATGAACAATCAGTTTTGTCGTCCAAACATTGTACAATATTGTTTATTTTGATGTTAAATAGCGTAGTTGAAAGAATACTACCCTGTGGGACACCCTGTTCTTGATCATAGAAATCTGACAGGGTAGACCCCACACGCACCTGAAACATGCGCTCCCCTAAAAAGCTTTCAATAAAACTGGGAAGTTTTCCTCTTAAGCCAATGTTATGTAGATCTTTCAATATTCCATAACGCCATGTTGTATCATATGCTTTCTCCAAGTCGAAAAAGACAGCCACTACGTGTTCTTTGTTAATAAAAGCATCTCGTATAAATGTTTCTAGTCTTATTAAATTGTCATTGGTACTACGTTCCGAACGAAAACCCGATTGATATTCTGAAATGAGGTTGTTGGACTCTAAGTACCAGACTAATCTCTTGTTTATCATTCTCTCCAATGTTTTACACAAACAACTTGTCAAAGCTATCGGACGATAATTTGTAGGTTCTGCATGATCTTTCCCTGGTTTTGGAATTGGTACAACTGTAGCTACACGCCAGCTCTCAGGACAGACCCCCGTTTCCCAAATATTATTAAAGATATCTAAAAGTGTTGTAAGAGAACTTTTTGGCAGATGCTTAAGCATCTGATAATGAATTTCATCGGGGCCGGTTGCCGTATCATGTGATTTTTCAATGGCTTCAACGAGTTCGGATAAGTTAAAAGGTTTGTTGTATTCTTCGCGATTAAGGGATTTGAAGTTAAGGTTTCTTTTCTCTTGGTCCTTTTTGAAATTTCTAAAAGTGTCAGAATAATTACGCGATGATGAATTTCTCAAGAATGTGTGCCCAAGAGTATCTGAAATATCTTTTTTAGTTGAAGCTTTTGTGTCAAAACCAGTATTTAAATGTGTAAAACTAGAGGACTTTGTTTTTCCTGAAATTTTTCGTACCATATCCCAAACCTTTTTAATGGGGGTTTTGTAGTTCAATTTGGAGACATATTCTCTCCATGACTTTCGTTTGGAAGCTCGGATTGTTCGCCGAGCTTTAGCTCTAAAAACTTTAACGTCGTTTAGCTTTTCTGAAGTGGGACTTTTGCAGAACTTATTTAGAGCCTGTTTGCGCTTTTGAATAGCTTCTTTACAGTCATTATTAAACCAAGGCTTGCTTTTCTTAGTATTTGTGGAGGTCTTTGGAATGCATTGTTCTGATATATTAATTAGTTTATCTGTGAAATCAGAAACAATGTCAGATGATTCATTTAAGTGACCAACTGATAACTCTTCTTCACATAAATTACGGAATAATTCCCAGTCGGCTTTATTCATTTTCCATTTCTGGCTACAGTCCTCATCTTGTTCGTTTACGCTCTCAATTATAACAGGGAAGTGATCACTTCCGCACTGATCATCATGAACAGACCAGTCATAGTCCAAGAAGAGAGATGGGTGACACAAAGAGAGATCTAAAGAAGACAGATGACCTGTCGCAGGATGAAGGTAAGTATAAGATTTATCATTCATCAAGCAAAGATCGCTCTTTGCAATAAAATCTTCAACAAGTGCTCCTCTGTTATTGATATCTTTACAGCCCCATAGAATATTGTGACCATTGAAGTCGCCAACTAAAAGATATGGCGATGGAAGTTGACTCAGCAATGAGTCAAGATGTTCGGGCTTTAACGAAAATGAGGGTGGAATATATAAAGAGCAAATTGTAGTTTCTTTATCCAGAGAAACCGATACTGCTACAGCTTGTAGGTCTGTTTTTAATTTGATCTCTCTTTGTGGTAAACATGATTTAACAAGAATTGAACTGCCACCAGATGGTTTGCTACCATCAGAATAGATATAGTTGTATGTATTGAAACCCCTGACATCAATGTTGTCATCAGTTTTTAAAAAAGTTTCTTGTAAACAAAAAACCGATGGGTTTAATAACGAAATAAGTAATAAGAGTTCATTATAATTTGGTTTAAGACCTCGACAATTCCATTGTATTATTTTGTGTTTTAAATCCATTTTATGAAGAGATTACGACTAGAAACTATATTGGAGCTGCAATTGGTGATATAGATCTGCTACCACCAGCTCGTGGTGTTGCTGACCTCGATCTGTTATTGCCATTTGGTGATGATGGAGTTTCAGCGAACTCCATATCACTGTCACTCAAAGATCCGAATCTGTTCTGAAATCTAATATTGTCTCTTTCCATTTTACGTTGTCTGTCTGTATGTTTTTGAGACAATTGATGTTTTTTGGTCGGATCTTCCGATCCCTTATTAGTACGACCTGAGTCGAGTTTCTCTTTTACGTGCGGCGCTGGCTTCGGTACGGTCGCTGTCGACCGATCCGAAGCAATCTGGATTGCGCCATTTGATAAGTTGGTTGAACTTTGCGGTGCTGGAGTGGGTTTACTCCATGCACCAGATTTTTTCAGTTCAGCTATGTATGATTCAGCAGTCTGTGTCGCGGAGCTGGTACATTTTACACCAGTACCCTTTGTGATGCTGGCGAAACTGGTGGTTGGTGTTATATATCGCTCATCGACAATTTTTCGCGCTTCTGGGAATGTTATCCCCCTTTGGTATTTGACGGTTAGTATTTCTTTTTCTTTTTTCCATGCCGGACAGTCTCGAGAGAAAACAGCATGTTTGCCATCACAATTTACGCATTTGGGTTCATTTTTGCAGTTGAGGTGATTATCAACATGCTTTTCTTCACCACAATTAGGACAGAGTTTTTTTCTCTGACATCTGCTTTCATGATGGCCAAAAGCCTGACAAGAGTAACATCTAAGAGGGTTTGGGATGTATACCTCTACGTTAATGGAAAGATATGCTACTTTGATTTTCTTGGGTAGAACTGGTGTATTAAAAGTCAACACATAAGTTGCTGTTGGTTTTAGTACACCACTTCTACGGACTTTGATGTTACGAACACCAACAACTCCCTGATCTTTCAAGTTATCGACGATCTCTTCATCTGTACAAGGGCGCAGTTCTGGACTGCGAATCACTCCCTTAGACGAATTTAACGTGTTGTGGAGAGAGACTTTAACCTGAAGATCAAAGAGTTTATTGGTGCTTAGCAGGCTTACAACTTGCTGTTTTTTCTCGACTTCCAAGAGAAGGTCACCTGATTTGAGCTTTTTGATACTCTTAGGGTGTCCGGCTATGGAGTTGATACATTTCTCAATTACGAAAGGAGAAAGGCTGGATACACTTCGTGTATCGTCAAGCGACGAGACAACCAAGAAGCACGGAACATTGTCGAAATTTGGTTCAGCGGACTGCTGACTGGTTTGTTGACTTGACTGCTGACTGGCTTGTTGACTGTGTTCATCCGATTCGGATGAATCGTCTTGTTTTTTACGTTTAGGTGCGTTGTGTTTAGATGCGTTGCGGTTATTTTTTTTTCCATGAGGCATAAGGAAAAAATTCTAGTTTCGTCCCAAGTGCTCTCCGCCCTCCGTGGAGCCCTACAAGGGAACACCATAATGGAGTGGTTATCCAACTCGCAGGTGTTAGAGATACACGTGAGATATACTCGCATAAACAAAATGCCTACACGATTGATCCGTTTAGCCACCGCCTTCTAGAGATAAAAAGACAGAAAAGGGTAAGGTAAATGGGCATATGGTTGGTATCAGGAAAGATACAAAAAGAGTTGAAGAGAAAGCAAAGTGGTATCTCTAGGGCTCGGCGTGACCAGCCGATTGACCGTGCCGGACCGCACGGCCACCCGTCTACACCGAAAAGCCAGGCCAAAGAGGCGTGTTGGGAACCTGAAGCACCGCCACCTCAGGTAACCCTCAACCTCCAGGATCCCTTCTTCCGGCTTACAGGACGCCACCCACGGCAAACGGGTGGTACTTCCTTTAGCTCTTCCCAGTGGGCACAAAGACCACAGCGGCAATGTGCCCAGTGGGAATTGAGCCCCCAGGGCCACGGCAAGGCAGGAAGTCTAATACCTGGGGGCTATTTTTCTTGAAACAGAGGTGTGATGCGGTATCAAGGGAACTCTTTGGAGTGTTGCCATAAGAAGGTGAGACCTGAAAGGTCATCACCTTCTAAAAAAACTACAGAGATGTATATGAAATATATGGGCTGCATGATGCTTCCACGCAGAGCTGAATTCGGCCCGCACACTAGTACTGGTAAACCGCTTAGAGGATCTAAGCCTGTCCAGGAACCGCGGTGTGAGTAGGACCGTCCATGCTAATAAACCCTATTGGTTTCATTGGGCGACAGGGCTTGAGAAGTCGTTTCATCTCAATTTCGGGTAAAAGTCCAAAAACATTGGAAGTAAGGTCTCCAAAATGACCTTTACAGTGTTGACGGGGACGTTAAACCTCAAATCAAACAAACAAAGATGTAACAAGGTTGAGGACTCGACAGCATACAACAACAGAATTGCTGGAGCAAAAGTAAACCAACAGTTAGACTCCGAGGGGCCCGACCAAAGACGGAGCATCGGGCGCCAACATAAAATATACTAAAATAAAATTCCATTTATGTTTTTACGCTGGAACCGTCATATAATCTTAAGCCCGACCCACCGGTGTGCAATCAAAGAGGGATGCAAAATTGCAAACCGTGATTGGGTTAACCACCATGCATGCAGTCTGTTTTATAACATTTATGTTGTACCCAATCTTTATATATCGACGAACGATTTTACGAAATTGGGTACTTAAGTCATTACAGGCATGTATTTTTCTGATGATGATGATGATGATGATGATGATTTCGTGTTTAACGACGCGTCAACCCTCTTGGTGGGTCATAAGCGTCAGTCGGTTAATGGTTAAACGGCATGAATAATTATGATGATATTAAAAGTAACAAGTCAGAATGATAATGTATAAAAATCTGAAACAGTTAAATCTGATGAAAAAGACCAATTTCTTTTAAGAATAAAATAATGTTATCAACAGGTACATCTCGAAACAGTTGTTGCAAAGTGTCAGCTTTGAAATATAAAATACGTGAGGGTGAAAAGTCAACACAGTCAATTAAGATATGTTTCACAGTGAATGGCTGATCACAACCCACACAAGAAGGCTGATCATCACCATTAAAAATATAAGAATGAGTAACTCTAGTATGGCCGATGCGCAGTCGTGTTAATACTACGTCCTCTTTTCTGGAAAACTGTGGAGGAGAGCATTTTGTACTAACGACAGGTTTAATGGCATGGAGTTTGTTATTTATTGCACGGTCCCATTCGCCTTGCCATTCCGACAAGATGTATCTATTGATAAATGGTTTAAAATTATTAAAAGGAATTTTAAAAACAGATGGATCAAGATTGAGCGATTCCTTTGCTTTCTTGTCAGCATATTCATTGCCGACAATGCCAATATGGCTCGGAAGCCAACAAAACAAGATTTGGTGTGTTTTAGAAATTTCATGATGTTTTTCGATCAATTTTTGAATTTGAGGATTTTTAGATGATGAATGGTCTAAAGCCTTAAGCACAGAAAGTGAATCAGAAAATATAATTGCTTTTTGAATTGTTGAAGAACTGATAAAATCTAAAGCTAGGTCTATTGCTTTGGCTTCAGCTGTAAAAATAGATGAACCATCTGGAAGGCGCATGGTTTTGTGCGTATCTTTAGAAACATACGCACAACCAACTTTATCTCCTTCTTTGGAACCATCAGTATAGACTTGCTGGTAATCATCGTAACGTGATTGCAGTACCTGAAAGTTTTGTTTGAGAAGTATCGGATTTGATTCGGATTTTTTGCCATCATGTAAGTCGAACAGAATAGAAGGTTGTTTAATACACCAAGATGGAACTTCGGCGGTTTCATGTTTTTGAATATTTTTAAGGTCGATACCTGAATTTTCCAGCAGTGGTAAAATACGTAATCCAAAAGGTTTAATTGCTGTGGGTTTAGTTTCATACCTATCTACAAATTGAGGTCGAAATGAAATTTTGGATGCCGGGTTAGATGGATTTGCAGCAAGTCTAATAGCATACTGAAGAGAAAGTTTCTCTCTGCGCGAGGTTAAAGATGGTTCACCTGCTTCTACATAAAGGCTTAATACGGGAGAAGTACGGAAGGCTCCCATGGCCAGACGAAGGCCTTGGTGATGGATTATGGCAGAACCATAAACAACAGACCCATAATCTAATTTAGATCTTATTAAAGACCGGTAAAGATGTAATAAAGTATACCGATCTGCTCCCCAACTTGTATGAGCTAAAACTTTAAAAAGATTCAAAGCTTTTAAGAATTTCGCTTTAAGATATTTAATATGGGGAATAAAAGATAACTTTTGATCAAATATGACCCCAAGAAATTTGGCTTCTTCAACAACAGGAATTTGTGATCCGTATAAAAACAGGGAAGGATGTTCGTGTTTCTTCCGTAGTTTACAAAAATGAACACACTGCGTTTTCGACTTGGAGAACTTGAAACCATTTTTATCAGTCCATTCTTCTATTCTTTTTAAATTTTGTTGTAACTTTCGTTCAATTGTTTTCATATTTTTTGAACGGTAACATATACAAAAATCATCAACATACAATGAACAATCAGTTTTGTCGTCCAAACATTGTACAATATTGTTTATTTTGATGTTAAATAGCGTAGTTGAAAGAATACTACCCTGTGGGACACCCTGTTCTTGATCATAGAAATCTGACACGGTAGACCCCACACGCACCTGAAACATGCGCTCCCCTAAAAAGCTTTCAATAAAACTGGGAAGTTTTCCTCTTAAGCCAATGTTATGGAGATCTTTCAATATTCCATAACGCCATGTTGTATCATATGCTTTCTCCAAGTCGAAAATGACAGCTACTACGTGTTCTTTGTTAATAAAAGCATCTCGTATAAATGTTTCTAGTCTTATTAAATTGTCATTGGTACTACGTTCCGAACGAAAGCCCGATTGATATTCTGAAATGAGGTTGTTGGACTCTAAGTACCAGACTAATCTCTTGTTTATCATTCTCTCCAATGTTTTACACAAACAACTTGTCAAAGCTATCGGACGATAATTTGTAGGTTCTGCATGATCTTTCCCTGGTTTCGGAATTGGTACAACTGTAGCTACACGCCAGCTCTCAGGACAGACCCCCGTTTCCCAAATATTATTAAAGATATCTAAAAGTGTTGTAAGAGAACTTTTTGGCAGATGCTTAAGCATCTGATAATGAATTTCATCGGGGCCGGTTGCCGTATCATGTGATTTTTCAATGGCTTCAACGAGTTCGGATATGTTAAAAGGTTTGTTGTATTCTTCGTGATTAAGTGATTTAAAGTTTAGATTTCTTTTCTCTTGGTCCTTTTTGAAATTTCTAAAAGTGTCAGAATAATTACGCGATGATGAATTTCTCAAGAATGTGTGCCCAAGAGTATCTGAAATATCTTTTTTTGTTGAAGCTATTGTGTCAAATTCAGTATTTAAATGTGTAAAACTAGAAGACTTTGTTTTTCCTGAAATTTTTCGCACCATATCCCAAACCTTTTTAATGGGGGTTTTATAGTTCAATTTGGAGACATATTCTCTCCATGACTTTCGTTTGGAAGCTCGGATTGTTCGCCGAGCTTTAGCTCTAAAAACTTTTACGTCGTTGAGCTTTTCTGAAGTGGGATTTTTGCAGAACTTATTTAGAGCCTGTTTACGCTTTTTAATAGCTTCTTTACAGTCATTATTAAACCAAGGCTTGCTTTTCTTAGTATTTGTGGAGGTCTTTGGAATGCATTGTTCTGATATGTTAATAAGTGTATCTGTGAAATCAGAAACAATGTCGGATGATTCATTAAAATGATCAAATGATAACTCTTCTTCACATAAATTATGGAATAATTCCCAGTCGGCTTTATTCATTTTCCATTTCTGGTTACAGTCCTCATCTGGTTCGTTTACACTCTCAATTATAACAGGGAAGTGATCACTTCCGCACTGATCATCATGAACAGACCAGTCATAGTCCAAGAAGAGAGATGGGTGACACAAAGAGAGATCCAAAGAAGACAAATGACCTGTCGCTGGGTGAAGGTAAGTATAAGATTTATCATTCATCAAGCAAAGATCGCTCTTTGCAATAAAATCTTCAACAAGTGCTCCTCTGTTATTGATATCTTTACAGCCCCATAGAATATTGTGACCATTGAAGTCGCCAACTAAAAGATATGGCGATGGAAGTTGACTCAGCAATGAGTCAAGATGTTCGGGTTTTAAAGAAAATGAGGGTGGAATATATAAAGAGCAAATTGTAGTTTCTTTATCCAGAGAAACCGATACTGCTACAGCTTGTAGGTCTGTTTTTAATTTGATCTCTCTTTGTGGTAAACATGATTTAACAAGAATTGAACTGCCACCAGATGGTTTGCTACCATCAGAATAGATATAGTTGTATGTATTGAAACCCCTGACATCAATGTTGTCATCAGTTTTTAAAAAAGTTTCTTGTAAACAAAAAACCGATGGGTTTAATAACGAAATAAGTAATAAGAGTTCATTATAATTTGGTTTAAGACCTCGACAATTCCATTGTATTATTTTGTGTTTTAAATCCATTTTATGAAGAGATTAAGACTAGAAACTATATTGGAGCTGCAATTGGTGATATAGATCTGCTACCACCAGCTCGTGGTGTTGCTGACCTCGATCTGTTATTGCCATTTGGTGATGATGGAGTTTCAAACTCCATATCACTGTCACTCAAAGATCCGAATCTGTTCTGGAATCTTATATTGTCTCTTTCCATTTTACGTTGTCTGTCTGTTTTTGAGACAATTGTTTTTTTCGGATCTTCCGATCCTTTATTAGTTCGACCGGAGTCGAGTTTCTCTTTTGCATGTGGCGCTGGCTTCGGTACGGTCGCTGTCGACCGATCCGAAGCAACCTGGATTGCGCCATTTGATAATTTGGTTGAACTTTGTGGTGCTGGAGTGGATTTACTCCATGCACCAGATTTTTTCAGTTCAGCTATGCATGATTCAACAGTCTGCGTTGCGGAGGTAGAAACTTGTACACCAGCAGCCTTTGTGATGCTGGCGTAACTGGTCGTTGGTGTTGTGTATCGCTCGTCAACAATTTTCCGTGCTTCTGGGAATGTTAACCCCCATTGGTATTTGACAGTAAGTATTTCTTTTTCTTTTTTCCATGCCGGACAATCGCGAGAGAAAACAGCATGCTTGCCACCACAATTGACGCATTAGGCCTCATTCTTACAGTTTTGATGGTTATCGACATGCTTTTCTTCACCACAATTTGGACAGAGTTGCTTCTTCTGACATCTGCTTTCGTGGTGGCCAAAAACCTGACACGAGTAACATCTGAGAGGGTTTGGTATATACACCTCTACGTTAACTGAAAGGTAAGCTACTTTGATTTTCTTGGGCAGAACTGGTGTATTGAAAGTCAACACGTAAGTACCTGTTGGCTTCAATACACCACCTCTACGAACTTGGATGTTACGTACGCCAATGACGCCCTCAGATCTCAAGTTGTCAATGATCTCTGCATCAGTACAAGGACGCAGCTCTGGGCTGCGGATGACACCTTTACATGAATTTAGTGTGTTGTGCAGAGAAACCTTGACCTTGAGATCGAAGAGCTTTGTGGTACCAAGCAGGCTTTTCACCTGCTGCTCTCTCTCGACTTCTAATAAAAGGTCACCTGACTTAAGCTTTTTTATGCTTTTGGGATGTCCGGCAATGGACACTATGCTTTTTTCTATCACGAATGGTGATAAACTGGACACAGTGCGTGCATCGTCACAGGAGGTCATTACCAAGAAACGTGGAAAATTGGTTGACTTTGGTGCTGCAGACTGCTGACTAGACTGTTGACTAGAATGCTGAGACTGCTGACTTGACTGTTGACTGGGTTCATCCGTTTCGGATGAATCCTCGTCTTTTTTACGTTTAGCTGCGTTGCGGTTATGTTTTTTTCCATGACCCATAAGGAAAAAATTCTAGTTTCGTCCCAAGTGCTCTCCGCCCTCCGTGGAGCCCTACAAGGGAACACCCTAATGGAGTGGTTATCCAACTCGCAGGTGTTAGAGATACACGCGAGATATACTCGTATAATCAAAATGCCTACACGATTGATCCGTTTAGCCACCGCCTTCTAGAGATAAAAAGACAGAAAAGGGTAAGGTAAATGGGCATATGGTTGGTATCAGGAAAGATACAAAAAGAGTTGAAGAGAAAGCAAAGCGGTATCTCTAGGGCTCGGCGCGACCAGCCGATTGACCGTGCCGGACCGCACGGCCACCCGTCTACACCGAAAAGCCAGGCCAAAGAGGCGTGTTGGGTACCTGAAGCACCGCCACCTCAGGTAACCCTCAACCTCCAGGATCCCTTCTTCCGGCTTACAGGACGCCACTCACGGCAAACGGGTGGTACTTCCTTTAGCTCTTCCCAGTGGGCACAGAGACCATAGCGGCAATGTGCCCAGTGGGAATTGAGCCCCCAGGGCCACGGCAAGGCAGGAAGTCTAATACCTGGGGGTGTATTTTTCTGAATATATATACTAAGTCACCATAGAATTTGGGTTCCGATAGGCCTTGTTGCAGAAGTGTTTTAGGTCCGACATTGAATTTTGAAACCAAATCAGAATGACGCCTTTAAAACTTAGAAAAGGCTTTACGTAGTTTATGATACCGATACCCCTGATTAAGAAGTTTAGGGGTTAATAATTTAGTACGAGTGTTGAAGTCGGATACATGACTTGACACTCTAGCGAATCGATGATGATGATGATGATTTCGTGTTTAACGACGCGTCAACCCTCTTGGTGGGTCATATGCGTCAGTCGGTTAATGGTTAAACGGCATGAATAATTATGACGATATTAAAAGTAAGAAGTCAGAATGATAATGTATAAAAATCTGAAACAGTTAAATCTTATGAAAAAGACCAATTTCTTTTAAGAATAAAATAATGTTATCAACAGGTACATCTCGAAACAGTTGTTGCAAAGTGTCAGCTTTGAAATATAAAATACGTGAGGGTGAAAAGTCAACACAGTCAATTAAGATATGTTTCACAGTGAATGGCTGATCACAACCTACACAAGAAGGTTGATCATCAGCATTAAAAATATAAGAATGAGTAACTCTAGTATGGCCGATGCGCAGTCGTGTTAATACTACGTCCTCTTTTCTGGAAAACTGTGGAGGAGAGCATTTTGTACTAACGACAGGTTTAATGGCATGGAGTTTGTTATTTATTGCACGGTCCCATTCGCCTTGCCATTCCGACAAGATGTATCGGTTGATAAATGGTTTAAAATTATTAAAAGGAATTTTAAAAACAGATGGATCAAGATTGAGCGATTCCTTTGCTTTCTTGTCAGCATATTCATTGCCGACAATGCCAATATGGCTCGGAAGCCAACAAAACAAGATTTGGTGTGTTTTAGAAATTTCATGATGTTTTTCGATCAATTTTTGAATTTGAGGATTTTTAGATGATGAATGGTCTAAAGCCTTAAGCACAGAAAGTGAATCAGAAAATATAATTGCTTTTTGAATTGTTGAAGAACTGATAAAATCTAAAGCTAGGTCTATTGCTTTGGCTTCAGCTGTAAAAATAGATGAACCATCTGGAAGGCGCATGGTTTTGTGCGTATCTTTAGAAACATACGCACAACCAACTTTATCTCCTTCTTTGGAACCATCAGTATAGACTTGCTGGTAATCATTGTAACGTGATGATGATGATGATTTCTTGTTTAACGACGCGTCAACCCTCCTGGTGGGTCATAAGCGTCAGTCGGTTAACGGTTAAACGGCATGAATAATTATGATGATATTAAAAGTAACAAGTCAGAATGATAATGTATAAAAACCTGAAACAGTTAAATCTTATGAAAAAGACCAATTTCTTTTAAGAATAAAATAATGTTATCAACAGGTACATCTCGAAACAGTTGTTGCAAAGTGTCAGCTTTGAAATATAAAATACGTGAGGGTGAAAAGTCAACACAGTCAATTAAGATATGTTTCACAGTGAATGGCTGATCACAACCTACACAAGAAGGCTGATCATCACCATTAAAAATATAAGAATGAGTAACTCTAGTATGGCCGATGCGCAGTCGTGTTAATACTACGTCCTCTTTTCTGGAAAACTGTGGAGGAGAGCATTTTGTACTAACGACAGGTTTAATGGCATGGAGTTTGTTATTTATTGCACGGTCCCATTCGCCTTGCCATTCCGACAAGATGTATCTATTGATAAATGGTTTAAAATTATTAAAAGGAATTTTAAAAACAGATGGATCAAGATTGAGCGATTCCTTTGCTTTCTTGTCAGCATATTCATTGCCGACAATGCCAATATGGCTCGGAAGCCAACAAAACAAGATTTGGTGTGTTTTAGAAATTTCATGATGTTTTTCGATCAATTTTTGAATTTGAGGATTTTTAGATGATGAATGGTCTAAAGCCTTAAGCACAGAAAGTGAATCAGAAAATATAATTGCTTTTTGAATTGTTGAAGAACTGATAAAATCTAAAGCTAGGTCTATTGCTTTGGCTTCAGCTGTAAAAATAGATGAACCATCTGGAAGGCGCATGGTTTTGTGCGTATCTTTAGAAACATACGCACAACCAACTTTATCTCCTTCTTTGGAACCATCAGTATAGACTTGCTGGTAATCATCGTAACGTGATTGCAGTACCTGAAAGTTTTGTTTGAGAAGTATCGGATTTGATTCGGATTTTTTGCCATCATGTAAGTCGAACAGAATAGAAGGTTGTTTAATACACCAAGATGGAACT
Organism: Lucinisca nassula; assembly: GCA_963580285.1. Classification (NCBI taxonomy): domain Eukaryota; kingdom Metazoa; phylum Mollusca; class Bivalvia; order Lucinida; family Lucinidae; genus Lucinisca; species Lucinisca nassula. The sequence continues at coordinate 115,212,995 of OY757018.1, forward strand.
TCGGCGGTTTCATGTTTTTGAATATTTTTAAGGTCGATACCTGAATTTTCCAGCAGTGGTAATATACGTAATCCAAAAGGTTTAATTGCTGTGGGTTTAGTTTCATACCTATCTACAAATTGAGGTCGAAATGAAATTTTGGATGCCGGGTTAGATGGATTTGCAGCAAGTCTAATAGCATACTGAAGAGAAAGTTTCTCTCTGCGCGAGGTTAAAGATGGTTCACCTGCTTCTATATAAAGGCTTAATACGGGAGAAGTACGGAAGGCTCCCATGGCCAGACGAAGGCCTTGGTGATGGATAGTATCCAAGGATTTTAAATAGGACTTTCTGGCAGAACCATAAACAACAGACCCATAATCTAATTTAGATCTTATTAAAGACCGGTAAAGATGTAATAAAGTATACCGATCTGCTCCCCAACTTGTATGAGCTAAAACTTTCAAAAGATTCAAAGCTTTTAAGCATTTCGCTTTAAGATATTTAATATGGGGAATAAAAGATAACTTTTGATCAAATATGACCCCAAGAAATTTGGCTTCTTCAACAACAGGAATTTGTGATCCGTATAAAAACAGGGAAGGATGTTCGTGTTTCTTCCGTAGTTTACAAAAATGAACACACTGCGTTTTCGACTTGGAGAACTTGAAACCATTTTTATCAGTCCATTCTTCTATTCTTTTTAAATTTTGTTGTAACTTTCTTTCAATTGTTTTCATATTTTTTGAACGGTAACATATACAAAAATCATCAACATACAATGAACAATCAGTTTTGTCGTCCAAACATTGTACAATATTGTTTATTTTGATGTTAAATAGCGTAGTTGAAAGAATACTACCCTGTGGGACACCCTGTTCTTGATCATAGAAATCTGACAGGGTAGACCCCACACGCACCTGAAACATGCGCTCCCCTAAAAAGCTTTCAATAAAACTGGGAAGTTTTCCTCTTAAGCCAATGTTATGTAGATCTTTCAATATTCCATAACGCCATGTTGTATCATATGCTTTCTCCAAGTCGAAAAAGACAGCCACTACGTGTTCTTTGTTAATAAAAGCATCTCGTATAAATGTTTCTAGTCTTATTAAATTGTCATTGGTACTACGTTCCGAACGAAAACCCGATTGATATTCTGAAATGAGGTTGTTGGACTCTAAGTACCAGACTAATCTCTTGTTTATCATTCTCTCCAATGTTTTACACAAACAACTTGTCAAAGCTATCGGACGATAATTTGTAGGTTCTGCATGATCTTTCCCTGGTTTTGGAATTGGTACAACTGTAGCTACACGCCAGCTCTCAGGACAGACCCCCGTTTCCCAAATATTATTAAAGATATCTAAAAGTGTTGTAAGAGAACTTTTTGGCAGATGCTTAAGCATCTGATAATGAATTTCATCGGGGCCGGTTGCCGTATCATGTGATTTTTCAATGGCTTCAACGAGTTCGGATAAGTTAAAAGGTGTGTTGTATTCTTCGTGATTAAGGGATTTGAAGTTAAGATTTCTTTTCTCTTGGTCCTTTTTGAAATTTCTAAACGTGTCAGAATAATTACGCGATGATGAATTTCTCAAGAATGTGTGACCAAGAGTATCTGAAATATCTTTTTTAGTTGAAGCTTTTGTGTCAAAACCAGTATTTAAATGTGTAAAACTAGAGGACTTTGTTTTTCCTGAAATTTTTCGTACCATATCCCAAACCTTTTTAATGGGGGTTTTGTAGTTCAATTTGGAGACATATTCTCTCCACGACTTTCGTTTGGAAGCTCGGATTGTTCGCCGAGCTTTAGCTCTAAAAACTTTTACGTCGTTTAGCTTTTCTGAAGTGGGACTTTTGCAGAACTTATTTAGAGCCTGTTTGCGCTTTTGAATAGCTTCTTTACAGTCATTATTAAACCAAGGCTTGCTTTTCTTAGTATTTGTGGAGGTCTTTGGAATGCATTGTTCTGATATATTAATTAGTTTATCTGTGAAATCAGAAACAATATCAGATGATTCATTTAAGTGACCAACTGATAACTCTTCTTCACATAAATTACGGAATAATTCCCAGTCGGCTTTATTCATTTTCCATTTCTGGCTAAAGTCCTCATCTTGTTCGTTTACGCTCTCAATTATAACAGGGAAGTGATCACTTCCGCACTGATCATCATGAACAGACCAGTCATAGTCCAAGAAGAGAGATGGGTGACACAAAGAGAGATCTAAAGAAGACAAATGACCTGTCGCTGGATGAAGGTAAGTATAAGATTTATCATTCATCAAGCAAAGATCGCTCTTTGCAATAAAATCTTCAACAAGTGCTCCTCTGTTATTGATATCTTTACAGCCCCATAGAATATTGTGACCATTGAAGTCGCCAACTAAAAGATATGGGGATGGAAGCTGACTCAGCAATGAGTCAAGATGTTCGGGCTTTAAAGAAAATAAGGGTGGAATATATAAAGAGCATATTGTAGTTTCTTTATCCAGAGAAACCGATACTGCTACAGCTTGTAGGTCTGTTTTTAATTTGATCTCTCTTTGTGGTAAACATGATTTAACAAGAATTGAACTGCCACCAGATGGTTTGTTACCATCAGAATAGATATAGTTGTATGTATTGAAACCCCTGACATCAAGGTTGTCATCAGTTTTTAAAAAAGTTTCTTGCAAACAAAAAACCGACGGGTTTAATAACGAAATAAGTAATAAGAGTTCATTATAATTTGATTTAAGACCTCGACAATTCCATTGTATTATTTTGTGTTTTAAATCCATTATTTGAAGAGATTAAGACTAGAAACTATATTGGGGCTGCAATTGGTGATATAGATCTGCTACCACCAGCTCGTGGTGTTGCTGACCTCGATCTGTTATTGCCACTTGGTGATGATGGAGTTTCAGCGAACTCCATATCACTGTCACTCAAAGATCCGAATCTGTTCTGGAATCTTATATTGTCTCTTTCCATTTTACGTTGTCTATCTGTTTTTGAGACAATTGTTTTTTTCGGATCTTCCGATCCTTTATTAGTTCGACCCGAGTCGAGTTTCTCTTTTGCATGTGGCGCTGGCTTCGGTACGGTCGCTGTCGACCGATCCGAAGCAACCTGGATTGCGCCATTTGATAATTTGGTTGTACTTTGTGGTGCTGGAGTGGATTTACTCCATGCACCAGATTTTTTCAGTTCAGCTATGCATGATTCAACAGTCTGCGTTGCGGAGGTAGAAACTTGTACACCAGCACCCTTTGTGATGCTGGCGTAACTGGTCGTTGGTGTTGTGTATCGCTCGTCAACAATTTTCCGTGCTTCTGGGAATGTTAACCCCCTTTGGTATTTGACAGTAAGTATTTCTTTTTCTTTTTTCCATGCCGGACAATCTCGAGAGAAAACAGCATGCTTGCCACCACAATTGACGCATTTGGCCTCATTCTTACAGTTTTGATGGTTATCGACATGCTTTTCTTCACCACAATTTGGACAGAGTTGCTTCTTCTGACATCTGCTTTCGTGGTGGCCAAAAACTTGACACGAGTAACATCTGAGAGGGTTTGGTATATACACCTCTACGTTAACTGAAAGGTAAGCTACTTTGATTTTCTTGGGCAGAACTGGTATATTGAAAGTCAACACGTAAGTACCTGTTGGTTTCAATACACCACCTCTACGAACTTGGATGTTACGTACGCCAATGACGCCCTCAGATCTCAAGTTGTCAATGATCTCTGCATCAGTACATGGACGCAGCTCTGGGCTGCGGATGACACCTTTACATGAATTAAGAGTGTTGTGCAGAGAAACCTTGACCTTGAGATCGAAGAGTTTTGTGGTACCAAGCAGGCTCTTCACCTGCTGCTCTCTCTCGACTTCTAATAAAAGGTCACCTGACTTAAGCTTTTTTATGCTTTTGGGATGTCCGGCAATGGACACTATGCTTTTTTCTATCACGAATGGTGATAAACTGGACACAGTGCGTGCATCGTCACTGGAGGTCATTACCAAGAAACGTGGAAAATTGGTTGACTTTGGTGCTGCAGACTGCTGACTAGACTGTTGAGTAGAATGCTGAGACTGCTGACTTGACTGTTGACTGGGTTCATCCGTTCCGGATGAATCCTCGTCTTTTTTACGTTTAGCTGCGTTGCGGTTATGTTTTTTTCCATGAGGCATAAGGAAAAATTTCTAGTTTCATCCCAAGTGCTCTCCGCCCTCCGTGGAGCCCTACAAGGGAACACCATAATGGAGTGGTTATCCAACTCGCAGGTGTTAGAGATACACGTGAGATATACTCGCATAAACAAAATGCCTACACGATTGATCCGTTTAGCCACCGCCTTCTAGAGATAAAAAGACAGAAAAGGGTAAGGTAAATGGGCATATGGTTGGTATCAGGAAAGATACAAAAAGAGTTGAAGAGAAAGCAAAGCGGTATCTCTAGGGCTCGGCGCGACCAGCCGATTGACCGTGCCGGACCGCACGGCCACCCGTCTACACCGAAAAGCCAGGCCAAAGAGGCGTGTTGGGTACCTGAAGCACCGCCACCTCAGGTAACCCTCAACCTCCAGGATCCCTTCTTCCGGCTTACAGGACGCCACCCACGGCAAACGGGTGGTACTTCCTTTAGCTCTTCCCAGTGGGCACAGAGACCACAGCGGCAATGTGCCCAGTGGGAATTGAGCCCCCAGGGCCACGGCAAGGCAGGAAGTCTAATACCTGGGGGACTAGCGAATCGAATTAACTGCGAAATATAAACCCCGTACGATGTCGCACGAGGAATATTTACAATATCGAAATAAAAATCATCATGTTTATTATAAATTTTGCAAGAAACAAATCTATCTACAATATATAAATGTAAATACAAAAAGGGGGCCTCGGTATCAGAGGAATTTGCCTTGTTTAACTGAAGTTCTAGGGGATAACGTAAGTATTGTCAGTATTTAATAAATCATCTAAATATCTAGAAGTAGAACTAAAAGCTGCAATAATTTCAGATTGGTTATCAATGGAAAGCGACAACATGAAGTCTCTTTCATAACAATACAAGAACAGATCAACCACAAGAGGTGCACAATTCGTACCCATCGGAATACCCACAATTTGTCTAAATAACTTAGACAAATAATAAGCCTGCCTAGGAAAAGTTGTCTTGGTCGGCCCGCCCGTCCATGCATATAAACTCTTGGTTTCATTGCGAGGCAGGGCTTGAGATTTCATTTCCTCTCAATGTCGGGTAAACGTCCCACTAAATTGGAAGCAACGTCTCAAACATGACCTACACAGTGTTGGGGGGGGGGGACGATAAACCTCTAATTAAACGAACAAACAAAACATCCCTGTAAATTAATGGATCTAATAAAAGAATATTTGTTATCAGTTAATGATGATGATGATGATGATGATGATTTCGTGTTTAACGATGCGTCAACCCTCTTTGTGGGTCATAAGCGTCAAACGGTTAATGGTTAACGGCATTGAGAATAATGAGGATATTTAAAGTAAAAAAGTTAGTTTGATATATATAAAAATCTTAAGCAGTTGAATCTTATGAAAAAGTCCAATTTCTTTTAAGAATAAAATAATATTTTCAAAAGGTACATCTTGAAACAATTGTTGCAAAGTGTCAGCTTTGTAATATAAGTTACGGGACTGTGAAAAATCTACACATTCAATTAAAATATGTTTCACAGTGAATGGCTGATCACAGCCTACACAGGAAGGCTGTTCATCACCATTTAAAATAAAAGAATGAGTAACTCTAGTATGGCCAATGCGCAGTCGTGTTGATACTATATCCTCTTTCCTGTAAAACTGTGGAGGAGAGCACCTTGTTCCAACGACAGGTTTAATGGCATGGAGTTTGTTATTTATTGCACGGTCCCATTCGCCTTGCCATTCCGACAAGATGTATCTGTTGATAAATGGTTTAAAATTATTAAAAGGAATTTTAAAAACAGACGGATCAAGATTGAGCGATTCCTTTGCTTTCTTGTCAGCAAACTCATTGCCGACAATGCCAATATGGCTCGGAAGCGTTATCAGTTAATGAAATGTAGACAGATTGTAATAACCGTCTCCAAACAGATGATTTACCTTCAGTGGAGAGAACGTCTCATTTAGAAACCACACCTTTACAAATATAGTGTAACCTTTATCGCCGAAACAAAAGAAAATTTTGAGATGAAAAATTGTGATATTTTTTTCTCCTCAAAATATAGGTAATGGGAACTGGTAAGAACCGCCTCATCGAGGCGGTTCTAACGAGCACCCACAATCTATATTTTAGAGCAGAAATAAGAAAAATAAGGTTCACCCCTGTAAACCCCAGTTTTACTTTATGAAAGTGGGGTTCAAGGGTGTCAAAATTATATATGCTGTTTTCGTGATGTGCACGGGATACACTGAAAACATCCGTAAAACAAACGGAAGAAAAGTGCCATGAACCTTCACAGCAAAGCCATGCAAATAAAGTGATTTTTGATAAAGGGATAGCATTGGTACCAGAACTGTGAGGATTCATGGTCAAGGGAGAAAACGGAAAATTTTATGCAGTAAGGTAATTTCCAAAAGAAACATGTCAGTGTCCAGCAACAGTTCGTTGCTATCATATTGTAGCAGCAAGAAAAAGCATCAATCTGCCCCCTGAAGATAACAAAATTAAGGAATACAATTGAAACAACCTAAGGCGGATACAAAGTAGAAGTAAAACAAAGATCAGGAATTGATACAATTAACTTACTCCACCCATAAAAAACACCAAAGGGAAAGAAATACAAACATTAAGCGACCAGACCATAATGGAAACCTAAACAAAGGAAGGCCATAAGGACAGTTACTTTCCCACAAAATGGCCATATGGCCGTCCAAAACCAAAAGACACAAGTGATACACACAGTAAGTAACAAACAACAACATAAATAAATCGCCACAGAAGAGCCGCCTTGGAACGGTCAGTGGAAAGATTTCCACTGGGGGCTTAAATCGATTTTACGTGGCCACAATCCTCACCCTTACTTCCGTCGCGATTTAGACAAATAATTTGTTCAGTCCGCATGAAGGCCTCCTAACTCATCAGTGCAACATCTCCGTGAACACAAAAATCAAAGAACCACAGAGGTGAGACAACGGTGAGGACTCGACAGCAAGAAACCACTGAAATGCTGGAGCAAAAGAAAACCAACAGTTAGACTCCGATGAGCCCGACCAGAGACAGAGCATCAGGCACCAACCAACATTATCTCACTAATTTTCAATAAGCCTTTACGTTGGCACCGTCATAGAATCTGAGGCCTGACCCACCGGCGTGCAATTAAAGAGGGAAGCAAAGTTGCCAACCGTGATTGGGTTAACTACCATGCATGCAGTCTGTCGTATAATATCCATGTTGTACCCAATCTTTTTATATCGAAGAATGATTTTACGAAATTGGGTGCTGAATTCATTGCGGTTATATATTTTTCTGAATTTATATACTAAGTCACCATAAAATTCGGGCTCCGATAGACCTTGTTGCAGAAGAGATTTTAGTCCAATAGTCAGGAAGAAAAAATACCTCGAGCAGGTGATATTGATAATTCCAATATTTTCCTGCCTCTGATTCAATTTTAAAAACATTGAAAGAAACAAACCAGTGATGATGAATTCAGTACATCCGTAGCTAATAATTTTACAGAATCCACCCAACATGTCTGAATCCTACCCACAAAACACCAAAAACAATTCTAATAAATAACCCAAACAATTCTGAAAGCACAAAGTCCCTGAGATTTAAAAAATAGAAGTGGAGGCAATAAGAATTCATTTTAACCAAATTCTAAAGTCAATATTAATTTGGATCCCAATATAGCAATTAATTCTGAAACAAAGGATAGAACAAACTCCACTTGTAATTTCCATGTAAAGATAGACGAAAGGCTTCACATCCCTCCAAAAAAGCCAGTAACAAATTGTTTAATGGTTGATGTTGAGCTAGTGCTGTCACGTTCCTTTGAAAATGAGAAGGACAAAGCAGAACAAATGTGGATTGAGGCTCTGTTCGTCTCAAATACAGATGAAAATCTCCTCATTAATAATAAAAATAAACTCAACTCAAGCCGTATGGAGGCTGTAAATATAATTGCCAGACATCAGTTTCCACAACTGCAGAATTGCAGTTAACAAAAGAGGTGGCTAAGTATATCAAAGGAGAAGGAAGATGGTATGTTGGTACAGTGTCAGTTATGGATCCTATAACTGCACCTGCATGTCAGATCCTCCATACGCAGACAGACCACTGGGTAGTTTCATTTCTAGATACTGATGATAGAATTTACTTATGTGATAGTTTTTGAACAGAACGCCCTGAAATATGCATTTCACCACCAGATTTGCAAATACAGCTTGCAAATTTATTTGGCAGAAATAAAAAAAAAACCTTACACTTATTATCCCTGAAACACAAAGACAAAACAACACTATTGACTGTGGACTTTTTTTCAGTAGCCCATATATTTGAATTCTGTATAAAAGGAGGAGTGTGTCCACATGCTATTTCTGATATAACAAAATTGAGACAACATTTAATTTCATGCATGGAAATAGGGTCAATTTTAGAATTTCATCAAACACACAAATCATTAAACCTTAGAGGAGAGAGGGGACCAAAAACATTTGATTTAAAATAAAAGTGGAGGCAATGATCAGGAATCGATACAATCAACCTACAGCTCCCATCAGAGACAACAAAGGGAAACAACAGACCTAATGGAAACATCAATAGCGTAAAGCCAAAAGGACAGTTACTTTCCCACAAAATGGCCAATAAGCTATCCAAAATAAAATAATATAAGCGACACAAACACCTAAAGACAAACCATAACAAAAAAAACCGCGACAGAAGAACCGCCTTGGAACGGTCAGCGGAAACGAATTCCACTGGGGGGGGGGGGCTTAAATCGATTTTACGTGGCCACAATCCTCGCCCTAACTTCCGTCGCGATTTAGACAAATACTTTGTTCAGCCGCATGAAGGCCCCCGGTGGTTGTTCAGGCTGATCTGCACCTTTGTTCGCGGTGGTTGTTCAGGCCGATCTGCACCTAAATTCGTGGTGGTTGTTCAGGTTGATCGGCACCTTTGTTCGTAGTGGTTGTTCAGGCTGATCTGCACCTTTGTTCGCGATGGTTGTTCGGGCTGATCTGCACCTTTGTTCGCGGTGGTTGTTCAGGCTGATCTACACCTTTGTTCGTGGTGGTTGTTCAGGCTGACCTGCACCTAAATTCGTGGTGGCTGTTCAGGTTGATCGGCACCTTTGTTCGTAGTGGTTGTTCAGGCTGATTTGCACCTTTGTTCGCGATGGTTGTTCGGGCTGATCTGCACTTTGTTCGCGGTGGTTGTTCAGGCTGATCTGCACCTTTGTTCGCTTAAATCGATTTTACGTGGACACAATCCTCTCCCTTACTTCGGTCGCGAGTTAGACAAATATTTTGTTCAGTCCTCATGAAGGCCTCCTAACTCATCAGTGTAACATATGGCAAATTAAGGAACGATGAAAAGCAATAATTATTGTAAAAGCGATCCCTGAGGATTGGAAAAATAAGAGCATTAAATGCATGTACGGGGAGACCTGTTTTGCATCTGTAATATGCCAGTATGTCTGGATAATTTTATTCAGTGTGAACTTTGTTTGTCATGGTTGTACAAGCATTGTGTCGTGGGACCTACAGACAGTTTTGTGGCAGAAAATCATTTCATATGCCCAAACTGTGTGATAAAAAAAAACAATAACTATCATCCAGAGAGCAAGAGTCGAGCTGAAATTATGCTCCAACATGGTGTTAAGCTATTGTATACAATTTACTCCATTGTAAATCCCACTTCTGACAGAGAAAAGTTGATTAACATGGGTATACTTATTTTCCTAGACATTGTATTCTTTAAATTCTGTTTCTATGTAATGGAGTTGAGTTTCCATTTGTTAAGGACCCTAGAGTCAACACAATACATTATGAACACATGCCTATTCAAACATACTGAAAAATTTACCTCAATAAAAAACTATGATATTTTTCGTATTTCTGTATACCCCTTCAAACCCAGATTTACTATTTAAAGTGGGGGATAAGTGGGTCAAAATAACATGGACATGTTTTTGCGATGACTGGTCACCAAAACCATCACAAAAATATGCCTATATCATTTTGACCCTCTTAAATAGAAGTGGAGGCAATGATCAGGAATCGATACAATCAACCCACAGATCCCACCAGAGACACCAAAGGGAAAGACACACAAACATGAAACAACAGACCCTAATGGAAACACCAATAGCAGAAAGCTAAAAGGACAGTCACTTTCCCACAAAATGACCAATAGGCTATCCAAAATAAAATAACATAAGCGACACAAACACCCAAAGACAAACCATAACAAAAATAAGCCGCGACAGAAGTACCGCCTTGGAACGGTTAGCGGAAACAAATTCCATGGTGGGGGGTGGGGGCTTAAATCGATTCTACGAGGCCACAATCCTCGCCTCTTACTTCCGTCGCGATTTAGACAAATGCTTTGTTCAGTCCGCATGAAGGCCTCCGAACTCATCAGTGCAACATCCCACTTTACATAGTAAACTGGAGTTTAAGGGGGTAAACATTATTTTCCTTATTCCTACTCTAAGACATAGGTTGTGGGTGCTCGTAAGAACCACCTCGCCACGGCAGGTATGAGGATTGGAGGTCAGGCCTCAGCTACTACGACGGTTCCAGCGTAAAGGCTTACTTATGTAATGTTGGTTGGTACCTGATACTCTGTCTCTGGTTGGGCTCATCGGAGTCTCACTATGGTTTTCTTTTGCTCCAGCCTTTCAGTGGTTTGTTGCTGACGAATCCTCAACCGTTGTTTCTCCGTGGTTGATTGATTTTTGTGTTTTCAGAGATGCTGCACTGATGAGTCTGGAATCCTTCATGCGGACTGAACAAATTATCTGTCTAAATTGCGACCGAATGAATGGCGAGAATTGCGGCCGCATACAATCCACTTAAGCCCCACCCCACCCCCCCACCCCCCGCCCCCACCCCCCGCGACCCGGAAAATTCTTTTCCCTGACCTTTCCAAGACGGTTCTTCTGTCGAGGTTTATTTTTGTTAGGGTTGTCTTTAAGTGTGTGTATCGCTTATATCTTTTTTTGGTCATTTTGTGGGTTTTGGCTTTCTGCTATCGCTGTTTCCATTAGGGTCTAGTTATTAAATGTTGGTGTTTCCTTCCCTTTGGTGTCTCTTATGGGTTAATTGTATCGACTCCTGATCATTGCCTTCACTTCTATTTTGCTGGATCCCAACCCTCACCCACACTTTCACAATGATTCAAACATATATTTGTTCGGTCCGCACGAGGGATTTCTATTTCATCAATGAATCAACTCGGGTAACAAAGAAATCATAATTGGATCCAAGCTGACCCAAGGATGAGGACTCGACAGTAAAGTAGAAGTAAAACAAAGATCAGGAATCGATACAATTAACTTACTCCACCCATCAAAGACACCAAAGCGAAAGAAACACAAACATGAAGCGACCAGACCATAATGGAAACCTAAACAAAGGAAGGCCATAAGGACAGTTACTTTCCCACAAAATGGCCAAATAGCCATCCAAAATAAAAAGACACAAGTGATACATATAGTCCCAGAGCCCGTGGTATGTTTAATCATGTGGTCGAGGCCAAAAGGTTTGATGGTCTATTTTTATGTAAAAATGTATGCTGAATCCAAAAATCGAAGTCTTAGTAAAATCCGCTGGTACACAAAATGGGTATATTTGCGCTTGTTTAGAACAGGGGTGAACAAAATGTTTAAAAATCGTAAAATTGGGGGTACCCTTGTGTATGACTGACTTTCTTCTCATTAGGATGGTCTGAATTATTAAGTTTTGTATGAAACACTTTGAAATGGATAGTAGAAAAGTAGGGAAATATATTTTGTAATATTTTGTCATTTTAAGGGTATATAGCCTATGTCAAATGCAAAGCAGCCACGAAAACTGATGATTTTCGTTATGTTCTACCGAAACTGATACTTAAACATATTTTGAGCATGGTATCTGCATTTTTGATCATAGCAATTTCAAATGGACTAACAAAAGGTACTATTAAGCATTTTAACAGTCTTTTAGATGATAAAATGAAATTATTTTTATGTAATAGATCAATATAAAGGACTCGTATTCCATTGTTTTTTCTCATTGCTTATCAAGAATACAAGACAAAAAGATATCAAAGGTAGAGCTTCTACCAAATATTCAAAAGTCATATGCTTATCAATATTGATCAAATTACCAATAATATTTGTATTAAATGTAGCAAATATTAGCCACGAAAACTGATGACTTTGTAGTTTGCTTTTGTTGTGTGTTTTTTTTTTTAAAAAAAAAACATGTAGTTACTTGGCTTAATTTTAAAGTGAAACAAATCAAATTGCCTGCATCATTTGTATAGCCAATAAATAATTTTGTATGTACATTTTTAAATTTCAATTTCAAGATTTTCTCATTTTTTATTTTTTTTTTCCTTCTGTTTTTGATTTTTAATCAGTTTTTGTTCTTATTTTTTCTTTAGATTTAGTGGGGGTTATTTGTTTTAATAACCATGGTCTCTGACCATCTACTGTTATTTCACATGATTTAGATATCAATGTCATCCTCATTGTCAGAGTCATCTGAAACCAAAGAGTATCTGTAATCTTCATCCTCATCTTCATCTTCAGCAGACTCATCATTGGTCTCTTTAATTGCTGAGCCAGTGTACAAAACCTTGAAAAATTTTAACAAAAGATCTGGTGGATCAGCCTGCCCTTTAGCAAGAGTGTCTGCCGTAACTGGAAAGGGGAAATCAGCATTTCTGTTCTTTGTGTCAAGAATCAAAGACCTTAGGTGCAAAGCTGCTTCTGTTATCTTAGCTTCTTTACTTGATGCTTGCTCCAAAGCATATTTAACGGCCTCTGCAGTCTCTATCTTACTAGAGTATATAACATTACCCTGCCTTTTGTTTGCTTTGCCCATTGAAAGTTTACCTTGAAAATGCTCATTAAGCTTGCTACCAAGAGATTGGGCAGAGTAGTTTGAATCAGAGTACCCATACTCAGCCAAACATACCATGTACCGCTCATGAAGCGATGTTAATAGCTCAGCATGTTCTTTATCTAGCACTACCTCTTGGACATACAATATTAAATCAGAGAAGGCTTTGTCATGTGACGCCCTAAGCTTATGATATTCAGAATCTTTTGATTCTTCAGTACTCACCATTTGTTGCTGAAATCTTTCTGCTCTGTTTATATAATTCTTTCTGCAGCTATGATGGTATTTTACTTCTTTAGCTACAAAGTCAATGCTACCAATTTTCGTTATCATCTCTCTGTCATTTAGAACAATAGCGGCATCCTTGATGTTCTTTTCTGCATCAGGATCTTCTGAGCTGCCAACTCTTTCAACGCCTGATTTTCTACTTGACTTTGTTTTCTGCTTACAAAAAATACATATTTTTTCAAATATGCCAGAAGTGCCTGCTGTTGGACTTTGCAGATCTGATCGTAGCAACTTATCTGAACTCTCACGCCTCGAACCAGTACTGATTGGTGTCTTAGATTTTGGTACGGCAGTAAAATTGCTATAGCATGATGGGTAGTACCCATGTCGTTTCTCAAACGACTCAGGCAGGTTTCTGCATACGATGTCATACTTGGATGCCTTCCAAGTTTCTGACCTAGCCGTAGCAGCATTCTGCACCTTCAACCATTTCTCGTCTGTGAAGGGAAGCGTCTTCTCCTTACAACGTCTGCCAGAATCGATATGGAGAATGCATTCAACATTCATCGGCTCATCTGGGGTTTTTCACTTGTCTCCATCTTCTAATCTTCTACCTGAAAATAGAAAGAAAAATAGTTAAGAAAAAAGGATTTAACCCATTTTAGCCAAACGGATTCTTCCATCTGTATCATTTGGATTAGTCCATTATTCATATAAGTGGTGCCATGTTGACCGTTAAGTTATAATCTTAATTTGAAATGACATTTGTAACAGCAAACAGTGTAGACCCTGATGAGATTCTGCATTTTGCAAAGTCTCATCTGGGTCTTTACTGTTTGCCTTTGTCCCATTTATAGGAGGCTAGGCATGAATGGGCTAAAATGAATGATAAACCAAGAAACCAATAAGTGTAACGTGCGAAATTCATGATTTCGCAGGAATATGTAAAATGTACGCACATTAGATCTGAAAAAGTACAATTCAGAAACTCTAAATAGAGTGATAATGGATATATATGAATATTATAAAGTGCAAAAATGTAATACAATACATTTACAATGAATTGCTTCATAAAAAAAACAGTCATGAAGTCCTTTTGGACTTTTGCACAAGTTTCGCCTGGAAAACAATGAAAATCATCAGTTTTCGTGGCTGCTTTGCATTTGACATAGGCTATATACCCTTAAAATGACAAAATATTACAAAATATATTTCCCTACTTTTTTACTATCCATTTCAAAGTGTTTCATACAAAACTTAATAATTCAGACCATCCTAATGAGAAGAAAGTCAGTCATACACAAGGGTACCCCCAATTTTACGATTTTTAAACATTTTGTTCACCCCTGTTCTAAACAAGCGCAAATACCCATTTTGTGTACCAGCGGATTTTACTAAGACTTCGATTTTTGGATTCAGCATACATTTTTACATAAAAATAGACCATCAAACCTTTTGGCCTCGACCACATGATTAAACATACCACGGGCTCTGGGACTAATACAGTATGTAACAAACAACAACAAAAATAAACCGCAAAAAGACACACGTGATACACACAGTAAGTAACAAACAACAACATAAATAAACCGCCACAGAAGAACCGCCTTGGAACGGTCAGTGGAAAGTAACCCGTTGAGACATATGGTGCTGCACACACCAGAACTGAAACACTGGAGCAAACGAAAACCAACAGTTGAAGCCCGTTTGACCAAGCAACAAAGTAGTTTAGGTCGTAGTACCAAAGCGTTAACCCAAAATCGTAAATCCATAGACAAAATGGCAAATATCAATGTTCGGATCGACAGACATGGACTCCAGAAGAGTGTAATCAGGCGTCCGCGGATATTAAGCATCACTTGGTTAGCAAGCTTCGCCCACCATGCCCATCGACCCGAACAAAGAAAAGGTGTAAATGCCGGGAAGGGTATGTCCGAGATTTTGGAAGTCTTCCTATGGCTTTCCATTGGCAAACATATCAGAAATAATTGTGGAAATGGCCACATTGTATGGATCCACAAGATCATGGTGCCTCCCATAAACATAGAATTTACGGCTCCGAACATCTAATTAATAGCTTTAAGCCAGAGCCATTCAGGAGTCCGAACTCCGACCCAGCGACGTGCAATATGAGAGGAAACAATGATGATTGACCGTGATTGGGTCAAACGCAATGTATACAGACTGTTTCATAGCATTTATATTGTAACCCACGCGCTTGTAACGTTTGATAATTTTCAGAAATTGTTCCGACATGTTAGGTGTGCCTTTAATTTTGTCTTACTTCATTAAACCCGGCCCCCTGCAGCAAAGGTCTATGCAATCCAACACTAAATGCAGAAACTAATATCTTGACGGGCGATAAAAAAATAGAAAATTCTTTCCGAAGTTTGTGATACCTATATCCCTGATGTAGAAGTTTAGCAGTTAAACTTTTCATCACGTGACCGAGTCCGTGAGGTGGTTCTAAAGAGCATCCACAACCTATGTTTGCAGTGTAAATTAGATAAGAGTCACATATTTCACCAGAAAAGTAGCAAATTTTGAAATGTGAAAAATGCACTTTGTCGCACAGGTGTGTTATCGTAATGACTGCAAGTGTCAAAATCAGTGACATGACTTGACATTCTTGCAAAGCGAATTGTAAGATGGCGAACGAGGAACACCACCGTCTAAATATTGGAAGTTGACTATATTCAAATCGAAATCATCGCGATTATCATAAATTTTATTTGAAATAAAACCATTTGAAATGTTCAAATGCCAGTCCAACATTGGGACGTCGACATCCGAAATATTAGCGTTGTTTAACTGCAGGTCAGATGGATACATTTGATTAAACCTTCCTTCACAGAAATGGTTGTCAATATTCAAAAGACCATCTTAATATAATAAAGGATCCAATATCAGCTTGATTCTGACCAGAAAGGGACACTATAAAATCTCACTCACAACAAAACAAAAAAAAAACGATTTACCAAATTTCTTAATATTCCAGATAATTCTTTCTGCAAATAGAAATTTATAAAGTAAAAATCATGAACAATCCGGAAAATTGGTTAGACATGTAAAAGAAGCTTAAAAAATAGGAAACAAAAATTTGCCTTTTGTAACAAAGAACGAAAATCGGAGATTCGGTTTTATTGAGTCTCTTCATACACAGCAATTTAGTTTTCAAGGCTGCATATGCTTCCTAGCACCGGCGTATGCGATATTTGATTTTCAAAGTAACCAGAATGGGCTCAATGATCCCAAAGGAAAACAATATAAAAAATAGAAGTGAAAGCAATGATCAGGAATCGATACAATCAACCCACAGCTCCCAACAGAGACACCAAAGGGAAAGAAGCATAAACATGAAACTACAGACCTAATGGAAATATCAATAGCGGAAAGCCAAAAGGACAATTACTTTCCCACAGAAACGCCAATAGGCTATCCTATCCAAAATAAAATAATATAAGCATCACAAACACCCAAAGACAAACCATAGCAAAAATAAACCGCGACAGAAGAACAGCCTTGGAACGGTCAGTGAAAATGAATTCCACTGGGGGGGGGGGTGCTTAAATCGATTTTACGTGGCCACAATCCTCGCCCTTACTTCCGTCGCGATTTAGACAAAAAAATTGTACAGTCCGCATGAAAGCCTCCTAACTCATGAGTGCAACATCTCCGTGAACACAAATAATCAAACAACACAGAGATGAAACAACGGTGAGGACTCAACAGCAAGAAACCACTGAAATGCTGGAGCAAAAGAAATCCAGCAGTTAGACTCCGAGGGGTCCGACCAGAGATAGAGCATCAGGCACTAGCCATCATTACCTTGAATTAGATCTCTCTAATTCTCAATCAATCTAATCTGCACTATAATGAAGCACCGGGCGACTTTTTACGGCCGCCACAAGGCACTTAACACCAGCTGCAGTGAGGTAAAAATAAAAAGCTAAAAGGTTGCCTTTGGTAACAAAGAACACACAAAAGAACGAAAATCGGAGATTCGGAATAAAACGCTACACATTGAGCTTCACGATACGCCGAAACAGGCCAATCACGTCAGCATCACTTTGAAAGCGGTGCCCTTGCATTAGGAATTTAAGTTTACAAAAAAAGGCAAAATGCATATGATGAAAGAGCCCGTGAATAAATGTATTTGGGTAACAGTTCAAAGCCACATTCTTTGTTTCCATGCCATTTGAGCTGTATTCCGCCAACAACAGAATGCCTAATCGAGGCTTTTTTTCTTTTCTTTGTTTTGTTTTGATTGCCCCTTTCAGCGACCTAAATTCTCACGCATGGTAAGCGTTAATGAACATTTTGCAAGACGTCAAGCTTAAGCATTCCCTGACAGTCCAAGAAAACAAGGACCGTTGCCTTGCCAACAGATGCATTACGAAAATACGCCTATAAATTTATGGGAGGCGGAGACCCAGGATGTTTACACTGTTTGCTTGAAGACCTGGATTCAGGAATGAAATTCGTGAGCCCATGTCAAAAATATTTAGAAGATGGTCATTTCAGCTTAAAAAAGACCAAAAGGAGCTGACTCGGTTTATCAGGTGTCTATTTTGTTTACTGTCGGTTTGGTTTGATGTTTAACGTCCCCGTCAGCACTGTATAGGACATTTTGGAGACGTTGCTTCCAATTTTGTTGGACTTTTACCCGACATTGAGATGAAATGACATCTCAAGCCCTGTCGCTCAATGAAACCAATAGGGTTTATAGGCATAGACGGTCCGTCCGACTCGCACCGCTTTGCCTGGGCAGGCTTAGGTCCTCTAAGCGTGTTACCAGTGCTCGTGTGCCGGGTCGCAATCAGCTTTGCGTGGAAGCTTGGTGTGGTGCGTGGTGTCAACATTTGTGGAGCTTATCGTGTTGACAGTGTTCCATCCCCAGCATGTTGATCATCAGCATGTAGCAAAAAGAGATACACATGGAGCATGCAATGTGTTTGACTGTCACGCGTCTATCATTTATCATCATGCAGTGAATTGTCTCAACCTGGTTGGTTGTGGTCGTAGATTTTCTGCCTCTTGACCTCGGATACTCATTAGCACTTTCACTGCGTCAGCAACGCATTTCTGTAGTTGAAACTTCATTTCATTCAAATATAACTACACAACACATGTATATACAATAAAATCAGTAAGTACAATTCTATCTGAAAGGGATAAAGAAAAAGTAAATGGCTTGTATGAATCTGTTTCCCAGTAATTCCATCTTAACAACAGACAAACAATGGTTTCGTAAAATGCTTTTATCATAATGTTCTATGGTATACATTCATATTTTGTAATGTTTAGGTTTTTTTTTTTTAAATGTTTTAGAAAAAAAAATGTTTGTTAACTGATAAAATCAAATTTTGTGTAGGTTATCACTGTATATAGGAATGAAGATTCTAATGGTATTAAAAATCGGTAATTGTACACGAAAGGGAGAATAAAGAAAAGATCATTACCACTGTTACAGAAGAACATGTGGGATATACTCATTTCGAAAGATCCGATATTCCATTATTTTTCTTTGCATAAACTAGGACACCAAAACATTTCGGTTACTATAATTCTTGTTTAACTAAGGTAGTCCAAAGTCTATAGGTTTTACGGAGCCTATGACACCGATTCCCTTGTTTAAGACGCTTAGCAGTCAGGATTTTATTCCGATTGTTGTAATCGCTGATATGAGAAGATAATCTAGCAAACCAAGTAAATTGAGATATGTAAAGTAGAAGTAAAACAAAGATCAGGAATTGATACAATTAACTTACTCCATCCATAAAAGACACCGAAGGGAAAGAAATACAAACATTAAGCGACCAGACCATAATGGAAACCCAAACAAAGGAAGGCCATATGGACAGTTACTTTCCCACAAAATGGCCATATGGCCATCCAAAATTAAAAGACACAAGTGATACACACAGTAAGAAACAAACAACAACATAAACAAATCGCCACAGAAGAGCCGCCTTGGAACGGTCAGTGGAAGATTTCCACTGGGGGGCCCAAATCGATTTTACGTGGCCACAATCCTCGCCCTTACTTCCGTCGCGATTTAGACAAATAATTTGTTCAGTCCGCATGAAGGCCTCCTAACTCATCAGTGCAACATCTCCGTGAACACAGAAATCAAAGAACCACAGAGGTGAGACAACGGTGAGGACTCGACAGCAAGAAACCACTGAAATGCTGGAGCAAAAGAAAACCAACAGTTAGACTCCGATGAGCCCGACCAGAGACAGAGCATCAGGCACCAACCAACATTATCTCTTTAATTTTCAATAAGCCTTTACGTTGGAGCCGTCATAGAATCTGAGGCATGACCCACCGGCGTGCAATTAAAGAGGGAAGCAAAGTTGCCAACCGTGATTGGGTTAACTACCATGCATGCAGTCTGTCGTATAATATCCATGTTGTACCCAATCTTTTTATATCGAAGAATGATTTTACGAAATTGGGTGCTGAAGTCATTGCGGTTATATATTTTTCTGAATTTATATACTAAGTCACCATAAAATTCGGGTTCCGATAGACCTTGTTGCAGAAGAGATTTAAGTCCAATATTGAATTTTGAAATTAAATCAGAATGGCGTCTATAAAATTTTGAAAAGGCTTTGCGTAGTTTATGGTACCGATAACCCTGATTAAGGAGTTTAGCCGTTAATAATTTATTACGAGTGTTGAAGTCAGTTACATGACTACACACTCTAGCAAATCGAATTAATTGCGAAATATAAACGCCATAGGATGGCGCACGAGGAACATCACCATCCAAAAAAGGAAAATTTACAATCTCAAAATCAAAGTCATCGCGTTTATCATAAATTTTGCACGAAACAAACCCCGTGAGAGGTAGAGCACCAGGAAAGTGAAATTAATTATATCAAAGATGAAATTGTACCGCTATTAATGAAGGAATTTTCAATACGATAACACATCCGTGTGCTAAAGTGCAATTTTCAAACCTCAAAAAATGTATTTTTTTCTGATGAAAATTTATGATATTTATCTTATAAATACTGCAAACTTAGGTTGCGGGCGCTCGTTAGAACCGCCTCAATGAGGCGGTTCTAACGAGTACCCACAACCTATGTCTTGGAGCAGAAATAAGGAAAATCACGTATACCCCCGTTAACCCCAGTTTTCTCTATATAAAGTGGGGTTTAGTGGGGTATTCATTTCACGGACTTGTTCACGTGATGTGAAGGATTTTTTTATCCAGAAAAGGTGCCTCTGTATCAGCATTTATTAATTGAGTATCCTGTATTGTTCAGAGGTCATCCGAATTAACACTGAGGTCAAAATCAATATTCATGTTTGTAACGGTGTCAATTAATAAAATTGTCATTAATCAAGTAATTTCGCATTGGCCCCGTTACAGGTCCGAGGTCTGCTGTATTGGCCGGAGGCTGAACGGACCTGTAATTGTGCCAAGGAGAAATTGCTTTATTAATAGCATCATATTATTTATTAGGTCTAATTAACTGATGTTCACTAGGACAGAAGCCTTTTGTCTGGTATAGCTATTATATGAGCGCATGGACTTTTTCAGAATCGTAGAATTAATTTGTGCGGCGTTCGTTTTATCAATTGGTCACATCTGTTTGTTAAAATTTCTTTGATGTTGGCGACGTATGAAATAGATCGCTGTTTGTTTTCAGTGGAACTTTGTCATAATATGACGTTATAACAAACATTAAGGTGAATATATACGCCTTCATGAAAGGAAACCCTTTAAAATGACTCATGATTCACTAAGTGTCAACTTTGTTATTTCCATACAAATGTAGATTGCATGTGCTCGTAAGATGAGCCGGTTCTAACGAGTTACAATTACCTTACACCGTGCATGCAAGACACTTAAGGGGAAAAAGCACAACCATACACCAACACCATGATTAAAATATTACATGTAGAAAATTGAAAAGGTAAAACGATCAGTAACTCATATAATCAGATCCCAAATCCTCCCCCACAATATCACTAGGGAAAGAAGTCGAAACATGGAGTGACGGCATTAAACAAACAGACCACTTGTAAAATAGAAGTGGAGGCAATGATCAGGAATCGATACAATTTACCCACAGCTCCCATCAGAGACATCAAAAGGAACGAAACACAAACATGAAACAACAGGCCCCAATGGAAACATCAACAGTGGAAAGCCAAAAGGACAGTCACTTTATCACAAAATGGCCAATAGGCTATCCAAAATAAAATAATATAAGCGACACTAACACACAAAGACAAACCATAACAAAAATAAACCGCGACAGAAGAACCGCCTTGGACTGGTCAGCGGAAACGAATTCCACTGGGGGGGGGGGCGCTTAAATCGATTATACGTGGGCACAATCCTCGCCCTTCCGTCGCGATTTAGACAAATAATTTGTTCAGTCCGCATGAAGGCCTCCTAACTCATCAGTACAACATCTCCGTGAACCCAAAAAAATCAAACAACCACAGAGATGAAACAACGGTGAGGACTCGACAGCAAGAAACCACTGAAATGCCGGAGCAAAAGAAAACCAACAATTAGACCTGATGGGCCCAACCAGAGACAGAGTATCAGGCACCAACCAACGTAACACTGAATTAGATCGCTCTAATTCTCAGTAAGCTTTACGCTGGAACCATCATAGAATCTGAGGCCTGACCCACCGGCGTGCAATTAAAGAGGGAAGCAAAGTTGTCAACCGTGATTGGGTTAACTGCCATGCATGCAGTCTGTCGTATAACATTTATGTTGTGCCAAATCTTTTTATATCGAAGAATGATTTTACGAAATTGGGTTCTGAAGTCATTGCGGTTATATATTTTTCTGAATTTATATACTAAGTCACCATAAAATTCAGGTTCCGATAGACCTTGTTGCCGAAGAGTTTTAAGTCCAAAATTGAATTTTGAAATTAAATCAGAATGACGTCTATAAAATTTTGAAAAGGTTTTGCGTAGTTTATGGTACCGATAACCCTGATTAAGAAGTTTAGCCGTTTACAATTTATTACGAGTACTGAAGTCAGTTAATGACTACACACTCTGACAAATCGAATTAACTGCGAAACATCAACGCCATAGGATGGCGCACAAGGAACATCACAATCCAAAAAAGGAACATTTACAATATCAAAATCATCGCGTTTATCATAAATTTTGCAATAAACAAACCCATCTACAATAGATAGATGTAAATCCAAAAAACGGGGCCTTGGTATCAGAAGAATTTGCTTTATTTAACTGAAGTTCTGTGGGGGGGGGGGTGCAAATTTGACTGATCAAACCATCGAAATAGGTATTATCAATATTTAATAAATCATCCAAATACCTAGAAGTGGGGCTAAAAGCTTCAATGATTTCAGACTGGTTTACAGTAGAAAGGGACATAATGAAGTCTCTCTCATAACAAAACAAAAACAGGTCAGCTACAAGTGGTGCGCAATTAGTACCCAACGGAATACCCACAACTTGTCTAAATAACTTAGTTCCAAATCTATGTAAATATTGTCAAGTAGAAAGGTGAGAGCTTCACACACTTTCTGACATGGCCATAAAGTATAATTTTATGCTCTTCAGAAGTGAAAAAAGCATTTCTTACATTACATGCAAGAAAAAGGGAGTCTTCCCTATGAAATGTCCATTCAATTAAATAAATAAGTTTTTCTTTTATCATGAGGAACTGTAGTGTAAAGGGTGGAAAAATCATAAGGAGACAGAGTTGAAGCACGAAAACGCCTGGATTTCAATTTATTTAAAACTTCGTTAGAATTTTTATAGACCAAAACAGATTTCTTCCTGATCTTTCTTAGACTTTGTCGCAATATTTTATCACATGTTTTTGATGGATGTAAAATATTAAGTTAATGATTTGGAGATTTTAGCGGTGGTACAAGAGCTTGAATTTGCAATAAACCGTGCTTTGTATGGTCTTTTATGAAGTTTAGGTAACCAATATAACGTAGGAAGCTTGTCTTGGCCTTCTGTAACACAGACATAAAACTTGGTGGCTGAATGACAAATGTGGTCATCAACTAAAGCCCTCTCTACAGCTGTAGGCTGAAGTTCAAAGGCCTTAGTACCACCAAGTTCTTGCTGAAGAGTGTCAACATAGTGAAGCTGTCAAACAACGACCACAATGTTAGCGGCCTTATCAGATGGAGCCAAAACAAACTTCCTCAAAACAAACTCATTTTTGATTTTTATTTTCCTATGAAATTCTTGAATACATAGTTTAAGGAGACGTAAAGACGTCTTAGGTTTAGGAGGTTCGTATTTTGTGTATAAAAGAAATGCGTTTGTTAACTAATTTCAGAATGCTAAGTTTCCATTCCTTAAGATCTTTATGCTCAACATACTCTCCTTTACACCATCGATTACCAAATTCATTCAAGGCAGCAGCGATTTCATCTCTACATTTATTGAAATCAATTTTAGAAGGAAATCGATATTTCGGTCCTTTACATATTACATTGTAAACCGAGTCAGTAGCTCTTTCCCAAGCAGGCGGTGACTCAAATAATCCAAACGTAACATGCATAATGGGGGAAAAATCGGAATCACCAACATAGCACACATTAATAAGGATGGACAAACGTATCTAAAATGATCAACAAAGAAGGGTAAGAATCAGAATCACCACCACAACAACATACATTATTAGGGAAATAATCAGAACCATCAATATCAAACCGGAAGGCACCACGGCAAAAGCACCGAGTTTGAACGTTCAGTAAAAATTACTGTTGGGATTAAGCCGAAAAGTTTAAAGCCTAAATGACAGTTAGATGGAATGTTCTACAGCAGCGAAAACAACACATTCTTATTTTCTTAGAAGAATATGTTCTATGAAAGGGTTATCCTTTGGAAGCAATAAATAACAGAAAACTATGGAGTGTCCAGCCTAGCTAGATTCGGCCATTTAGGCCTCAACAATGACCCTCAATTTATTTTCAAAATTCACCAATGGAATGAATGATCCCAAGACCAAGAAAAAATAAAGTACACTATGAAGGACAGGGAGACGTTGCGGTCGCCACACATTCACTTAACACCAGCTGTAGCAAAGTTAGATTTGTTCTATGAAATGGTTATCCGAAGGCATTACAGCTGTGGAGAAAATGAATATGAATAAACAGCATGCAGCTCCGCTGGTCCAAGAGCTAACTGAAAATCAGGCTGCTCCGATGTAAATGCATTTGAATAGTTTTTCAAAACTTGTAGCACTACTCGCGACACTCCTGACCAGGGAACCGTATTTTAACTAATAATTGAGACTGTGATCTCATCAACATTTTCTAAATAATCGTGTTCAAACAACATATTTCTATCTATTTCAGGACCATTAACATATTTGAATTTCCAAATACAGAGAAGTTCCTCTGATACAACCACCTAAAATTAAGTTTAATTATGCTTTAAAATGCTTTCTGTAGGTTGCAATTATTCTTTCTTTGTGTTTTCTGTTTACAGTGTCCTCTGGTCAGACGCCTTGTTTTGGGCTGTTTTAACAGTCTCAATGTCGTTATGTGGGACTTTTACTGTAAATCTTTCATTTCAGTCTATGTCTTTATTCTTATATCGGACAACACAACAGCCATCCCTTCATCGCTGATTACTATTAATTTTTTTTTTGTTGTTGTCAAACATATCGCTCACATTGTCGTCTTCACTGATCTATGAACAATACAATTCTGTATCCCTATTCATATATTCCTTTCTGTTTGGTTCATTGGCTTGCTAACGCAGTGTTTCTCACCAATCGACACATGCGCAGCTACGTTTTAGTTTTGGTTGACTTTCAGGAAGTCGTATGTATCTAGCCATATCACCCACAGTCTTTTGTTCCTTTTCAACAACGTCTGTCTCTGGCATTATCTCTATTTATATCGCCTTTGTGGACAAAAAAAACGCAATTTTAAGGACACTGAGTGTTTCAAATTTATGTTTTACATTTACATATTTTTGCAAATAGCTCCGGTGGGTAAATTTCGAGACAGAGTTAACTACTGTATATGTCCAGTACTCTGTCACGGTGTTTTTCTTTGATGTGGTGCTCCAAGATTTCAATTATACACATAGGCTTTATCACATATATCACATCTGTACTCCGCCATTGTGCGGAAAGAAAATAACTACTTCAAGTTATTAAGCATGATGATGATTTCGTGTTTAACGACGCGTCAACCCTCTTTGTGGGTCATAAGCGTCAAACGGTTAATGGTTAAACGGCAAGAATAATTATGATGATATTAAAAGTAAAAAGTCAGAATGATAATGTATAAAAATCTGAAACAGTTAAATCTTATGAAAAAGTCCAATTTCTTTTAAGAATAAAATAATATTATCAACAGGTACATCTCGAAACAGTTGTTGCAAAGTGTCAGCTTTGAAATATAAAATACGTGAGGGTGAAAAGTCAACACAGTCAATTAAGATATGTTTCACAGTGAATGGCTGATCACAACCTACACAAAAAGGCTGATCATCACCATTAAAAATATAAGAATGAGTAACTCTAGTATGGCCGATGCGCAGTCGTGTTAATACTACGTCCTCTTTTCTGGAAAACTGTGGAGGAGAGCATTTTGTACTAACGACAGGTTTAATGGCCCGGAGTTTGTTATTTATTGCACGGTCCCATTCGCCTTGCCATTCCGACAAGATGTATCTGTTGATAAATGGTTTAAAATTATTAAAAGGAATTTTAAAAACAGATGGATCAAGATTGAGCGATTCCTTTGCTTTCTTGTCAGCACATTCATTGCCGACAATGCCAATATGGCTCGGAAGCCAACAAAACAAGATTTGGTGTGTTTTAGAAATTTCATGATGCCTTTCGATCAATTTTTGAATTTGAGGATTTTTAGATGACGAATGGTCTAAAGCCTTAAGCACAGAAAGTGAATCAGAAAATATAATTGCTTTTTGAATTGTTGAAGAACTGATAAAATCTAAAGCTAGGTCTATTGCTTTGGCTTCAGCTGTAAAAATAGATGAACCATCTGGAAGGCGCATGGTTTTGTGCGTATCTTTAGAAACATACGCACAACCAACTTTATCTCCTTCTTTAGAACCATCAGTATAGACTTGCTGGTAATCATTGTAACGTGACTGCAGTACCTGAAAGTTTTGTTTGAGAAGTATTGGATTTGATTCGGATTTTTTGCCATCATGTAAGTCGAACAGAATAGAAGGTTTTTTAATACACCAAGATGGAACTTCGGCCGTTTCATGTTTTTGAATATTTTTAAGGTCGATACCTGAATTTTCTAGCAGTGGTAAAATACGTAATCCAAAAGGTTTGATTGCTGTGGGTTTTGTTTCATACTTATCTACAAATTGAGGTGAAAATGAAATTTTGGATGCCGGGTTAGATGGATTTGCAGCAAGTCTAATAGCATACTGAAGAGAAAGTTTCTCTCTGCGCGAGGTTAAAGATGGTTCACCTGCTTCTACATAAAGGCTTAATACGGGAGAAGTACGGAAGGCTCCCATGGCCAGACGAAGGCCTTGGTGATGGATAGTATCCAAGGATTTTAAATAGGACTTTCTGGCAGAACCATAAACAACAGACCCATAATCTAATTTAGATCTTATTAAAGACCGGTAAAGATGTAATAAAGTATACCGATCTGCTCCCCAACTTGTATGAGCTAAAACTTTCAAAAGATTCAAAGCTTTTAAGCATTTCGCTTTAAGATATTTAATATGGGGAATAAAAGATAACTTTTGATCAAATATGACCCCAAGAAATTTGGCTTCTTCAACAACAGGAATTTGTGATCCGTATAAAAACAGGGAAGGATGTTCGTGTTTCTTCCGTAGTTTACAAAAATGAACACACTGCGTTTTCGACTTGGAGAACTTGAAACCATTTTTATCAGTCCATTCTTCTATTCTTTTTAAATTTTGTTGTAACTTTCGTTCAATTGTTTTCATATTTTTTTGAACGGTAACATATACAAAAATCATCAACATACAATGAACAATCAGTTTTGTCGTCCAAACATTGTACAATATTGTTTATTTTGATGTTAAATAGCGTAGTTGAAAGAATACTACCCTGTGGGACACCCTGTTCTTGATCATAGAAATCTGACACGGTAGACCCCACACGCAGCTGAAACATGCGTTCCCCTAAAAAGCTTTCAATAAAACTGGGAAGTTTTCCTCTTAAGCCAATGTTATGTAGATCTTTCAATATTCCATGACGCCATGTTGTATCATATGCTTTCTCCAAGTCGAAAAAGACAGCTACTACGTGTTCTTTGTTAATAAAAGCATCTCGTATAAATGTTTCTAGTCTTATTAAATTGTCATTGGTACTACGTTCCGAACGAAAGCCCGATTGATATTCTGAAATGAGGTTGTTGGACTCTAAGTACCAGACTAATCTCTTGTTTATCATTCTCTCCAATGTTTTACACAAACAACTTGTCAAAGCTATCGGACGATAATTTGTAGGTTCTGCATGATCTTTCCCTGGTTTCGGAATTGGTACAACTGTAGCTACACGCCAGCTCTCAGGACAGACCCCCGTTTCCCAAATATTATTAAAGATATCTAAAAGTGTTGTAAGAGAACTTTTTGGCAGATGCTTAAGCATCTGATAATGAATTTCATCGGGGCCGGTTGCCGTATCATGTGATTTTTCAATGGCTTCAACGAGTTCGGATAAGTTAAAAGGTTTGTTGTATTCTTCGTGATTAAGTGATTTAAAGTTTAGATTTCTTTTCTCTTGGTCCTTTTTGAAATTTCTAAAAGTGTCCGAATAATTACGCGATGATGAATTTCTCAAGAATGTGTGCCCAAGAGTATCTGAAATATCTTTTTTTGTTGAAGCTATTGTGTCAAATTCAGTATTTAAATGTGTAAAACTAGAAGACTTTGTTTTTCCTGAAATTTTTCGTACCATATCCCAAACCTTTTTAATGGGGGTTTTATAGTTCAATTTGGAGACATATTCTCTCCATGACTTTCGTTTGGAAGCTCGGATTGTTCGCCGAGCTTTAGCTCTAAAAACTTTTACGTCGTTTAGTTTTTCTGAAGTGGGACTTCTGCAGAACTTATTTAGAGCCTGTTTACGCTTTTTAATAGCTTCTTTACAGTCATTATTAAACCAGGGCTTGCTTTTCTTAGTATTTGTGGAGGTCTTTGGAATGCATTGTTCTGATATATTAATAAGTGTATCTGTGAAATCAGAAACAATGTCGGATGATTCATTAAATTGATCAAATGATAACTCTTCTACACATAAATTATGGAATAATTCCCAGTCGGCTTTATTCATTTTCCACTTCTGGTTACAGTCCTCATCTGGTTCGTTTACGCTCTCAATTATAACAGGGAAGTGATCACTTCCGCACTGATCATCATGAACAGACCAGTCATAGTCTAAGAAGAGAGATGGGTGACACAAAGAGAGATCTAAAGAAGACAAATGACCTGTCGCTGGGTGAAGGTAAGTATAAGATTTATCATTCATCAAGCAAAGATCGCTCTTTGCAATAAAATCTTCAACAAGTGCTCCTCTGTTATTGATATCTTTACAGCCCCATAGAATATTGTGACCATTGAAGTCGCCAACTAAAAGATATGGCGATGGAAGTTGACTCAGCAATGAGTCAAGATGTTCGGGCTTTAAAGAAAATGAGGGTGGAATATATAAAGAGCAAATTGTAGTTTCTTTATCCAGAGAAACCGATACTGCTACAGCTTGTAGGTCTGTTTCTAATTTGATCTCTCTTTGTGGTAAACATGATTTAACAAGAATTGAACTGCCACCAGATGGTTTGCTACCATCAGAATAGATATAGTTGTATGTATTGAAACCTCTGACATCAATGTTGTCATCAGTTTTTAAAAAAGTTTCTTGTAAACAAAAAACCGATGGGTTTAATAACGAAATAAGTAATAAGAGTTCATTATAATTTGGTTTAAGACCTCGACAATTCCATTGTATTATTTTGTGTTTTAAATCCATTTTATGAAGAGATTAAGACTAGAAACTATATTGGAGCTGCAATTGGTGATATAGATCTGCTACCACCAGCTCGTGGTGTTGCTGACCTCGATCTGTTATTGCCATTTGGTGATGATGGAGTTTCAAACTCCATATCACTATCACTCAAAGATCCGAATCTGTTCTGGAATTTTATATGGTCTCTTTCCATTTTACGTTGTCTCTCTGTTTGTTGTTGAGACAAGTGTTGTTTCTTC
This sequence comes from Lucinisca nassula, assembly GCA_963580285.1. Classification (NCBI taxonomy): domain Eukaryota; kingdom Metazoa; phylum Mollusca; class Bivalvia; order Lucinida; family Lucinidae; genus Lucinisca; species Lucinisca nassula. The sequence continues at coordinate 115,242,473 of OY757018.1, forward strand.
GGATCTTCTGATCCCTTAATACTTCGACCTAAGTCGAGTTTCTCTTTTGCATGCGGCGCTGGCTTCGGTACGGTCGCTGTCGACCGATCCGAAGCAACCTGGATTGCGCCATTTGATAAACTGGTTGAAGTTTTTGGTGCTGGAGTGGATTTACTCCATGCACCAGATTTTTTCAGTTCAGCTATGTATGATTCAGCAGTCTGTGTTGCGGAGCTGGAAACTTTTACACCAGCACCCTTTGTGATGCTGGCGTAACTTGTGGTTGGTGTTGTGTATCGCTCATCAACAATTTTCCGCGCTTCTGGGAATGTTATCCCCCTTTGGTATTTGACAGTGAGTATTTCTTTTTCTTTTTTCCATGCCGGACAATCTCGAGAGAAAACAGCATGCTTGTCACCACAATTGACGCATTTGGCCTCATTTTTGCAGTTTTGATGGTTATCGACATGTTTTTCCTCACCACAATTTGGACAGAGTTGTTTCTTCTGACATCTGCTTTCGTGGTGACCAAAAACCTGACAATGATAACATCTGAGAGGGTTTGGTATATACACCTCTACGTTAACAGATAGATATGCAACTTTTATTTTCTTGGGCAGAACTGGTGTATTAAATGTCAACACGTAGGTACTTGTTGGCTTTAATACACCACTTCTACGAACTTGGATGTTACGTACACCAATGACGCCTTCATCTCTTAAATTCTCAACAATCTCGGCATCGTTGCACGGACGTAGCTCTGGGCTGCGGATGACACCTTTACATGAATTGAGTGTTTTGTGCAACGATACTTTGACGTTGAGATCGAAGAGCTTTGTGGTACCAAGCAGGTTTTTGACCTGCTGCTCTCTCTCGACTTCCAAGAGGAGATCACCTGACTTCAGTTTTTTATACTTTTTGGATGTCCGGCAATGGACACTAAACTCTTTTCGATAACAAAGGGTGATAAATCTGACACCGTACGTGTATCATCGCGTGATGTCATCACCAAGAAGCGTGGAAAAGTGTTGAGCTTTGGAGTTTCAACTTGCTGACTAGACTGCTGACTTGATTGCTGACTTGACTTCTGACTTGACTTCTGACTGGGTTCATCCGTTTCGGATGAATCCTCGTCTTTTTTACGTTTAGCTGCGTTGCGGTTATGTTTTTTTCCATGAGGCATAAGGAAAAAATTCTAGTTTCGTCTCAAGTGCTCTCCGCCCTCCGTGGAGCCCTACAAGGGAACACCATAATGGAGTGGTTATCCAACTCGCAGGTGTTAGAGATACACGTGAGATATACTCGTATAAACAAAATGCCTACACGATTGATCCGTTTAGCCACCGCCTTCTAGAGATAAAAAGACAGAAAAGGGTAAGTTAAATGGGCATATGGTTGGTATCAGGAAAGATACAAAAAGAGTTGAAGAGAAAGCAAAGCGGTATCTCTAGGGCTCGGCGCGACCAGCCGATTGACCGTGCCGGACCGCACGGCCACCCGTCTACACCGAAAAGCCAGGCCAAAGAGGCGTGTTGGGTACCTGAAGCACCGCCACCTCAGGTAACCCTCAACCTCCAGGATCCCTTCTTCCGGCTTACAGGACGCCACCCACGGCAAACGGGTGGTACTTCCTTTAGCTCTTCCCAGTGGGCACAAAGACCACAGCGGTAATGTGCCCAGTGGGAATTGAGCCCCCAGGGCCACGGCAAGGCAGGAAGTCTAATACCTGGGGGTCAAGTTATTAAGCAATCAGCTTATTTGTTCACCGAATTTATTAGCCGGGGACATGTATCTCAGAAACCCTCTAGAAATACTTTTTAATTAGCCATCGATTCGAAAGGATAAAAATAGCTCTATATCAAAGAATAATGTTTACCTGTTTAGATTCAGGATGTTGTCGCATCTTTAAGTGGGGACAAGTTGTTGAAATTAAGGGAGATAACTCAGTACCCAATAAATAGCAATTATCGCAAAATGCATAAGAACAGTAAACCGATTGAACCTTTAGGGTAGAAAAAGAATAAATATTGTTATAAATTGTTATAGAAAGGTTGTGAACATATTTTTATTAGTTTGATAAAGAAATAACGGGAACAATGCACCAAAAGCATACCTTTTTGACAATATATAAAATCCTACTTTTCCCTGGAAAAAAAGTGTCATTATCATGATAAGTAAAGTAGAAGTAAAACAAAGATCAGGAATCGATACAATTAACTTACTCCACCCATAAAAGACACCAAAGGGAAACAAACACAAAACATGAAGCTACCAGACCATAATGGAAACCTCAACAAAGGAATGCCATAAGGACAGTTACTTTCCCACAAAATGGCCTAATGGCCATCCAAAATAAAAAGACACAAGTGATACACACAGAAAGTAACAAACAACAACATAAATAAACCACCACAGAAGATTTGGAGGACAGAAACTATATTAAGCATTACAGCTTATATAGTAAAATTAAAAAAATAAAATGTCTGATATAAAGAGATATTCATATCAGTTTGTTTAACAGAACACACAAGGTCGGACAAGAAATTATTATCTACAGATTGAGAAGTGCTAGTAATTCGTAAATGCGTATGCGCCTACCCTAACCAATTGTATGTCTAAAATAGAGGTTTAATTGTTGGACCGCTTTAGTTTGTACCATATTGTTTCATAAAATGATGGCACACAAGCCTCCTTACCACGCCAAGGTAGACGCTCGTAAGGAGGTAAATAAAAACGAAGTGAAGGCAATGATCAGGAATCGATACAATTAACCCTCAGCTACCATCCAAGGGAAAGAAACACAAACATGAAATAGCCAGACCCTAATGGAAACACTAATAGCGGAAATCCCAAGGTACAGTCACTTTTCCACAAAATGGCCATTTGGCTAGCCAAAACAAAGAATATCAGCAAAACACACACTGATAGACAAACCATAACACCAATAAACATCGACAGAAGAACCGCCTTGGAACGGTCAATGGAACGAATTCCACTGGTGGGCTTAAATCGAATTTACGCGGCCGTAATCCTCGCCCTTACTTTCGTCGCGATTTAGACAAATAATGTATTCAGTCCGCATGAAGGCCTCCTAACGCATCAGTGCAACATCTTTGAGAACACAAAAATCAAACAACCACAAACAACGTTGAGGACTCGATAGCAAGAAACAACTGAAATGCTGGAGAAAAAGAAAACCAACAGTTAGACTCCGATGGGCCCGACCAGAGACAGAACATCAGGCACCAACCAACATTACATAACATTAAATAATCTCTAATTCTCAGTAAGCCTTTACGCTGGAACCGCCATAGAATCTGAGGCCTGACCCACCGGCGTGTAATTAAAGAGGGAAGCAAAGCTGGCAACCGTGATTGGGTTACCTACCATGCATCCAGTCTGTCGTATTACATTTGTGTTGTACCTAATTTTTTATATCGAAGAATGATTTTACGAAATTGGGTGCTGAAGTCATTTCAGTTATATATTTTGATTGTTTTGATACATCTCGTCCAGTCCATACTTTTGCGCCTCCTTTTTTATTAAGCAACAGTTTTAACGGACTACCAAAGGCTTAGGAAGAGCATGCAATTACTTAATTCTTTGTATTGTCACATATGTACTAACACTTTAAGTCAGGCTAGTTATTCTGGGCGGGCAACGACTCGTTATGTTAACAATCAGCAATGAGACAGATACAGATACACTCCATCAAAATTTGATTTGCCTCTTCGGTAAAACATTTGCATGTAAGGAAATGTTGACCTGAACATCGAACATTCAAATTATGTATTGATTCGTTTGTAGAATGAACAATCTTAAGAAACAAAACGAAGAAAGAAATCCGATAAAGGAGACCAGAGACAGAAAAAAACATGCCCGCAATATAGGCCAAACATTTGGTTAAAATACCAAACTAGACTAACATAGAGGGTGCCTACAACGTATAGTGTTTGCATGTCGTATTACAGTCTAGTGTGACAAGACGACAAACTACATTGGGTATTTACACTATAATGCGTTTCCTAGGCTTGGAGAATTTGAAACTACCTTGCTTCAGCAGATTCCAAAACTTTAATGTTGGAATATACGCCAACACAGATTCCCACGTGCACATCTACAATTGTTTTTCATGTTTTTCAGTTTGTAGCGTAGTATTAATAACATAGCCTAGATTTAATCGATACGTTCAATTTTTGGGCCGTTACCGTACTACATAATATCGAGTCATTACTAACACACTCTGTTTATTTACCGGGATGTTTATTCCGTACACCTGTGACATTTAAATATCAAGCTACCCAGGGCACTGTAACCAGTAAGGTTTTTATTCCATTCCTGTACGAATTAAACCTTTAAAAACGCAATAATGAAATAATGGCGTATGCTTACTAAATTTCATTTTTTAGCAGAGTTACTCAAGGTATTCGTCAACCGGCCCCGATGAAATTCATTATCAGATGCTTAAGCATCTGCCAAAAAGTTCTCTTACAACACTTTTAGATATCTTTAATAATATTTGGGAAACGGGGGTCTGTCCTGAGAGCTGGCGTGTAGCTACAGTTGTACCAATTCCGAAACCAGGGAAAGATCATGCAGAACCTACAAATTATCGTCCGATAGCTTTGACAAGTTGTTTGTGTAAAACATTGGAGAGAATGATAAATAAGAGATTAGTCTGGTACTTAGAGTCCAACAACCTCATTTCAGAATATCAATCGGGCTTTCGTTCGGAACGTAGTACCAATGACAATTTAATAAGACTAGAAACATTTATACGAGATGCTTTTATTAACAAAGAACACGTAGTAGCTGTCTTTTTCGACTTGGAGAAAGCATATGATACAACATGGCGTTATGGAATATTGAAAGATCTACATAACATTGGCTTAAGAGGAAAACTTCCCAGTTTTATTGAAAGCTTTTTAGGGGAGCGCATGTTTCAGGTGCGTGTGGGGTCTACCGTGTCAGATTTCTATGATCAAGAACAGGGTGTCCCACAGGGTAGTATTCTTTCAACTACGCTATTTAACATCAAAATAAACAATATTGTACAATGTTTGCATTTTACCACTGCTAGAAAATTCAGGTATCGACCTTAAAAATATTCAAAAACATGAAACGGCCGAAGTTCCATCTTGGTGTATTAAAAAACCTTCTATTCTGTTCGACTTACATGATGGCAAAAAATCCGAATCAAATCCAATATTTCTCAAACAAAACTTTCAGGTACTGCAGTCACGTTACAATGATTACCAGCAAGTCTATACTGATGGTTCCAAAGAAGGAGATAAAGTTGGTTGTGCGTATGTTTCTAAAGATACGCACAAAACCATGCGCCTTCCAGATGGTTCATCTATTTTTACAGCTGAAGCCAAAGCAATAGACCTAGCTTTAGATTTTATCAGTTCTTCAACAATTCAAAAAGCAATTATATTTTCTGATTCACTTTCTGTGCTTAAGGCTTTAGACCATTCATCATCTAAAAATCCTCAAATTCAAAAATTGATCGAAAAACATCATGAAATTTCTAAAACACACCAAATCTTGTTTTGTTGGCTTCCGAGCCATATTGGCATTGTCGGCAATGAATATGCTGACAAGAAAGCAAAGGAATCGCTCAGTCTTGATCCATCTGTTTTTAAAATTCCTTTTAATAATTTCAACCATTTATCAACAGATACATCTTGTCGGAATGGCAAGGCGAATGGGACCGTGCAATAAATAACAAACTCCATGCCATTAAACCTGTCGTTAGTACAAAATGCTCTCCTCCACAGTTTTCCAGAAAAGAGGACGTAGTATTAACACGACTGCGCATCGGTCATACTAGAGTTACTCATTCTTATATTTTTAATGGTGATGATCAGCCTTCTTGTGTAGGTTGTGATCAGCCATTCACTGTGAAACATATCTTAATCGACTGTGTTGACTTTTCACCCTCACGTATTTTATATTTCAAAGCTGACACTTTGCAAAAACTGTTTCGAGATGTACCTGTTGACAACATTATTTTATTCTTAAAAGAAATTGGTCTTTTTCATCAGATTTAACTGTTTCAGATTTTTATACATTATCATTCTGACTTGTTACTTTTAATATCGTCATAATTATTAATGCCGTTTAACCATTAACCGACTGACGCTTATGACCCACCAAGAGGGTTGACGCGTCGTTAAACACGAAATCATCATCATCATCAAGGTATTCGCACCATTTTTCTACCGTCAATTACAGACATATAGACCGTTTATATCACAGCACAAATATCATTTAAATACAATGGTTATGTCCCCTAACAAAAAAATGCATATTTTTTACCATTTTGAAGGTTCATTTTCAGACATTATTTTAAAGAATATGGTTTGGTATTAAATGGCATAAACTGTAGTGAGCATCGGCTTAATGTATTCCAAATTACGGGACACGAACAGATTTTATTGGATTTCCTGAAGTTTTGAAAAAAGCGTTGTTATGTTTTAAACATTTTTTACATTATTCGGATGGTTAGCAAAAGGGTCCGTTTTGAAGACCTTGTCTCCTCTTACAAATGCGACAACACCCAGAATGCGAAAGGACTTTGATCTATCCATTTCAGGAAATTTTATCCTTTCGAACCGCCGACTAAATAAAATTTCGAAAACGTGTTATATGTCCCCGGCTATAAATACAGAAAACGCGGTCCATGTACAATGTGCAAAACAAATTTTGACGTTCCTAACACCGCAGGTAAATATCACCAATGCTCTTGCACTTGGAAATCACAACCGTAATACAGGTAAACAACCGTAGATAGTATGCTCCGCAAATACATATACACACAACAATATGCCAAAACCGTGCACTCCTAAATAAATAGCATTGCCAAGCGAGAAGACCTTTCACTGTAAAGCATATGCTCCGCCGAAGGACATAAAACGATCTACAGTTTCATATTAACACGCATTTCAATACCTAAGTAGCATTAAGTATGAAACATGTATAAAACGCGTTTAAAATCTCATTTCTATTTAGTACGAAGTACAACCATGACAACATTACTCAGTCTGGTTAATAAGATAAAGATTTTATTTTTATTCCTCCCTCCCCTGCGGCATTTTAGGATAACTTTTGACTGGAGTTCAGATGTACTCGCAAACTATTTTGTGAACTTTTATTTATTTTATTTATTTATTTTTATTTTTATTGTTCACATATATTCTCAGATATTTCTATTGGATATGACTGGTTTAATGGAAGACCAATAACTCGTCCAGAACTAAATGATATTTTTGCTGATCGAACACACCAATCACGACTTGCCACTAAACGAATCACATTCCAAAGTCTTCGGCAGCGATGGGAAATATCATCCTTTACAAGAACTGCATCGCCTGCCTTTGGAGAAAACTGTGATTTGTAGTTTTCCTGTTTTCAGGACAGTCTTTAAACCTCAATAACATGCTCGTTCGCACCGCCTTCTTGAGGTTGTTCTAACGAGTACCCATAATCGATATTTATGAGCAAAAAGGAAAATACTGACTACTGCCATACACGTCATTTTTTTCTATATCAAGTGAGGTGTAGAGAGTCCTTCGTTACACAGACTTTTAACCTGATGATATTTTTAGCTCACCAGAGCCGAAGGCTCTTGGGGAGCTTATAGGATAGGCAGTTGTCCTTCGTCGTCTGCGTCTGTATCTGCGTCGTCGTCTTGCGTCAACACTTTCAAACGATATCTCCTCTGAAGCCACTGGGCCGATTCAGCCAAAATTTTATCTGTAGCATTCTTGGGCTGGGGGATTGAGAGCTTTTGTTTTTAATGAAAATCGGCTTATCTGTTTGGTTGCTATGGCAACTTAGAGTTTCCATAGACTTATAATGGGGAAAATAGAAAAATGGCATTCACTGCCAAACCTTTGCAGATATTTTGACAAAAACTTTTATAGTAATAGTCCTTGAGTGAACTTCTTTTAGCCACATGCTTTTGTGCCAACTTGGGGGTCCCCCAGGGTGTGCCGGGGCCATGTTCCACCCCTCCAGTGCATAAACGGCCATATATATATCAGGAACCATTCAGATCCCCACCCCTAAACCATATATATTCTTTTTTCTTATGATAAGACACATTCAGTGACACCAGCTTGGGGTCCCCTGGGATGTGCTGGGCCCATGCCCCACCCCCTCAACTCTTTCAAAGGTCCAATATCTCAGAAACCGTTTAGATCCCCACTCCAAAACCTATTGTTTACTTGTTTCTTAAGATAAGACGCATTCAGTAACACCAACCTTGGGGTCCCCTGAGATGTGCGCGGGCAATGCCCCCAACCCCTCCACTTTGTAAAAGACCCAATATCTCAGAAACCGTTGAGATCCCCACCCCTAAACCATATATATTCTCGTTCCTTATGATAAGACGCATTCAGTGATACCAACCTATTGGTCTTCCAGGGTGCGCCGCGGCCATGCCCCACCCCTCCACTTCATAAAAGACGATATATCTCAGAAACCATACAGATCCCCACCCCAAGACCATATATATTCTTGTTTCTTATGATAAGACGCATTCAGTGACGCCAACCTGAGGGTCCCCTGGGATGTGCCTGGGCCTTGCCCCACCCCTTTACCCCATAAAAGGCCCAATATCTCAGAAACCGTTCAGATCACCACCACTAAACCCTATATATTCTTGTATCTTTTGATAAGACGCATTCAGTGATTTCAACCTAGGGGTCACTCGGGGTGTGCCGGGGCCATGCCCCACCCCTCCACTTCATAATAGGCGATATATCTCAGAAACCTTTCAGATCCCACTGCCAAAGCCATATATATTCTTGTTTCTTATGATAAGATGCATTCAGTGACACCAACCTGGTGTCCTCTGGGATGTGCCCAGGCCATGCCCCACCCCCTCCACTTCATAAAAGGGCCAATATCTCAGAAACCGTTTAGATCCCCACCCCATAACCATATATACTCTTGTTCCTTATCTCAGAAACCATTCAGATCCCCACCTCAAAACCATATATATTCTTGTTACTTATGATAAGACGCATTCAATGACACCAACCTGGGGGTCCCCTGGGATGTGCCCGGGCCATGACCCATCCCTCCAATTCATAAAAAGCGATATCTGTCAGAAACCATTTAGATCCCCACCCCAAAATCATATAGGGGGGGGGGGGGTGCGCGTGCCATGCCCCACCCCCTCTACTTTGTAAAAGGCCCACTATCTCAGAAACCATTTAGATCCCCATCCCTAAACCATATATATACTCTTGTTCGTTTGATAAGACACATGTAGTGATACCAACCTAGGGGTCTCCCAAGGTGCGCTGGGGCCATGTACCAACCCTCCACTTCATAAAATGCCATATATCTCAGAAACTGTTCAGATCCCCACCCCTAAGGCATGTATATTTGTGCTCCTTTTGATAAGACTTATTCCGTCACATTAACCTTGGGTGTATTTGTGCTATAGGACAATGTGTCGCTGCCATGGCCCACCCCTCCACTTCATAAAAGGCCATATATCTCAGACACCATTAAGATCCCCACCTCATAATATATATATTCCTGTTCCTTGTGATTAGACCCATTCAGTCACACCAACTTGGCAGTCCACATGGGCCATTTCTCTCCTTCACTTCATAAGAAGGCCTCATATCTCAGAAACAGTTCAGATCCTCACTACTAAACAATATATTTTCTTGGTCCTAATGATAAGGCACATTCAAGGACAACAATCTTGGATTTCCTGTTGTCTGCCAGGACCAACCCCTCCACAGCTTAAAAGGCCTTATATCACTGGAACTGAACACATCCCCAACCCTAAACCATTTATATTCTTGGTCCTTATGATAAGACGCATCCAGTGATACCAACCTGGGCTTTTGGATCCATGTCCCACCCTTCCACTTCATAAAAAGCCTAATATTTCAGATACACAGTCCACATGGAATGGAGATTCGTTTGGGAGACTTTATAATCGATAAATTGAAACCATTAATGGCTGCCAGTGGGCAGTGCCCGCCTGAACTCTGGTGAGCATAGTGGCCCATGGGCCTCTTGTTTTTTCTTTCTACACCATCCGAGTTTAATTACCAGTACTAAGCAATGAAGATAAAGTGTCTTGTCTAAGTACAGTATGCCATCTGGAACAATCTTCGTCAGATAAGTATGGGAGACAAATTTGCTTTAAGCCGCAATGAGCCGCTGGCAAACAAATGAAGTTATTTCCCTTAGAGTCACTTTCGCAGTTATCGGATTCTCTATATCTCCTACCTGTCCAGCGTAGTATATAATCCAATAATCACCAACTGATTATTTGTTCGTTAATGTTCAGGGGTGCCTTGCCATAAATCGGTTTAATTTAGTAACAAAATTCATATCAGGGCGCAAAATACATGCATTTACTCAAATCGTGGGTCGTGATATTGAAACTAATTTTTGCATTACTTAACTGGGTATGTAATTCATCCCGCTACTTAATGATGAGATACCAACAATTTCAACATTATTTAGCATTACGAAACACCCCTTTGTAATTTTGACTCCAACCCCACTTTTAGATAGAAAACTTGGGTTTACAGGGGTATACATTATTACATTACATTATACATCGGAGTCTAACTGTTGGTTTTCTTTTGCTCCAGCATTTCAGTGGTTTCTTGCTGTCGTGTCCTCACCGTTGTCTCACCTCTGTGGTTCTTTGACTATTTGTGTTCACGGAGGAGATGTTGCACTGATGAGTTAGGAGGCCTTCATGCGGACTGAACAAATTATTTGTCTAAAGCGCGGCGGAAGTAAGGGCGAGGATTGTGGCCACGTAAAATCGATTTAAGCCCCCCCCCCAGTGGAAATCTTTCCACTGACCGTTCCAAGGCGGTTCTTCTGTGGCGATTTATTTATGTTGTTGTTTGTTACCCACTGTGTGTATCACTTGTGTCTATTAATTTTGGATGGTCGTATGGCCATTTTGTGGGAAAGTAACTGTCCTTATGGCCTTCCTTTGTTTAGGTTTCCATTATGGTCTGGTCGCTTAATGTTTGTGTTTCTTTCCCTTTGGTGTCTTTGATGGGTGGAGTAAGTTAATTGTATCGATTCCTGATCTTTGTTTTACTTCTACTTTTTTATTATTCTGCGCACCCCACCCCCCGCCACAGGTACACAAAAAAGATTACGGTATAGTACACATTGGAACTGCCTCAATGAAGTAGTTCTAACAACATATATTTACAATCAATATTACTCAAAATAGACAAGCCCTGCCCAGTCTGTCGGCTGGCCCAGCTTATGATAAGATGATGCAGTCCATTCAGGTACTGCGGGATCGGGATGGATTGGAATTTAAAAAAAAATATACTTAAATGATTCCTATGACGCCTAAATCGAGATTATATTCTGTATGTATTATCTTCTTGTAATTTGTAGTAAGCATTGTGAATATAAATGTAAAAGTTGTACCTGATTAAAAAGAAAATAATAAAAAAAAGTAGTTCTAACGAGTTCCCACATTCTATGTTTTAAGTAGATGTGTGAAAAATATCAGAATCTTTTATCAGAAAAGTTGAAAAATATCAATAATATTATGAATAGGGGTGTTTTCGTAATGGGAGGATAGACAACTTCAGCCCATACAAAACTTTAAGCATTTATAAACACTATTAATTTCATGCTCAGATGAGTCGAACATGAAAAAGTGTCATAAGATCAGGTCAGAAGTTCAGCAGAGCAATTATTGATTATTATATGATAATTATTATTATCTCACTATTCAAAAAATCATCAGCGGCCGATTCAACCACCTAGTATTTTCATCATTCATGTAGACTTTGATCGGACTGCTATATTTTCTAGTCTGTGTCTGCACGTATTCCTTTAACATTTTAGAGAAGAATCACAGCACAATTGGGCCCCGCCCATCAGGACTTGAAGAAATAGATGGGCTGCATGAGTCTTCCATGCAGAGCTGAAACCAACCGCACATGAGTACCGGTAAACCGCTTAGAGGGTCTAAGCCTGTCCAGACAGAGCGTGCTTGCAGAGCTAAAACCGATCGAATATTTGTACTAGTAAACAGTGTAGATCGTGATCAGATTAATCGGGACATACACTGTTTGTAAATTTTGGGGCTGTCGTGTTCTGCAGGATCAGGGTTAAAATGGGTACACATCACGCAATCATGCCTATATAATTTTCACCCCAATAAACCCCAATTTTATGTAGTAAAACTGGGGTTTACAGGGTATGCATTATTTTTCTTATTTCTGCTTCAAAACAGATTGCGGGTGCTCGTTAGAACTGCCTTGCCGTATATATGAAAAAAAAAAAAATGAAAAATATTGCGATTTTTATCTGAAAAAAAAAAAAAACCATCGTTTTTGGTGAATTACGAGTGCCCACAATATACTTTTTGAAAAGAATTAGAAAAACGTCCCAAATTACCATCAGGCAAATCCTGAAAAAATGGTCTATAATCTAACATAGGTATGTACTCCCTATTAGTGATATTTTATGACTGAGTCGTCTACTGTCTTATTTGCTGTAAGCTATTTAACTAATAAGTTTTGACCCATATATGCCAAGCGTCCCTTTTGGGAGGCATTCGCAAGCAGTGTAAACCATATAATGCACCACAGAAATTGGTGTCTGATCTAGGTCTACACTGTTTGCTTATTCTACATATTTTTATGAAACTTTTGACAAAGAAAAGAAATCGTTTTAACACTCCAAACATTGGAAATGGACCACTGTAAACTTTATACCTGGATGGATTCCTTTGGCATTGATGGGTTAAGATATTCGGTCGTCTGACCTTAAACTGTGTTTTTTGCGGAATTATTGGTTCTCTTTCAAGGTGTGAAATCATTTTTTCGCGTATTCTTAATTTTGTTACACTACCAAGAGTCTTATTTTTTTCTTTTAATTCTGAAAATGTCATATCCTTGGATTTCCCATTTTCTTTTAGTAATTGCTGATATTTGTGGTGTGCAGCATTTATTTCATTTGTTATTCTGCTTTGTTTTCAGTTTTGATTTTCAGCCTTTTCTTTCTTTTTTCAGTTTTGATTTTCAGCCTTTTCTTTCTACCAAAAGTCTGAAATTTCTTTTGCAGATTACACAAAAAAAAAACAAAAAAAAACGAAAAGTTTAGGATGATAAATTTGGTTATTTTCTTATTTCTGTTCAAAATATAGACTGTGTGTATTCGTTACAACTGGTTGTATCGAGTACCCACAATATGTTCTAATTTAGAGAAGAAATGAGAAAAAAATAAGTTTTACCCCTTTTTAAACCCAGTTTTTATAGTAAAACTGGGGTTTATAGGGGTAACCTTATTTTTCTTAATTCTGCTCTAAAATATAGATTGTGGGTACTCATGTACGCACAATTTATATTTTGAAAATTAGAAAAATATCACAATTTTTCATGTTAAATTTTTCCTTTTTTCGGCGGTAAAATTTACAATGTATTTGTATAGGTGTGTTTTCATTATGTTGAAGTTTTTGAATTCATGTCTGCAACTTTGGGTCAACAAATTGTTAATGAGCCAATATGTCAATTAATGATGTTCTTCATGTGACAAGTCCGCCCGCCGGGCAAAGCGGCAAACAAAGTTCGGCTCTGCGAAGGCCTACTAAAAATGATTGCAATAAAACTGTCTTTCTTTCTTTTTCTTTCTTTCTACCAAAACTGCGATCGGTCACATTCGACTATCCATTACGCAAACACGCCTATACAAATACATTGCCACCTTTATCGCCGAAAAAATGAAAATTTTATGATGAAAAATTGTTATATTTTTCTTATTTCTGCTCCAAATATAGATTGTTGGCACTCGTTAGAACCGCCTCATCGAGGCGGTTCTAACGAGTACCAACAATATATATTTTAGAGCAGAAAATTTTTCTTATTAGACTGAGGCGGTTCTAACGAGTACCAACAATATATATTTTAGAGCAGAAATAAGAAAAATAAGGTATACCCCCGGAAACCCCAGTTTTGCTATATAAAAGTGGGGTTCAAGGTGATCAAAATTATATAGGCGTGTTTTCGTGATGACTCGCAGGTGTACATTTCATACACACCAGGTTTGCAGGATTGAAAGCCTACACAGTAATCATGTAATTACGGTAGGGGTCATTAACCCTTTTTTTACCAAATGGAATCTTCCACCTTATAAATGGCAGGAGTCCATTTCGAAATTAAGGGGTGTCAGGTTGTGTTTTCTACAAAATTGATTCGGGAAATGGCTGAACTTTTGCTAACAGTGAAGGCTCTGATCAGACGCCGCATTCTGTGGCGTCTGATCTGGGCCTGCACTGTTTGCCAAGGTACCCCTTTGGGGGTTTCTGGTGCTGAATGGGTTAACCTGCACAAGAGATGGCACAGGGGGCCTCCAGTTAACGTCCCGATCCGAAGGACGGCGTACTTTTTGGCATTCATCCCTGCAAATGATGCCAATGGAGCGTGTTCGGACACCGAAGTAACCCACGCTTACGGGAATCGAACCGGGGGTCTCTAGCATCAGAGGCAAGAGCACTAACCACTCAGTTATCACGCTCCTAATTATCACGCCGTACATCTTATTATGATTTTTTTCTCAATGCCTTTTGATTTAAATTCTACATAATGGTAGCCAATTGTAGTTTTTCTACGTATTATATTCAGCCTTTATAAATAGCTTAGAGTCTTCTTTCATCTGTCCTTTCTTCTTTCCGTTCGTCTGTGCGCCTGTCTGTCTCAGTCAGTCATTCGATCTTATTTTATATTTAAGACATGATACCATGCATTACCATTCATTCATTCATTTATTTCTTTCCTAAGTTTTACAGCTTTTCGTCATATATTATCATGCAGATCCCGAGTTCTTTCTACAGATGGAATAAATTAATTAATTGATAAATCTACAAATAAATAAATACATTCCCCCAGGTATTAGACTTCCTGCCTTGCCGTGGCCCTGGGGGCTCAATTCCCACTGGGCACATTGCCGCTGTGGTCTTTGTGCCCACTGGGAAGAGCTAAAGGAAGTACCACCCGTTTGCCGTGGGTGGCGTCCTGTAAGCCGGAAGAAGGGATCCTGGAGGTTGAGGGTTACCTATGGTGGCGGTGCTTCAGGTACCCAACACGCCTCTTTGGCCTGGCTTTTCGGTGTAGACGGGTGGCCGTGCGGTCCGGCACGGTCAATCGGCTGGTCGCGCCGAGCCCTAGAGATACCGCTTTGCTTTCTCTTCAACTCTTTTTGTATCTTTCCTGATACCAACCATATGCCCATTTACCTTACCCTTTTCTGTCTTTTTATCTCTAGAAGGCGGCGGCTAAACGGATCAATCGTGTAGGCATTTTGTTTATACGAGTATATCTCACGTGTATCTCTAACACCTGCGAGTTGGATAACCACTCCATTATGGTGTTCCCTTGTAGGGCTCCACGGAGGGCGGAGAGCACTTGGGACGAAACTAGAATTTTTTCCTTATGCCTCATGGAAAAAAACATAACCGCAACGCAGCTAAACGTAAAAAAGACGAGGATTCATCCGAAACGGATGAACCCAGTCAGAAGTCAAGTCAGCAGTCAAGTCAGCAAGTTGAAACTCCAAAGCTCAACACTTTTCCACGCTTCTTGGTGATGACATCACGTGATGATACACGTACGGTGTCAGATTTATCACCCTTTGTTATCGAAAAGAGTTTAGTGTCCATTGCCGGACATCCAAAAAGTATAAAAAAAAACTGAAGTCAGGTGATCTCCTCTTGGAAGTCGAGAGAGAGCAGCAGGTCAAAAACCTGCTTGGTACCACAAAGCTCTTTGATCTCAACGTCAAAGTATCGTTGCACAAAACACTCAATTCATGTAAAGGTGTCATCCGCAGCCCAGAGCTACGTCCGTGCAACGATGCCGAGATTGTTGAGAATTTAAGAGATGAAGGCGTCATTGGTGTACGTAACATCCAAGTTCGTAGAAGTGGTGTATTAAAGCCAACAAGTACCTACGTGTTGACATTTAATACACCAGTTCTGCCCAAGAAAATTAAAGTTGCATATCTATCTGTTAACGTAGAGGTGTATATACCAAACCCTCTCAGATGTTATCATTGTCAGGTTTTTGGTCACCACGAAAGCAGATGTCAGAAGAAACAACTCTGTCCAAACTGTGGTGAGGAAAAACATGTCGATAACCATCAAAACTGCAAAAATGAACCCAAATGCGTCAATTGTGGTGGCAAGCATGCTGTTTTCTCTCGAGATTGTCCGGCATGGAAAAAAGAAAAAGAAATACTCACTGTCAAATACCAAAGTGGGATAACATTCCCAGAAGCGCGGAAAATTGTTGATGAGCGATACACAACACCAACCACCAGTTACGCCAGCATCACAAAGGGTGCTGGTGTAAAAGTTTCCAGCTCCGAAACACAGACTGCTGAATCATACATAGCTGAACTGAAAAAATCTGGTGCGTGGAGTAAATCCACTCCAGCACCACAAAGTTCAACCAGTTTATCAAATGGCGCAATCCAGGTTGCTTCGGATCGGTCGACAGCGAGCGTACCGAAACCAGCGCCGCATGCAAAAGAGAAACTCGACTTAGGTCGAACTAATAAGGGATCAGAAGATCCGAAGAAACAACACTTGTCTCAAAAACAAACAGACAGACAACGTAAAATGGAAAGAGACAATATAAAATTCCAGAACAGATTCGGATCTTTGAGTGACAGTGATATGGAGTTTGAAACTCCATCATCACCAAGCGGCAATAATAGATCGAGGTCAGCAACACCACGAGCTGGTGGTAGCAGATCTATATCACCAATTGCAGCTCCAATATAGTTTCTAGTCTTAATCTCTTCATAAAATGGATTTAAAACACAAAATAATACAATGGAATTGTCGAAGTCTTAAATCAAATTATAATGAACTCTTATTACTTATTTCGTTATTAAACCCATCGGTTTTTTGTTTGCAAGAAACCTTTTTAAAAACTGATGACAACATTGATATCAGGGGTTTCAATACATACAACTATATCTATTCTGATGGTAACAAACCATCTGGTGGCAGTTCAATTCTTGTTAAATCATGTTTACCACAAAGAGAGATCAAATTAAAAACAGACCTACAAGCTGTAGCAGTATCGGTTTCTCTGGATAAAGAAACTACAATATGCTCTTTATATATTCCACCCTCATTTTCTTTAAAGCCCGAACACCTTGACTCATTGCTGAGTCAGCTTCCATCCCCATATCTTTTAGTTGGCGACTTCAATGGTCACAATATTCTATGGGGCTGTAAAGATATCAATAACAGAGGAGCACTTGTTGAAGATTTTATTGCAAAGAGCGATCTTTGCTTGATGAATGATAAATCTTATACTTACCTTCACCCAGCGACAGGTCATTTGTCTTCTTTAGATCTCGCTTTGTGTCACCCATCTCTCTTCTTGGACTATGACTGGTCTGTTCATGATGATCAGTGCGGAAGTGATCACTTCCCTGTTATAATTGAGAGCGTAAACGAACCAGATGAGGACTGTAACCAGAAATTGAAAATGAATAAAGCCGACTGGGAATTATTCCATAATTTATGTGAAGAAGAGTTATCAATTGATCATTTTAATGAATCATCCGACATTGTTTCTGATTTCACAGATACACTTATTAACATATCAGAACAATGCATTCCAAAGACCTCCACAAATACTAAGAAAAGCAAGCCTTGGTTTAATAATGACTGTAAAGAAGCTATTAAAAAGCGTAAACAGGCTCTAAATAAGTTCTGCAAAAATCCCACTTCAGAAAAGCTCAACGACGTAAAAGTTTTTAGAGCTAAAGCTCGGCGAACAATCCGAGCTTCCAAACGAAAGTCATGGAGAGAATATGTCTCCAAATTGAACTATAAAACCCCCATTAAAAAGGTTTGGGATATGGTACCAAAAATTTCAGGAAAAACAAAGTCTTCTAGTTTTACACATTTAAATACTGAATTTGACACAATAGCTTCAACAAAAAAAGATATTTCAGATACTCTTGGGCACACATTCTTGAGAAATTCATCATCGCGTAATTATTCGGACACTTTTAGAAATTTCAAAAAGGACCAAGAGAAAAGAAATCTAAACTTTAAATCACTTAATCACGAAGAATACAACAAACCTTTTAACTTATCCGAACTCGTTGAAGCCATTGAAAAATCACATGATACGGCAACCGGCCCCGATGAAATTCATTATCAGATGCTTAAGCATCTGCCAAAAAGTTCTCTTACAACACTTTTAGATATCTTTAATAATATTTGGGAAACGGGGGTATGTCCTGAGAGCTGGCGTGTAGCTACAGTTGTACCAATTCCGAAACCAGGGAAAGATCATGCAGAACCTACAAATTATCGTCCGATAGCTTTGACAAGTTGTTTGTGTAAAACATTGGAGAGAATGATAAACAAGAGATTAGTCTGGTACTTAGAGTCCAACAACCTCATTTCAGAATATCAATCGGGCTTTCGTTCGGAACGTAGTACCAATGACAATTTAATAAGACTAGAAACATTTATACGAGATGCTTTTATTAACAAAGAACACGTAGTAGCTGTCTTTTTCGACTTGGAGAAAGCATATGATACCACATGGCGTTATGGAATATTGAAAGATCTACATAGCATTGGCTTAAGAGGAAAACTTCCCAGTTTTATTGAAAGCTTTTTAGGGGAGCGCATGTTTCAGGTGCGTGTGGGGTCTACCCTGTCAGATTTCTATGATCAAGTACAGGGTGTCCCACAGGGTAGTATTCTTTCAACTACGCTATTTAACATCAAAATAAACAATATTGTACAATGTTTGGACGACAAAACTGATTGTTCATTGTATGTTGATGATTTTTGTATATGTTACGGTTCAAAAAATATGAAAACAATTGAACGAAAGTTAAAACAAAATTTAAAAAGAATAGAAGAATGGACTGATAAAAATGGTTTCAGGTTCTCCAAGTCGAAAACGCAGTGTGCTCATTTTTGTAAACTACGGAAGAAACACGAACATCCTTCCCTGTTTTTATACGGATCACAAATTCCTGTTGTTGAAGAAGCCAAATTTCTTGGGGTCATATTTGATCCAAAAGTTATCTTTTATTCCCCATATTAAATATCTTAAAGCGAAATGCTTAAAAGCTTTGAATCTTTTGAAAGTTTTAGCTCATACAAGTTGGGGAGCAGATCGGTATACTTTATTACATCTTTACCGGTCTTTAATAAGATCTAAATTAGATTATGGGTCTGTTGTTTATGGTTCTGCCAGAAAGTCCTATTTAAAATCCTTGGATACTATCCATCACCAAGGCCTTCGTCTGGCCATGGGAGCCTTCCGTACTTCTCCCGTATTAAGCCTTTATGTAGAAGCAGGTGAACCATCTTTAACCTCGCGCAGAGAGAAACTTTCTCTTCAGTATGCTATTAGACTTGCTGCAAATCCATCTAACCCGGCATCCAAAATATCATTTCGACCTCAATTTGTAGATAGGTATGAAACTAAACCCACAGCAATTAAACCTTTTGGATTACGTATTTTACCACTGCTGGAAAATTCAGGTATCGACCTTAAAAATATTCAAAAACATGAAACCGCCGAAGTTCCATCTTGGTGTATTAAACAACCTTCTATTCTGTTCGACTTACATGGTGGCAAAAAATCCGAATCAAATCCGATACTTCTCAAACAAAACTTTCAGGTACTGCAATCACGTTACGATGATTACCAGCAAGTCTATACTGATGGTTCCAAAGAAGGAGATAAAGTTGGTTGTGCGTATGTTTCTAAAGATACGCACAAAACCATGCGCCTTCCAGATGGTTCATCTATTTTTACAGCTGAAGCCAAAGCAATAGACCTAGCTTTAGATTTTATCAGTTCTTCAACAATTCAAAAAGCAATTATATTTTCTGATTCACTTTCTGTGCTTAAGGCTTTAGACCATTCATCATCTAAAAATCCTCAAATTCAAAAATTGATCGAAAAACATCATGAAATTTCTAAAACACACCAAATCTTGTTTTGTTGGCTTCCGAGCCATATTGGCATTGTCGGCAATGAATATGCTGACAAGAAAGCAAAGGAATCGCTCAATCTTGATCCATCTGTTTTTAAAATGCCTTTTAATAATTTTAAACCATTTATCAATAGATACATCTTGTCGGAATGGCAAGGCGAATGGGACCGTGCAATAAATAACAAACTCCATGCCATTAAACCTGTCGTTAGTACAAAATGCTCTCCTCCACAGTTTTCCAGAAAAGAGGACGTAGTATTAACACGACTGCGCATCGGCCATACTAGAGTTACTCATTCTTATATTGTTAATGGTGATGATCAGCCTTCTTGTGTAGGTTGTGATCAGCCATTCACTGTGAAACATATCTTAATTGACTGTGTTGACTTTTCACCCTCACGTATTTTATATTTCAAAGCTGACACTTTGCAACAACTGTTTCGAGATGTACCTGTTGATAACATTATTTTATTCTTAAAAGAAATTGGTCTTTTTCATAAGATTTAACTGTTTCAGATTTTTATACATTATCATTCTGACTTGTTACTTTTAATATCATCATAATTATTCATGCCGTTTAACCATTAACCGACTGACGCTTATGACCCACCAAGAGGGTTGACGCGTCGTTAAACACGAAATCATCATCATCATCAATAAATACATTAATTAATAAATAAACATTATGAGACTGTGCTAAAGTAAATTTCTACCCATGACTATCTTGTGCGCTCGTGGACTTAGCCATTTTCACGAGAGAAAATGCAGGTGCCGAAAAGCTGACTTCCTTATTTTCAAATCAAAATGGAAGAACTATGTTTTTAATTAAGTATAAAATTGTACATATCATTGTAAACTTTGAGGAATTTTCTTCCTAGTCATGGCTTATAAAAAAAATCAATGAGAAAGTAATAAGTTTTAAATTAGCATTGGAATGTAGGTTCAGGAGCATTTTGCCAAAAGATATATAAGATGAATAGGAATACGACTTCCACTCTTCAAAGTAAAATGGAAGAATTAAGTCGTTAATTTATTTTTACAAATTTTATATCTTATTCCTCATTTATAACAGAACTTTTTGAAAACAACTTATAATTTTTTGTCGCATTCTTCTAAAATTGTAATTTAATCAATTTAATACGACTTTCCTATTAGTTTCTATATAATTTTTGGTGGTGATGTTTACAGGTAAGTCTGCGGCGACTTTCGCAAATCGATATCGGATATTTTTGTGAAACTACAAGGATTGTTCCCTATGGCATAATGCCTGGCAAAGGACTCAACGAGTAAAGTCAACCTTACGAAAACACACCTATACAAATACAGTGCCAATTTTTTGGCCAAAAATTAGAAATTTTAAGATGAAAAATTGTGATATTTTGCTTATTTTGCTCAAAACCTAGATTGCGGGGACTCGATAGAACCGCCTAGACAAGGCGGGTCTATCGGGTACCCACAATCTATGTTTTTGAGCAGAAATAAGAAAAATAATGTAACCCCCTTAAACCCCAGTTTTACTATATGGGCCCCGTCAAGCGATGTTGGTACTTATCGCCTATGCGAGCAGCGAAGGTTAAGGCGAGCCTGCGCATCCGCGCAGTCTCGCCAGAACCTTCGCTGCTCGCTCACACAAGCAGTGAATCAAGAGGAACCTTCAGACAGAAAGCCATATTCCTGGCCCCTCTGTATGGCTGGGCATGCGCAGTTAAAAATTGTCATGACGGAATGCTCTAAGACACAAATTCGCTTGGCGGGGCTCATATAAAAGTGGGGTTCAAGGGGGTCAAATTTATATAGGCGTGTGTTCGTGATGAGTGCTTCACTACTGCAGCATTGGGCTCCACTGTTGGTTTTCGTAAAAGCCAGGGAATGCTTGCTACTGTCATTCTGGTCGTTCCGCCGATTCACGAAAGGCTGTTCTCAATTTCTGGCGAAAAAGAATGTGCTCTGCAGTCATTATGAAAACACACCTATACAAATACATTGTCAATTTTAACGCTGTAAATCGAACATTTTTAGGTGAAAAGGTGTGATATTTATCTTATTTCTGCTCAAAATATGGATTGTGGGTAACGAGTACTTACAATCTATAGTTTAGAGCAGAAATAAGAAAAATAAGGTAAACCCCTGCAAACCCCAGTTTTACTATATAAAACTGGGGTTCAAGGGGTCATAATTATATAGGCATGTTTTTAGATGAAAAAGTGTGATATTTTTCTTATTTCTGCTCAAAATTTAGATTGTGGGTACATGTTAGAACCGCCTCATCGGGGCGGTTCTAACGAGTATTTACCGTCTGTATTTTAGAGCAGAAATAAGATAAACCCCTGCGAACCCCAGTTTTACTATATAAAAGTGGGGTTCAAGGGGTCAGAATTATAAAGGCATGTTTTCGTGACGCTTTAGTCATGGCATGTGCAAGAATAGTGAAATAAGGTTATATGTACCTAATCTGCTCGATATGACCTATTATAGTGTTGAGTGAACGTTCAGACTCCACAAAATATCACAAGGAATCTGAAGACTGTTAGAACTTTCGAAGATAGGACGAGGCAGACAGGACTTGTTACAGGGTTATTTGCAGAGACGGCTCGATAACAGTGGAAGTTTCGTGGCGTAACAGAAGTGAACTAGCTTCATATACATGGACATGTGTACACAAGGCCGTTTGTTGAACTCTGGACCTGTTAGTGCTGCAAGCAAATGTCTTTAAAAGCATCATCAGTCATGTCGGATAAAACTGTGATGAAGGACAAAACGGTACCGAGCTGTTACAGATAGTATTAACCCTTTTAGTACCACATGGGATCTTCCTCCTTATATATAGCAGGAGTTCTTTTCAAAATTTAAGGGCGTCAGGTTGTGTTTTCTTCAAAATTTAATAGGAAAATGGCTGCACTTTTAGCAAACAGTGGAGCCCTGATCAGACGCCGCGTTCTGCGGCGTCTGATCTGGGCCTCCACTGTTTGCTAAGGTACCCCTTTAGGGGTTTCTGGTACTAAATGGGTTAATTGATTGTCTGACAAATTTACGAGTTTATAGGTGAATATAAAGCAGTTTCCATATTGTTGAAAAGTAGTTTTTAATAACTGAACTCCTCAGGTAAGGTCTTTTACATAAATTGTATTCCACTTTTCAGGGGAACAACTGCAGCTGACAATTTTTTGCAGCGTTTTCAATTGTGGCTAAAATATTACATGACAGGTGTTTCCGCTAGCACGACAGACCCTGAAAATAAATAAATAAAATTATTTCTTTACCTACCGACCGTAATATTGTCTAGCAGTTTTGATAAAAATTCAAAAATAGTTTCAAAATAGCCAAACTGATACTTAACATCTTATTCGTTTGCTTCCTTAGTGCTTTAAACGTCATTATTTGAAGGTTTTCTGGTAATATGATTAGAATTTAGCCCTTTAAAAAAAATTTTGCTCTATTTTTTTTTTCAAATAAAAAAAATTGACAAAAAGAGAGTTTCTGCGACCTACCGACATTTTCCGTTTCCATCGTATTAGTGGAAACAGTTTTTTGTGGGCCGCAATAGGGGAGAAGCACGATCTTTCATTTAGGTTCCTCAAGACCGTACTTTAACTGAAAAGTGGTGTATTCTTTGAGGAATATACAAATCTTCTATGAGTATGGAATTGATATCATTCAAACAAGTCCGTGAAACGAACACCCCTCTAAACCCCATTTTATATAGAGAAAACTGGGTTTTTCAGGAGTATACATTATTTTGCTTATTTATGCTCCAGTACAAAGGTAGTGGGTACTCGGTTGGAACCACCTCAATGAGGCGGTTCTAACGATTATGAGTTTAAATAAGGAAAACATCACAAATTTTCAACGAAAAAGTAGCCATGTTGGGGATCTGAAAGAATGCATTATGTTACATGGGTGTGTTATAGTAATGATACAGGCGTTTCCGGTCCAATGGATGTCCGGGCTGATCGAGACCGAGACTTAGCCGATATTCTGATGGGTACTACAGTCGGACTTCAATGGCTCGAACACCTTTGGGACCATGGAAATCTGTTCGAAACAGGGTAGTTCGAGCCACTAAGGGCTACTACCAGAAGGCATAACGACATACTTCAGAACATTTTTTATGTGTTCTATAATGAAAAATGTATGCTGTGTGTACTCATTAGAATCGCCTCATCGAGGCGATTCTAATGAGTACACACAGCATACATTTGCAAGATAATAGACGAAAATATCCTTATTTTTACTCTCCCTATTTCTTACGTACAGAAATTCCCTAGGGACTCAAGAACGGGTTCGACTCAGCCATGGTAAACGAGCCATCGGTGTTCTAGCCATCGAAGTTCTACTGTAGTTGGAAACGACTTTATCCAATCTATGCAAATAAGATGGTGTTTTTCTTGCATGCCACTTTAAGTTTTACTAAATAATTCCCTTTACAATCATTTCCTTTGAATGTAATATACACCTGCGACTAAATGGCATGTGTGACCGAGAAAGAAAAGAAACAATCAATTCGGAACACATCTCGCATATCGGCTGTGACGTTATATTAAGCGCTTTGAAAACGCAGGAGTCAAGATAAACCGAAAATGAAACACAGAAATAGCAAGAATGTAAGAATCTGATATGGAGTACTGTTCTATAGATGTGCGTTTACGGCACGGTCATCCCGAGGGATGGAAACGCCTATCTACCACAACACCATATTGGATTTTTTTTCCGCACAAAACCACAGAAACTTTTCATTTTGCGGTATTTAATATCTAAAAATTGTGTATTTTTGCTGAAAAAATGTGAGCAGCTTTTGCAAAAGCTACTCACATTTTTTCCGCAAAAATATTAATATATTTGTCATATTGAATTTTAAAGGTTTAACGATCCGTTAACTGACGACGACGTTAGTTTCAACATTTGGGCCTGTTGTTCTACTGATATGAAAGATGTTTTTGTAGCACATGGATACATGTTTTATCGAAATATTTGTTTTTCTGTCTTTTAGGCAAAATACTCGAAAGATGTTGACTGCAGTAGTAGCCGTCTTGCTTATGGCAGTTGGTAAGGGTTTTTTTTACCAAGGGGAAGGGTTGTTATCATCATCATCATCAGCTTCTTCTTCTTCTTCTTCTTCTTCTTCTTCTTCTATAACATGTACATGAACACAGCTGCGTTTTTTTGCGTAAAGGGTGGTACAGAACTGAAAGGAGACCAGCTTTCATGATTTCCTCTGTGCGTTGCTGTGAAATAGTATATATCTCCGAGAAACAAACTTTCTCTTAAAATGTTCTTTATTTTTATTATTAATGATGCGTTTTCTTTCCACCCAAACTTTGTCCGGATGAGTTCTCAGTAACCATGGACGGTATTGCTCTTAAATTTTGAAGTATGATAGATATGAATATGCTTTTTTTTGCAATGAATTTTAAAGTTTAAAGCCGCGGACCAAAAGGTTCCCTGGTGGGCATGCAAATTGTCCAGATGAGTTCTTAGAAACCACTCGACTGATTTTGTCTCAAATTTGAAGCAAGCAACTAGTAAACCTTATCGAAACGATAAAAACAAACACCTAGTAAAACGTATCCCTCCCTAGTGACACGTGACACTAAGCCGCTTGGTAACAAGGTAAACGAAGTAAATCGTTGTTAAACGTATTAGAAACGTATAAATCCTTACAGAACGAGGCAAAATTTTGGACAAACGTAGGGATGGGAAACTTAGTAAAACTTAGCCCTCAATACGTGACCGTGAGACTTGGGCTCAATCTTTGAAATGCACTATGTATTTGCAAAACGTACCTCGTCTTGTTTTCTGTTAAAAGCCCCCCAGTGGAATTCGTTTCACTGACCGTTCCGAGGCGGTTCTTCTGTCGCGGTTTATTTTTGTTATGGTTTGTCTTTGAGTGTTTGTATCGCTTATATTACTTTGTTTTGGATAGCCAATTGGCCATTTTGTGGGAAAGTAACAGTCCTTTTGGCTTTCCGCTATTGATGTTTCCCTTTGGGTCTGTTGTTTCATGTTTGTGTTTCTTTCCTTTTTGATTTCTCTGATGGGAGCTGTGGGTTAATTGTATCGATTCCTGATCATTGCCTTCATTTCTATTTTTAGTACTCGACATTGCCTGGTATGTTACTTATGGTTTGTCTTCATCACGTCACCATATAAGAATCTTATATGGGTGTGAAGGGTGGATGGAAAAATCCGTCCCGAGGGACACTGTCACGCATGACGACGCCGCGCATGAGGTTGTAATCAACCAGTGCATTTATCAAACACGCAATTATATTCGATTTGGGGTCGGAACACCAGGGTCAGAACATAAATTTCTATCCCAGGGTAAAATCACGGATTTCCTTGTCTGGTGTGCAAGAATATCCGTTTCTGAAACCCTTGTAGACCCAGTTTATATAGAGTAAGGTTGGATTTAGAGGGGTATACAATATTGTTTTTATATAAAAAAAAAAAAAATCATAAGTTGTGGGTGCTGACTGAGACGTTTCTAATGAACAAACACAATCTATGTTTGACCCAGAAATAAGATATATGTGGCAAATTTCCACCGGAAAATGTCATTTTCTAAGATGTAATAGAATTCACTATATGTGTGTTATCGGAATGCTAAACTAACCTATTCCAGTGTTCTATAGCGCCAGACATTTGAAAAATAGACCAGTGTTGAGCAATGAAATCACAGTTTGTTGATCAGTTGTTTTGTTTGTTTAATTTGAGGTTTAACGTACCCGACGACACTGTATAGGTCATTTTGGAGACGTTGCTTCCAATTTTGTGGGACTTTTACCCGACATTGAGATGAAATGACTTCTCAAGCCCTGCCGCCCAATGAAATGGATGGTCCGACTCACACCACTTTTCCTGGGCAGGCATAGAACCTCTAAGCGGTTTACCAGTACTCGTAATCGGTCGGTTTCAGCTCTGCGTGGAAGCATCATGCAACCCAATTTATTTTTTCAAGCCCCGATGGGCGGGGTCAGAGGAGATCAGGTGTAAAGTAGATCAAATATCGAACGTTTGGCGCTTATGATTTGTCTACTTACAACTGACCTGCAAACACAACAATACGCACACTAGAGCTGATCTATTTCGATCCTAACTCACTAAAATCGACAATAAGTTCTGTAAAGTTCCTATATTAAGACCAACTTTTGGACTGTTAAAAGTGGTCTTTGTCTTCCAATAGAACAGACTGGATGTAGAAAACACAAAGAAAATGTACCTGAACCAATCTAAATATGCTTTTAAAGCATATATGGTCTTAATTTTAGGTGGTCTGAAGAGCATAATTTCACTGTTTGCTCATTTCTACAAATTCTTCTGACCTTGCGACATTGTTCGAACATATCTCGCGAAAATTATTGATTTCATTACACGCATTACATATAGAGGATCTTACACGAGTGGTCATTTCATATGAAATTTATGAAACGAGCCTTCGGCGAGTTTCATAAATTTCATATGAAATGAGCACGAGTGTAAGATTCTCTTTATCATATGACTACTTTAAATTTGATTTTATCGCCTTTTAATTTGACATTTTTTCTGCGAAAAATGCATTGTTGACATGGACGTCGTCATGACGTTACATAATCCCGCCAAAGTGTTATTACACGTGTGGTCATATGATTTTTATTACACGACGTTATCCACTGCTTATCAACGACGTCATATGATAAATTGTCCTTCTGTATCGTTTTTTTTTTTTTTTTTAGATCCGAGAAATGACGTTTTACCATCGTGTTAACAAGTCCGTGAAATGAACACCCCTCTAAACCCCACTTTATAAAGAGAAAAATGGGGTTTACGGGGGTATACAATATTTTCTTCATTTCTGCTCCAAGACATAGTTTATGGGTACTCATTACAACCGCCGGTTCTAACAAGCACACACAAACGTTGTTTGGGGTACAAATAAGAAAACTATCGCAAATTTTCATCAGAAAAATGTCCGTTTTAAAGAGGCAAAAAATTCACTATTTCGTACGGGTGCGTGGTAGTAATGTGAAATCATAGAATCGAGTCACATCATAAAACGACCGCCCCCCCCCCCCCCCCACCACCCATCCAGGCTTGAAAAATTAGATGGGCTGCATGATGCTTCCACGCAGAGCTGAAACCGACCGCACACGAGTACTGGTAAGCCGCTTAGAGAATCTAAGCCTGCCCAGGCAAAGCGGTGGGAGTAGGACCGTCCATGCTTATAAACCCTATTAGTTTCATTGGGCGACAGGACTTGAGATGTCATTTCATCTCAATGTCGGGTAAAAGTCCCACAAAATTGGAAGCAACGTCTCCAAAATGACCTTTACAGTGTTGACGGGGACGTTAAACCTCAAATCAAACAAACAAATCATCAAACGACTGGCTTTCGCGTCACACTCTTCCATCCAAGCTTTGTTGAAGAATAAATCAAAATTCAACGGGCCTTTCCATTGTATATACAGGCGCATTTTTTAGACTTCAGCTTTATTTCAGCTCAT
Source organism: Lucinisca nassula (assembly GCA_963580285.1). Lineage (NCBI taxonomy): Eukaryota > Metazoa > Mollusca > Bivalvia > Lucinida > Lucinidae > Lucinisca > Lucinisca nassula. The sequence goes on from OY757018.1 coordinate 115,270,945, forward strand.
GCAGCTGACTATGACTGCCATGACTACAGCAAACTGGAACTGGCAATGAAGAACTCGGGCTTGTTTTCTGAGAAACAGGTCTGTGAACATGACCCTACCAGGAAATTCACCAGAGGAGTGAATGCCAATTACAACGGATGTGGAACGTGCTGGTGCTGTCAAGGTATGGTACAGGTATTAATTTTCTTGCACACTGGACATGTTTTGTCAAATTTCAATTTCCAGCCATTATATGACGAAAATATCTTTACAATTTTGATATTGAGATTTGAGACCAACCGAAACAGCAGAACGAGGGCCAGCCCCAGTTAAGTAGCGCAACAGAGTGTTTACAAACAAGCATATGTTCAACTAGATGATCAGGCCACCCATACCTTTTATGCTACTACATGCGCATGCGCTAAAAAATCGGGGGCTTTATTTCATTAACGGTTTGTCTTGTCACTTGCGTTTCCATTTTAAATAGATTTGTGAGGAGCAAATTCTTTCCTTTAAGAGTAGTCCCATTTTTTAGTTGGACAGGGCTTATAGAAAAGCTAAAAGGAAGTCCCGAAAGTTGTCTCCCTTTGACAAATGACGGAAAAATCTGTCAGGTATTCCCAGTCCCCTTAAAATGATTCGACGTCGCTGCAACAATGTGACCCAAACTATAACGCGACGCTGTCGCGCTGATAAAGAAATATATCAGCTCTAGCAGTGATTAATTGAGTGACATATCGGCTCGAAATAAATGAAATAATCTTGAAAGGGCTCGGAAAACCAAAAAACGAAACAAAAATCAATTAGTACATATGCTTTGTTTGTTTGATTTAATGTTAAACGTCCCCGTCAACACTATGGAGTTGTTGCTTCCAATTTTGTGGGACGTTTACCCGACATTGAGATGAAATGACTTCTCAAGCCCTGTCGCCCAATGAAACCAATAGGGTTTATAAGCATGCACGGTCCGACTCGCACCGCATTGCCTGGGCAGGCTTAGATCCTCTAAGCGGTTTACCAGTATTCGTGTGCGGGCCGGATTCAGCTGTACGTGTATGCATCATGAAGCCCATTTATTTCTTCAAGCCCCAATGGTGGGGGGGAGGATGTTAGGGGGGGGCGGTAGTACATATGCTATGAAGTACAATGGTTTTACAGTTTTGAAAGTTTCGCCACGCTTTGCTGCTTCTATTACGAAAACACGCATGTTAAAATACATTGCAAATTTAACCGCTGAAAAAAATGAAAATTTTGATATGAAAAATTGTAATATTTTTCTTATTTCTGCTCAAAATATAGATTGTAGGTACACGTTAGAACCGCCTCATTGAGGCGGTTCTAACGAGTACCACAATCTATATTTTAGAACAGAAATAAGGAAAATAAGGTTTACCCCTATAAACCCCAGTTTTACTATATAAAAGTGGGGTTCAAGGGGGTTAGATTTATATAAGCATGTTTTCGTGATGGAACGGTTTCGATGGGAGTTGTGATGTCGCAATTTATGCCAGGTTAACTTTTTCATACGGAGTCAAAATTGTCGTCTAAACTGCCAATTTCTTACGAAAACCTTTACGGTTCTGCGTACATTATTCTTCTTAACCGGATAATAGATTCTGGATGTTTGTTAGAACGATTACCGATAATTTATGCAGTTGAGCAAAAAGATAAAAAATAATACACACTCAGGGTGCAGTTGTTCAATGCTTCACCAGCCAAACAAGCTCGCTAGTGGCCATATTGTTAACCGTTCTAGCGAGCAAGTACAATGTCAGAAAGTTTGGTATTTTTGCCAAAAAAAAAATGTGCGCAGCTTTTGCATATGCAAAAGCTACTCCCATTTATTTCAGCAACAATATTAGTATATTTGCCATATTAAATGGTCAAAGTTTTAACGATTCGTTAACTAACGACTTCGTTAGGTTTGAACAACTGGCCCCTGGTAAGACCTAATGTTCTATGCATAAAGTGAGAGTTACAAAGGCGTATATTACAATACCATGACATAAACTCGGTATTTTCGTTTTCATACGAAAAACATTTCCTCTTAGCCGGGGAAATGAATCTCCTTATAATCAGCTGGAACTACTTTTGTACAAGATACAGCTTTTGCAATGAAATCCCTACATTTAAACGCGGTAAAGTGTTTGTCGCGTCGACGTTTTTCTTCTCGTCACCTCAGTGTCGTCTGTAAAGATATCAGGCATGACGTTTGATTCGGATGCAACGTTGATACAAAGAAGCCACTGAACAAGAAGTATGTTTACCTTTCTGTAATTACAAATTTTAGTTCATGTAGACGTTTCTTCTATACGCGCTTTCAAAATCTCGCCCATCCAGAACTTTGTGGTACTAAGGCCTATGAATTTCAGCCTAAGCTGTAGAGAGGGTTTTAGTGGATGACCATATTTGTCATTCAGCCACCAAGTTTGCTGTCTGTGTTACAGAAGGCCAAGACAATCTTCCTACGTTATATTTGTTACCTAAACTTCATACAAGACCATACAAAGCACGGTTTATTGCAAATTCAAGCTCTTGTACCACCATTGAACTCTCCAAATTATTAACTACATGTTTTATTGCCATAAAAAAAAAACATGTGATAAAATATTGCGACAAATAAAACTCAAAAATGAGTTCCTTTAAGAGCAATGAAAACATTCATAAGAAAGAAGATGGGTCATACTACGTAGTTTCGGCTAATAAAGCCTCATCAGTGACCCTGTAATGATCCGGCAAAGAAAGCCAGAGGAAACATACTGCAATTTTGCGAATTTCGAATAGGCAGTCGATTCAAAGACTGATATAAATCAAAATGGGGATCAAATAATTAAAAACCTGTCTAGAATATGAGTCTAAACCAATAATATATTTCTGATTTCTCAGAATATTCACGCTGATCTCAAAGGACCAAAAGTAAAATATAAACTGCACTATGGTTGATGTACGGGGAGACTTTTTACGGCCGCCACACGGCATAACACCAGCTGCAGTGAAGGCAAATAAAAATCAAAAATGAGTTCCTTTAAGAGCAATGAAAACATTCATAAGAAAGAAGATGGGTCATACTACGTAGTTTCGGCTAATAAAGCCTCATCAGTGACCCTGTAATGATCCGGCAAAGAAAGCCAGAGGAAACATACTGCAATTTTGCGAATTTCGAATAGGCAGTCGATTCAAAGACTGATATAAATCAAAATGGGGATCAAATAATTAAAAACCTGTCTAGAATATGAGTCTAAACCAATAATATATTTCTGATTTCTCAGAATATTCACGCTGATCTCAAAGGACCAAAAGTAAAATATAAACTGCACTATGGTTGATGTACGGGGAGACTTTTTACGACTTTTTACGACTTTTTTTTTAAAGTCTTCGAAAGATCAGGTAGAAATATGTTTTGGTCTATAAAAAATCTAATGAAGTTTTATATAAATTGAAATCCAGACGTTTTCGTGCTTCAAGTCTGTCTACTTATGATTTTTCCACTCCTTACACTACACTTCCTTATAATCTTATAAAAGAAAAACTTAATGATTTAATTGAATGGACAATTCGTGGGGTAGACTCCCTGTATCTTGCATGTAATGTAAGAAATGCATTTTTCACTTCTGAAGAGCATAACCATTATACTTTATGGTCATAGCAGAAAGTGTGTGAAGCTCTCACCTTTCTACTTAACAATATTTACATAAGATTTGATACTAAATTATTTAGACAAGTTGAGGGTATTCCGATCGGTACTAATTGCACACCACTTGTTGCTGATCTGTTTTTGTTCTGTTATGAGAGAGACTTCATGATGACCCTTCTGCTGAAAACCAGTCTGAAATCATTGAAGCTTTCAGTTCCACTTGTTGATGTTTGGATGATATATCAAATATTGGTAATACCTACTTCGATGGTTTGATCAGTCAAATTTACAACCCCCCCCCCCCCCCCGAACTTCAGTTGAATAAAGCAAATTCTTCTGATACCGAGGCCCCGTTTTTGGATTTACATCTAACTATTGTAGATGGGTTTGTTTCTTGCAAAATTTATGATGAACGCGATGATTTTGATTTTGAGATTGTAAATTTTCCTTTTTTGGATGGTGATGTTCCTCGCGCGCCATCCTTTTGCGTTTATATTTCGCAATTAATTCGATTTGCTAGAGTGTTGTCATGTAACTGACTTCAACACTCGTAATATATTGTTAACGGCTAAACTTCTTAATCAGGGTTATCTCTTCTGCAACAAGGTCTATCGGAACCCGAATTATATGGTGACTTAGTATATAAATTCAAAAAAATATATAATCGCAATGACTTCAGCACCCAGGAGTCTTAACTGTTGGTTTTCTTTTGCTCCAGCATTTCAGTGGTTTCTTGCTGTCGAGTCCTTACCGTTGTTTCGTCTCTTGTGTTCACGGAGATGTTGCACTGATGTGTTAGGAGGCCTTCATGCTGACTGAACGAGTTATTTGTCTTAATCGCGACGGAAGTAAGGGCGAGGATTGTGGCCACGTATAATCGATTTAAGCCTTCCCCCACCCCCAGTGGAATTAGCTTCCGCTGACCGTTCCAAGGCGATTCGTCTGTCGCGGTTTATTTTTGTTATGGTTTGTCTTTGGGTGTTTGTGTCGCTTATATTATTTAATTTTGGATAGCCTATTGGCTATTTTGTGGGAAAGTAACTGTCCTTTTGGCTTTCCGCTATTGATGTTTCCATTAGGGTCTGTTGTTTCGAGTGTGTGTTTCTTTCACTTTAGTGTCTCTGATGGGAGCTGTGGGTTAATAGTATCGATTCCTGATCATTGCCTTCACTTCTACTTTTCTTTCCGTCAGCTTACGTATCGCTACGATCTTGATCTGTAACGAGTCAATTGTCCTGTTAATTTATTGAAAATCCAAATGCAAAATGATCCTAAAAGTGCATATAATAAACAGTTAATTCAATAAACAGTTAATTCAATTCTTCCATTTAAAATATAGGCTTTCTAAATCTCGGACGGTAAAACAATCCACTCATGCTTCGCACTCATTTTTATCGAACTTTTTTTACATTCCTCGTTTTATAAACCCCATATTTAAAATAGGAGAATGAATAAACTCTATTTATTTTATGATTTATCATATGACGTTGCGTCTGAGAGTGTAATAACGCCATGTTATATTTTCGATAATCTACTTGTGGATTGAATATGCAAATAAGCTAGATACGTCCCGTAACGTTACATGTACGACGTCCTTAACGACACCGCGTTTACTTATGGCGGAGTATTGATATTTTGGAGAATAAAATGCGTTTTAAATGTCATTTGTTAAATAGAATCTTGCATGCGTGCTCATGTATTATTGATTTTATTAATCTCGTTGAGGAAATGGGATAAAATGCTCTGCACAGCCTCGCATTGTATCCCTTTTCCTCAACTCGTTTAATAAATTCAATAATACATGAACACTCATGTAAGATCCTCTATGTACTATTCTAGAGGTTCCAGAAGCATGGGACTGCTACAGTTACAATAAACGGGAGCAAAAGAAAATTGCAGAAGGTAAATCAGAACGTGCCGTATGCCAGAAAGATCCCCTAAGGACATTTACAAGAGGTGGAAATGCAAACTACCCTGGGTGTGGAACCTGCTGGTGTTGTAAAGGTATTGTTTGTTTTTAATGGAGTTTTAGGACCAAGTCAACACTATTTAGGTCATTTTGAGCCGGTCAGTTTACCTATCAGCCCTTTTCCAGGACAGGCTTATACGTAAGCGGTTAGCCTGTACAGTGCACATTCTTTCGCCAGAAACTGACAACTGCCCTTCGTGAATCAGCTGAAGGGAGAGAATGACCGTTAAAAATTTCATGATCAATCTCCACGAAAGACTGTCGCTGACCATCGCCGGTATCGAACCCACGTCCTCCTGATCACCAGTCAGATGCGCATCCGACTGAGCTACCGAGGCCGGCCCGATGTAATGGTAGACTATGAGAGCAATACGAAAACCCGCCTATTAAAATATGTTGAAAATTTTGCCATCAAAAACTAAAAGTTTTAAGATAAAAAAAAATCTGATATTTTTCTACATTAACATATATTGTCGTAACTCATTAGAACCGCGTCGATGAGGCGGTTCTAACGAGTGCCAAAAATCTGTTTTTGAGCAGAAATAAGAAAAATAAATTATAACCCTGTAAACCGAAGTTTTGCTACATTAAAAATGTGGTTTAAGGGGTCAATTGGGGTGAAAAGTATATAGACGTGTTTTCGTGATGGCTACAATGCGTTTATTTATTAGACATTTCACTGTTACAACATACACACAGAGGAGTACATATATGTGTACCATTGGATTGGACGTAGGCATAGCCTATTTTAGTCCTTTCCGAGTGGTACTGTATACGTCAATGTTCATCAATAAATACAGTTGAAATCACAATTTAAAATACAATACATATGGATTAGGAATATAACTCAATCTCAGCAGGCACATGTCGCCGGGGACAATGCGTTTATCGTCTGTTTCGAGTAAGGAAATGGTCAAACTGTTTCTCTGCGGTGTCCACTTGACAAAGGGGTTAACATGTACAAACTTCTTGCTAAGGATACACAAATAATCTAACCATATACTGGAAGGAAAATAAGATTATTTCTCTTCTACTTAGCTTCTTTTTTTTTCACTAAAACTCTGCATCTCAGTATATACACGAATGCAGTTATTACAGTAATGATTTTTTTCCAATCATTACGATTACACACCCGTGTGACATAGTGCATATTTCTCATCTCCAAAATGGCTACTTTTCTAATGAAAATCCTTGATATTTTTCTTATAAATACTGCAAACATAGGTCGTGGGTGCTCGTTAGAACCGCCTCATTGAGGCGGTTCTAACGAGTACCCACAACCTATGTCTTGGAGCAGAAATAAGGAAAATTATGTTTACCCCCGTAAACCCGTTTTCTCTATAAAAAGTGGGGTTTAGGGGGGGTCTTCATTTCACGGACTTGTTCACGTGATGGTACTTTTATCACCTCATTATTTCGAATTTGTATATCTCCAGATTTCTAGTATCATGAAAGTCCAAATTCTAGTTATGCGCCAGTTCATTCAAATTCAACACCACATGTTGCTCAACGATTACGTATATTCTATAGTTTATCAACGACCTTTGAGAGTTCATAGTTTAAGCGTTACAAAACCATTCCATGTTTTAGGGGAAGCAGGTTTCGGATATCGTTTTCAATATATATATTTTAAAAATATAAATAAGTTTTTGACAACGGCATTATGTTGAAGTCGTTGCCAGGTGATTAATGTGATGCACTACGAATCTCACAAAATCTATATCGCCCAACGTAAAATCCCATCTAAAGGCGATTAACCTAAAGCACGGACGATTCCAAAATTAAAAGTGCGGTCAAGTCTCACTGCATTTTGAAAGACTATAGTGCAGTTTGTTTAACATTAACCCTATTTTAAGAACTAATTATCAAAACAATACAACATCAACAACAATCATTTAAATCTTTAACAATTTGAAAAGGAAACAGCCGGTAGTTTAGTTTCTGGGATACAAGATTAGCTGATTGCATTACCCACAACACACCTGTGCGACTTAATGCATTTTTTCACATCTCCGAAGCGGCTACTTTTCTGATGAAAGTAGGTGATGTTTTTCTTATTTATACTTCAAACATAGGTTGTGGGTACCCGTTAGAACCGCCTAATTGAGGCGGTTCTAACGAGTGCCCACAACATATGTATTGGTACAGAAATGAGAAAAATAATGTATACCCCCGTAAACCCCTGTTTCTCTATATAAAGTGGGGTTTGGTTTAGGGGGTGTTCATTTCACGGACTTGTTCACGTGATGGTCATTTGTTTGTGCTTCACCTAAGCATCAACAGACTACCGGCCCGACCTGCTATAACTGAACACTGGAAAAGAGACATAAACTAGTGGGCTAGTGGTCGTCAGATCGATGTTGTTGACACTCCGTGTCACTGAGGTGTGAATGTCATTATTTCATATAGTAGAGTGAGTGAGTATTTGAGTTTTACGTCCCACCAACAGCTAAGGTCATACGGAGACGGGACCTCGTTCCATATAGGAGAATTAAGTGTCTAGTTTCTTGATGTTATTATAATTATGTATTCATTATAGAATAAGCAGATACTGAATATATACAAATTATACTGATTCCTTTCTTTTCATTCAGCTTCAGGAGTTTTGGTTTGATTTGAGGTTTAACGTACCCGTCAACACTGTAAATGCCATTTTGGAGACGTTGCTTCCAATTTTGTGAGACTTTTACCCGACATTGAGATGAAATGACATCTCAAGCCCTGCCGCCAAAGAAACCAATAGGAATTATAAGCATGGACTCGCACCGGTTTGCCTGGGCAGGCTTAGATCCTCTAAGCGGTTTACCAGTACTCGTGTGCGGGTCGGTTTCAGCTCTGCGTGGAAGCATCATGCAGCCCATCTATTTCTTCAAGCTCCAATGAGCGGGGGCGAAGCTTCAGAAGAACATCAATTCATCGAAAATGTCGAATAAAATATGTGCATGTAGTTTTACATCAAATTCTGGAGTCGATATTTCAAATTGCATTATCTAAATCGATTTCACGTTGACATTAGCAGTGTTAGTGCCGCATTGCACCTGGTTGAAAAGTAGTGCGCGTATGAATATGCGCATACCGAGCTGTGATGAGAATCCGTTTGTGTCGTAGTAAAATCCCTTACGACTGCAAGGCGCCTGCTAGATATCGCTAGCAGTCTCAAAGATCTCTAGCTGTCAATAGCAGTTTCAAAGACCAAAAAGTATTCAAATGAGAAAACATAAGGGTCATAACTCAAGAAACAGAAAGAAACAAATATGGATTAATTAACTTTTCATAAGGAACTATATATTACCGTTAGCCCCATAAGCTTTGCAGTGTTCAGAACAAAAACAAGTCGTGACGTCACTGTCAACTATTCCCCGACGGATAGTATTTTTGTAATGTTATCATCGACGAAAGATTTCAGCACCTCTCCCTAAGGCAAATGATTGTTAGGAGCTACAAGGATGCGGTTGTGGATGCCCTTCAGAGCCGCCTCATTTGAGCGGTTCTTGCGGGTACCCACAACCTATGTTCACTGAAGATTTATTGGCGATTAAAAGTGTAATTTTTGTGGCCTTAAAGGAATACATGAGAATACGTTTCAACGAACTGTGTTGCTATCCTGCATATCATTGTATGTTTGTTTATTGTATATATGCTCATGGGCCATATGGCTTATTGCATTAATAAATTATCTATCTATTAAATTTCAAAACACTAACATTCATGGCTTTTAAGATATGACAGGCATCAAAACGCATGGCGAACGGAAGGATGAACAACGGACAAAAAAGACAAACAGCCTTTTCAAATAAAAATCAAGCTTTCATTATATTTAGCTGGCATGGTAAAAATTCCCAAATCTACAAAGGGCCATTTTTCAGGATTTAAGCAAAAGTTAATCAGGTTATTAATCATCACTACCACCAAATATTACCAAATATCACCAAATATCAGGGCACTATCTGCAATGTTTTCTTAGATATTTTGCTGACAAGGTAAAACCAACGAAATGCCAAAATTTACAAAGGGCCATATTTTCTGAACTGTTTTTTATTCAAAAGTTAATCAGGTCATCTACTCATCACTAGCAATCTTATCACCAAATAACAATGTGAAATACCCAAATTTACAAGGGGTCGTAACTCATGAAGCATTTTTAATTCATTCAAAAGTTAAGCATGCCATCTACCTAATCAAATAAAAAATATCAAGGCTCTAGCTCCAACGGTTTTAAACATAATTTGTCGACAATGTAAAATGCCCAAATACAAAGGGCCATAACTCATGAAGTATTTTTTTTCAGAATTTATACGAAAGTTAATCTGGTCATCCACTTATCACTGCCAATCGTATCACAAAAGGTATTTGATGTATTTTTGCTCACAAGGTAAAACTGTCCAAATTTTCAAAAGACCGCAGCTCATGAATTAATTTCAAAATTTATTTCAAAGCTAATTAGGTTCTCTACTCATCTCTAGCAATATATCACTCTATACCAAGGCTCTAGCTCATTATTGTTTAAATGTTTTGCTGGCAAGGAAGACTGCCCAATGTTTTCAAAATTTCATAACTCATGAACTATTTACACAATTTATTCCAAAGTTAGTCAGATCATCTTCTCATCACTGCTAAGATAATCACCCATATGAAGACTCTGACTCTAATGAAGTTTGAGATATATTGCTGACAAGATAAAACTGCCCAAAGTAACAAAGGGCCATAACTCATGAAGTATTTTTCAAAAATTATTCAAACGTTAATCAAATCATCTACTCATCTCTAGCAATCGTATCACCAAAGAACAAGGCTGAAACTCTAATATTTTGACATAGTTTGCTGACAAGGTAAACCTGCCCAATTTACAATAGGCTATAACTCATGAAGTATTTTCCAATATTTATTAAAAGTTAATCAGGTCATCTAATCATCATTCTAACACAGCGCGCCTATATAGGCAATGGAAAATAACTGTGTTTTATTCTACAACAAATCACGGCAAGGAAGAGCGTGACGAGTGACGTCATTAAATAAAAATCAAAAATGAGTTCCTTTAAGAGCAATGAAAACATTCATAAGAAAGAAGATGGGTCATACTACGTAGTTTCGGCTAATAAAGCCTCATCAGTGACCCTGTAATGAACCGGCATAGAAAGCCAGAGGAAACATACTACAATTTTGCGAATTTTGAATAGGCAGTCGATTCAAAGACTGATATAAATCAAAATGGGGTCCAAATAAATAAAAACCTGTCTAGAATATGAGTCTAAACCAATAATTTATTTCCGATTTCTCAGAATATTCACGCTGATCTCAAAGGACCAAAAGTAAAATATAAACTACACTATGGTTGATGTACGGGGAGACGTTTTACGGCCGACACACGGCACAACACCAGCTGCAGTGAAGGCAAATAAAAATCAAAAATGAGTTCCTTTAAGAGCAATGAAAACATTCATAAGAAAGAAGATGGGTCATACTACGTAGTTTCGGCTAATAAAGCCTCATCAGTGACTCTGTAATGATCCGGCAAAGAAAGCCAGAGGAAACATACTAACATTTCGCGAATTTTGAATAGGCAGTCGATTCAAAGACTGATATAAATCAAAATGGTGTCCAAATAAATAAAAACCTGTCTAGAATATGAGTCTAAACAAATAATTTATTTCCGATTTCTCAGAATATTCACGCTGATCTCAAAGGACCAAAAGTAAAATATAAACTACACTATGGTTGATGTACGGGGAGACGTTTTACGGCCGCCACACGGCACAACACCAGCTGCAGTGAAGGCAAATAAAAATCAAAAATGAGTTCCTTTAAGAGCAATGAAAACATTCACAAGAAAGAAGATGGGTCATACTACGTAGTTTCGGCTAATAAAGCCTCATCAATTTAAAAACTACCAATTTATGACGTCACTAGTCGATTTCCTTGACGCTAGACGGTGTAACGTCATTTTCTCGCATCGAAAACGTTAGAAAAGGATATGAATGCATGTGTTTCAGTCGATAATTTTAGCGCGATTTCTTCTGATAATGGCGAAAAGTTGTGAGAATTTGAAGGAAACAACAACATTATTGCCGAATTTCAACGTGTTAGAATCGAAATAGATCAGCTCTAGCCAGTGATTTGTTAGGTAATAAATCACAGTTTATCGGCCAGTTGTAAGTAGACAAATCACGCGCGCTACGCGCTCGTGATTTGTCTACTTTACAACTGACCTCCAAACTGTGATTTATTACTCAACAAATCACAGTTAGAGCTGTTCTATTTCTTAATTAACAATGTATCCATCGAGTTTCAAGGGTTTAGCTCCAACAGATTTTGAGATATCTGGCTGACCAGGTAAAATGCCCCAATTTACAAAGGGCAATTACTCATGTATTGTTTTTTATGTGTTTTTATTTTCAGTATTTATTCCAAAGTTAATCAGGACATCTACTCCTCACTACCAATTCACCAAGGTTCAATGCCCTACCTTTTTTAGATATTTTGCTGGCAAGATTTTATCCATAATTTTGCAAAGGGCCATAACTCAGGAAAAGGACATAACCCTGATGAGAAAAAAATATGTGTCGCCTACTTACTTATTAGGAGTCCATATACAACATTTCAAAACCCAAGTTGTGCTATACACCAAAAAGCGTGACGGGCGGAAGGAAGAACGGACGGTTGTACGAACAACGCCGAATCAATATACCCCACCAACGTTTCAAAGTTGGGGCTGGGGCATAATAATGTCATTCATCGCGCAAGGATGGACTTATTTTGATAAGTAGAAGAAGTAGTAGTTATTTTTTGTTGTGGTTGTAGTCGTCGTTGATGATGATGGTGATGATATTGTTAATTGTTGTAGAGTCGTGGACCTGCTACAACTACTCCAATGTTGAAAGAAAGGCAATGGAGACTGGTAAATACTCGGAGCAGCAGGCTTGTGAACACACGGGTGACAGGACGTTTACCCGAGGGAACAATGACGATCATCCGGGCTGTGGAACATGCTGGTGCTGTGCTAGAGGTATGGTTATTTTGAAGCTTGTCCTGCTGAATATTTTGCTTAAGGGGAATGGGAGCACATCTTTGGGGGAGGCAACTCCTGCAAAAGTGTTTTTGTTTTTGTCTCCCATGTCAGTAGTTCAATAGGGGTCAACTGTTAAAGGAAAGAATTTGCTCCTGAGGAGCAAATTCTTTCCTTTAAGAATTGACCCCTTTTTGGGTGGGACTGAACCTTTAGAAAAATGAACAGGAAGCAACGAAAGTTGTCTCCCTTTGAAACATGGCGGGAAAATGTGCTAGGTGTTCCCATTTCCCTTAAGGAATGAATTTCATTTTTGTGGATTTTATCGATGTGTCACTCACAAACTGCATGCCGGGCTTTATGCTAAGTTTGTGAGGGATTAGCAGGACTGTACACATCGTAAAATTTTTGTGGATTATATCGATGTGATAACCAACAAACTGCATGGTGCCCGAAGCTTTATGTTAAGTTTGAGAGATTTGCTGAAGTTTACACATCGATAAAATCCACAAAAGTGATAATGTGTTCCTAATAATTCCAATTTTGTCTTCGAAATAATAGAAATGCCAACGTAATGGTAGCTGGAAACATCAACATCGGAAAGCCAAAAGGACAGTTACTTTCCAACAAAATGGCCAATTGGCTATCCAAAAATAAAATAATATAAGCGATGCACACACACAAAGACAAGCCATAACCAAAATGAAACCACGACAGAAGAACCGCCTTGGAAGGATCAGTGAAACGAATTCCACTGGGGGGGGGGGGGGGGGGGATTAAAGTCGATTTTACGTGGCCACAATTCTCGCCCTTACTTCCGTCGCGATTTAGACAAATTATTTCTTTAGTCCGCATGAAGGTCTTCTAACTCACAGTGCAACATCTCCGTGAACACAACGGTAAGGACTCGCCAGCGAGAAACCACTGAAATTCTGGAGCAAAAGAAACCCGACAGTTAGACTCCCATGGGACCGATCTTAAAGTTTACATCTTTAAAACACCAAAGCAAAAAAAAATAATAATAATAATAAAAAAAATAACAACTCATCTTTAAACTCAGTTTATTTGTTTTCTAAAATTTATCTTTTCAATAGTTTCCAATCTTTTAATCGAACGTTTTTCAATTCATATACAATTACGTAATGTGCGGGTTCTAAACGTGCTCTTTGACGTCATGTTATATTACTGCCTATCGCTGTGTGAAACAGTTCTGGGATCGAACTACGAGTCGTATGAAACTTATTTATTTCAACCTAACAAATCGCCATCACGAAAACTTACCTATATGATTATGACCCCTTGAACCCCACTTTTATATAGTTAAACTGGGGTTTACAGGGGTTAACTTATTTTTATTATTTCTGCAGTAAAATATAGATTGTGGGTACTCGTTAGAACCGCCTCGATGAGGCTGTTCTAACGTGTACCCACAATTTATATTTTGAGCAGAAATAAGAAAAATATCACAATTTTTCGGCTTAAAATTTTCACTTTTTGGCAGTAAATTTTACCATGTTTTAGTATTGGCCCGTTTTCGTAATGTCAGATGTACATAATGATAGAGAATTGGAATTATTTTGATTTGAGGTTTAACGTCCCCGTCAACACTATATACATCTAGGTTATTTTGGAGATTTTTCTTCCAATTTTTGTGGGACTTTTGCCGGGCATCCAGATGAAATTACATCTCCAGCCCTTATCTGCATGGACAGGCCGACTCGCACCACTTTGCCTAGGCTTAAACGTTCTAAGCGGTTTACCAGTACCCTATGTGCGGTCGGTTTCAGCTCTACGGGGAACCACCATGCAGTAAAATCTATTTCACTAAGCACCGATGGGCGGGGGCCAATCCTGCTGAATAGACCAGCATAAATAAATAATTTTATCGCCAGCCATTTCTGATTTTCAACAAGTCATAAAACTTTATGACAACATAAAACATGACATTACATTAGTTCCAACTAATGCCACAAATAAATATCAAACAGTGAAACCGTCTGATCTGCATGAACACCGTAATGTCAGAGTAGATACTGATCAGAAGCCCAGCGATCTGATTCTACACTGTTGTCACAGGTAGAATATCCTGTTTCAGCTGGACTATCTTAACACATTGATGTTGGGTCCATTTCTATTGGTTGATTTAAGGTTTAACGTCCCCGTCAACACTGTAAAAGTCATTTTGGAGACGTTGCTTCCAATTTTGTGGGACTTTTACCCGACATCGAGATGAAAATACATTTCAAGCCCTGCCGCCTAATGAAAACGATGGGTGGTCCGACTCGCACTGCTTTGCCTGGGCAGGCTTAGATACTCTTAAGCGGTTTACCAGTACTGTGCAGGTCGGTTTCAGCTCTGCGTGGAAGCATCATGCAGCCCATCTATTTCTTCAAGCCCCGATGGTCGGGGCGCCATTTCAAGCCCTGGTGGTCGGGGCGCCATTTCTATTGGAAGCATTTTTTGTTTTTCAAAATTAGTGTTGAGGTGGTTGGGTGAGGCCAATCTCATGGATATTTCGCTATTGTTAAAAGAAATCCCGCAAACATTATTGGCTGTAACAAGTTTTTATGCCCTTTTGTAAAGAAGCGACGTTACACCGTCTAACATCAAAGAATCTACGAGTAGCATCATAAATTGGAAGCATTTAATGACGTAACTCGGCACACTCTTCCGTACCGTGATTCGTTGCAAAATAAAAAAAACAGTTGCTTTGAATTGCCTGTATAGGCGCGCTGTGTTGGAATTTAAGACTTCTGCTACTCTGTTTAGTTTACCAGACCGGTATGTGTCTAATCTGATCACAAATTCCTAAGTCAGGAATTCTCGTGACGAGGCTAATTTTATCATCATGATAACAAGTCCTAGAAATGAACAAACTTGCAAACCTCACTTTATATAAAAGTCTTAAAGATCTTACATGATCGTTCATGTATTATTGAATTTATTAAACGAGTTGAGGAAAAAGGATAAAATACGAAGCTCTGCCGAGCACTTTATGCCTTTTTCTCAACGAGTTAAATAAATTCAATAATACGTGTCATGAATTATTGAATTTATTAAACGAGTTGAGGAAAAGGAATAAAATACAAGGCTTTGCCGAGCATTTTATGCCTTTTTTCCGAGTTTAATAAATTCAATAATACATGAGAACAAAAGCAAGAATCTATTTATCATATGATATTTAAAACGCATTTTATTCACGAGTGTTTTACAAACATGTCAATATTCCGCCATCCGACGTCATTCAGGATGTCGTACATGAAACGATACGTTCGGGTGTATCTAACTAATTTGCATATTTAATCAACCATTAGATTATCTATTTATTACATGGCGTTATTGTATTATAAGACGTGATGTCATATGATAAACAGAGAAAAGTGGGTTTTGCAACAGAAAACCTTATTTTTGGATCGATTGTTCGTCAATCGACCCAAAGTTATTAAACTCAGAAGCTCTTTAATGCTGATATCCAGGTGACTATCACTGATTTATGGAAAATCCAGGTAACGGTTATTTATAGAAAATATCCACGCTATTCTTGTCATTTTGATGCCTGAGTGCAGAAAGCTTATATTAAAGCAATGAATCGGCGCATGCACTTGGATATTTACTAAACAGTTTAGACACAGATCAGACGCCACAGAACGTGTCGCCCGATCAGGTTCTACATTGTTTGCATACAGTACAGGAATTTAAACGGCCCCCGCCCATCGGGGCTTGAAGAAATATATGGGCTGCATGATGCTTCCACGCAGAGCTGAAACCGACCCGCACACGAGTACTGTTAAACCGCTTAGAGGATCTAAGCCTGCCCAGGCAAAGCAGTGCGAGTCGGACCGCCCATGCTTATAAACCCTATTGGTTTCATTGGGCGGCAGGGCTTGAGATGTCATTTCATCTTAGTGTCGGGTAAAAGTCCCACAATTTGGAAGCAATGTCTCCAACATGACCTTTACCGTGTTGACGGGGACGTCAAACCTCAAATCAAACAAACAAACAGGAATTTAAGGGTAAAACGAAACAGTCTAAGTTCCCGTTCAGGATCTTTTTTTTTCATCCTACAAGACAGAAGACCTACCAGTTATGTTAATACTTGGATTCAGATATCTATTCAGTGACTAACATCACGAAAACACGCCTATATAATTTTGACCCCCTTGAACCCCACTTTTATATAGAAAAACTTGGGTTTCAGAGGTAAACCTTTTTTTTTCTTCTTTTTGCTCTAAAATATAGATTGTGGGCACTCGTTAGAACAGCCTCGCCTTGAGCAGAAATAAGAAAAATATCACAAATTTTCATCCTAAAACTTTTTTTTTGGCGGTTAAGTTTAAAATGCATTTATATAAGCGTGTTTTTGCAATGAGGGTTGTGTGCAATCCTCAGAACTGAGGCGGTTTTAACGAACACCCACATTCTATGTTTGCAGCAGCAAGACGTAAATTATCGCCACATTCATTTGTAATCAGAAAATTGACATTATAGGAACGTTGCAAGAACGTACAGGGTTGTGTTAGTTTGATATCGGAGCTTCTTTTTTTTCTTGCAGGCTGAGAACCTCGCCAAGCGACCTAACAAAGAGCAAGTTCTGCGTACTCCATTCCTTCAAATGTTTATTTTAATTTGAGCGTTGCATGCCAAAACCTCCATAAAGATCTGTTTGACCAGTATATATGCATATACAGACCAGGGATTGTGCGTCTCTGTTTTTACAAGTAGCCCGTGGGGTGGGGAGGGGCCGGAAGAAGACTCATACGATCAGCGAAGACTATGATTAGTCTGATCATCGTCTTCGCTGATTGCACGTCTTGTTGTAGGTTTTGTCGTAGAAGACCCATACGATCAGCGAAGACTATGATTAGTCTGATCATCGTCTTCGCTGGTCGCACATGTCTTGTTGTAGGTTTTGTCGTGTGTTGACTCGTTCAAATAACTACATGTACTTTTCATTAAATAAGTGAAATAAAACCAGCGATTGTCCTTCATCATACGATTCCTGCCACGGGTGTCCGTGGGTAAGAGCGCTGACTCTTAATCATTAGGGCTCTCACCGCTGTGGGTTCGAGTCTGGCTCGGGTCACATGTGAGACGCCAAGTTCTGCAACACATTACGATAGCCCTCCCGTGCGACATAGTGTATTTTTCACATATCGAAAATGGCTACTTTTCTGATGAAAATCCGTGATATTTTTCTTATATATACTGCATACATAGGTTGTGGGTACTCGTTAGAACCGCCTCATTGAGGCGGTTCTAACGAGTACCCACAGCCTATGTCTTGGATCAGAAATAAGGAAAATAGGGAATACCCCCGTAAACCCAAGTTTTCTCTATATAAAGTGGGATGTAGGGGGTGTTCATTTCACGGACTTGGTCACGTGGTGAGAAGATCTGGAGGTTTTTCTTCGGAAACTCCCCTTTTTGACCACCTCTGATTGCGATCGGCTCAAAATCTTAAAAGGGCCGTAAAATGGTGAGCAGGGGCCAGTTGTTTTAAAATTAACGCTGTATGGCAAATAAAGTAATAGTTTTGATGAAAAAAAATGTGAGTAGCTTTTGCATAGGTAAAAGCTACTCATATTTTTCAGCAAAAAATATATGTACCAAAATTTTAGATATTGTTTTGTTTTTGTTTGGTGTGAGGTTTAACGTCCCCGTCAACACTGTATAGGTCATTTTGGAGGCGTGGCTTCCAATGTTGTGGGACTTTTATCCGACATTGAGATGAAATGACATATCAAGCTCTGTCGCCCAAAGAAACCAATAGGGTTTATAAGCATGGACGATCCGACTCGCACCGCTTTGGCTGGACAGGCTTAGATCCTCTAAGCGGTTTACCGGTACTCGTGTGACGGGTCGGAATCTGCTCTACGTGGAAGCATCATGAATATTTCTTTAGGCCCCGATAGGCGGGGGCCAATTTAGATATTGTACTTGATATTTATGCTACCCGTTAAGATAATTCAACTAACTAATTTCTGCATTTTTCATCTGGATGCCTCTTTCATAAAGAACAATCATATATTTGGTTTAGAGGTGGGGATCTGAATGGTTTCTGAGATACAACTCCTTTTATGAAGCATATCCAGTGGGAACAGAAAATACTAGTCTATGCAAGTGTATGCGTTTTTTTATAAGGAACAACAATAAACATGTATATGGTTTAGTGGTAGGGCTCTGAACGGTTTCTGAGATATATGTTCTTGTTCCATTTGAAAAAGCACATCCAATGACACAAACATGGGGCCCCTGGCACTATGCCCGATCCCCTCCAGTTCATGTAAGGTTTAATAAGGTTTAGGGGTGGGGATCTGGACGATTTCCGAGATATTAGGTCTTTATGAAGTGAAGGAAAGGAGCATGACTCATAAGTCGTGGGTATCATGGTTTCAAAGAAGATTTTCAAGTTGTTTATATTGTCCCAATATGGTCTATTGGTGCTAATTAGCCCCCGGGGCGTGACTAATTTGGACCCTAGCGGGGCATCGTTGGCATGATTTATGTAGGGGACCACTAAACATTGCTACATACCAAATATGCAAGCCGTGAGAGAATTTTTTTAAAGTTTTTCCCATTATAAATCTATGGGACCTAATGAACCCCAGGGGTATGGTTGGCAGGATTTATATAGGGGGGCATGTAGCATTGGTACATACAAAAGCATCTACGCTCTGGGCCTTATGCTTTCAGAGAAGAAGAATTTTGGAGTTTTTTCCACAATAAATCAATGAGCTAATGAGCCCCATCGACCCTAGGGGAATGAATGATCTTGTTTTAAAGATAACCGGGCACTAGAAGCACATTGGGGCTACCCAACTCTATGGGCATGGTTGGGCGGATTTATTTAGGTGACCACAAAACATTGCTACATACTAAATATTTAACCTTAGGCCTTATGGTTTATGGTTACAGAGAAAAAGATTTTTAAGTTGTCCCCAGGGCCATGGTTGGCAGCTTTTATGTAGCAGAACACTTAATGTTAATACGTACTGAATATCGAAGTTCTGGATTTATGGCGCCCCCGCCCATCGGGGCCTGGATAAATAGATTGGGCTGCATGGTGCTTCCGCGCAGAGCTGAAACCGACCGAACTTGAGTACTGGTAAACAGCTTAGGTCTAAGCCTGCCAAGGAAAAGTATTGCGAGTCCGACCGCTCCTTAAACCCTAGCTATGGGCGGTAGGGCTCGAGATGTCATTTCATCTCAATGTCGGGTAAAAGTCCCACAAAATCGGAAGCAACGTCTCCAAAATGACCTTAATAGTGTTGACGGTGACGTAAGATCTCAACTCAAATCAAAATCAAATTTGGGATTCATCACGTGAACAAGTCCGTGAAATAAAGACCCCCCTAAACCCCACTTTATATAGTGAAAATTGGGGTTTAAGGGGGTAAACATTATTTTCCTTATTCCTGCTCCAAGACATAGGTTGTGGGTACTCGTTAGAACCGCCACAACATATGTTAGCTGTATTTATAAGAAAAATATCACTGATTTTCAACAGAAAAATTGCCATTTTGGAGATGTGAAAAAATGCACTATGTCTCACGGGTGTGTTGTCGTAATGTATGTGTTTTTTGGTGTCTTTTTTTTTTTTTTTTTTTTCATTACAAGACTATGGCAGGAGCCCCCGGGTGTGACCAATTTGAACCCTAGGTGTATGGTTGGCAGGCTTTGTGTAAGTGACCACTTAATGTTGCTGCATACTAAATATCTAAGATCTAGGTTTCAGAAAATAAGAATTTTTAACTTTTATTTTTCAATATATAAGTGGATAGGAGCTAATGAGCCCATGCACGTGACCGATTTGACCCTAGGACATGGTTGGAAGGACGTATGTGCTAGGCAACCGCTTAAAACATTTATCTAAGTTTCCGAGAAGAAGGACAAGTTTGAAGTTTTTTTTTTTTTTGTCATTATAAAACTTTGTGAGGTAATGAGCACTTGGGGGTGCCCATTTTGGACCTTAGGGGCATTGTTGGTAGGATTAATGTAGGTTACCACTAGACGTTGCTTCATTCTAAATATCTAAACTCTTTCCCATTATACGTCTATGGGAGCTAATGCGCCCTGAGGCGTGGTCACTTTGGACCCAGGAGTATGATTTGCAGGATTTTTGCGTAGATGACTCCCTAACGCTACATGCTAAATATCTAAGCTCTGGGCCTAATGGTTTCAAAGAAGAGGATTTTTCAAGTTTTTCCCATGTGTTTGACCAGAATTAAGAATTCCCTGTAAACCACAGTTTTACTGTATGAAAGTGGGGTTTAATGGGATCAAAATTAAAAAGGCGTGTTTGCTTTAAGTAAAACCGTCACTCTATAGCTAGGTCCATCCAAGCCTCGACACGAGAAACATGTCTTCATTAGGAAAACATGTCTATGTAAAACAATGGCATCCAACAGGGTGTCAGAAATGACTAACATAAGGTAAAAGTAGAGATATCTTTCTTTTGATTGCTTTCAACATAGATTGTGGTTACTCGTTAGAACCGCCTCAATGAGGCGGTTCTAACGAGTACCAACATTCTATGTTTTCGAGCACGAATAAGGCAGATATATATATACCCCGTAAAACCCATTTTTCTCTAGATAAATGGGGTTTAGAGGGGTCTTCGTTTCACTGACTTGTTATCGTTTCGAACAGATAAGACAAAAACCGGCCTACTCAGCTACAAAGACAAGCAGGAGTATTCAAATGGGCTTTTGCAAGAAAACTATCTAATATTGAGTTCTGTCGTACATGGGCAACCCGAGAAAAGTCCGTGCTGACCGGAACCAAGGCTACTGTTGCCGATGGGCATAGTCTGCCTAGGTTCTGCACAGCACGGTCAACCCAGGGATTGGAAACGCCTACATATCCTCACATGTATATTCTTGTTCGCAAATGGAAAGAAAACCGGTATTCTCATGATGTTGCTGTTTTGTTCTTTTACATTATCATTAATGTTATTGTTATTATTAACACGCAAGAATAGCTGTTTAAATGAAAGACCGCACCTTACGACAGTGGCCATTTTAATGCCATTAATTTAACTATTACTAGGTGTAATTCCATAATCTTTATATCAATTAGGGTAATACTATAATGTTATTAATCGAATAATTTCGTATTGGCCCAGTTACAGGTCCGAGGTCTGCTGTATTGGCACGAGGCCGAAGGCTGAGGCCAATACAGCTGACCGAGGACCTGTAACTGGGCCAGTACGAAATTACTTGATTAATGACAATTTTATTAATTGACGCAATTAAAAGCATGATTTATGATTTTTGAATATTGGTTGACCTAGTGTAATACATGATAATCAATTAATAAATTGAAGTTTTATCAGGACTATCGGATGTTCATTTAACAATATTTTTGTCATAACAAAAAAAAAACAAAAAAAAACATAAAATATACAAATGTTTTACTTTTATACGTTAATTTTTTATCAAGCATCTCGGAAGGACTTTTTTTCACAGAAAATCATCAACAAGTCAGGCCATTTAATATTTCATCACGGTTTTCTTTTAAGAACCTCTGGTATGAAAATATAATTCATTTAATTTTCTGTACCAAAATTAATTGTACACATTCAACACTTTTTAGCGAAAGCAAGATAAGATGCCGAACATGTGTGATATATTTATCAAGCCCAGTCATTAAGGAAGCTGTTCACCGAATTCCAAATTATATAATCTACCGATAAATAAAGGAAATTAGCAGAATCACACCAAACATAATAATGTTAAGATTAGAATTCCAATTTCCAGAAAGTTTAAAAATTGATTTTAAGAATTTAAGCTGTTTCATCATGGAAACACGCCTATATAATTTTGACCCCATTGAAACGCACTTTTGTACATCAAAACTGGAGTTTACGAGTGGAAACCTTATTTTTCTTATTTCTGCTCAAAATATAGGTTGTATTTACACGTTAGAACTGCCTCGATTCAAAATATAGATTGTATTTACACGTTAGAGAACCGCCTCGAGACAATAGGCGGTTCTAACGTGTAAATACAATCAATATTTTGAGAAGAAATAAGAAAAATATCACAATTTTTCATCATAAAATTTTCGTTTTTTTCGGCAGTAAAGTTTAGAACGCATTTGCATAGGCATGTTTTCGTAATAAATGCTGAATTACAACATTACGATAACTCACCCGTACGATATAGTGCATTTTTCACAACTCCAAAATGGCTACTTTTCTGCTGAAAATCCTTGATATTTTTCTTATAAATGCTCATAATATAGGTTGTGTGTGCTCGTTATAACCGCCTCATTGAGGCGGTTCTAACGAGTACCCACAACCTATGTCTTGGAGCAGAAATAAGAAAAATAATGAAGATCCCCGTAAACCCCAGTTTTCTCTATATAAACTGGGGTTTAGGGGGGTCTTCACTTCACGGACTTGTTCACGTGATGAGAATGACCTCACTTCTCTCTACTCAGAGGACCGATGAACAATGTCATGCGGACCAATCAAATACTTGGTTGAACCACGGTGAAAGTGAGGGTTAGGGTTTGAATCCAGTAAAGTTAACTTAAACCCACCAGTAATTTTAATGACCGTTCAAAGTCGGTGCTTTTGCTGTGGTTCCGTCATGTTTGCGTTGGTGGTTCTGATTCTTTCCCTCATTCTTTGCTCCATTTAGCATTGTTTGGATATTCTGTGTCACCTGCTGTTTGGGAAGAGCTGCAGACTCCGATTACTCGTTGGCCGTTTTGTTTATTGTCGTCACTCGATGTTTTGGCTTCTTTCTCTGGTGATATTGTGGGACGAATTTGGGATCTGCCTGTATCAGTTCCTGATTGTTTCGCTATAATTTGCAGATTTTAGTGATACTGAACATGCCAAAACAACTAATTTAAATATGATTAAAATAATGTGCATGAAAGCCTTTCGGGTTCATTATTCAATTATAACTATATCAGTTAAATGGTCGTACTTTATCAGTAGAGCTAAAAAGACCGGCAATTATATAGCGGGTCCATACTAATCTCTTGTGTAAGGAGCAGCAAACACACATTACGGCCGGACCATACTTAAATTAACAGCCAATCATATCGATATTTTACTGTTACTTATTCCAATTTCTAACGTATTGGCAGCATTGCACTATCAAAACATTCATATAACACTTGGTTTGTTTGCTTAAATGGAGGTTTAATATCCCTGTCAACAATATATATGTAGGACTCAGATCGTGTGTTGGTCCCTGATCGTGGGCCGATTTCCAAATCGTGGGCCGATTTCATAACGGGGGCGAATTATGACAATGTAATTCCACAACGAGGGCCGATTCACATGCTGATCTGTTTATCGTATCACAGCAGTGTTGATAACTCGTCGTTTTTTCTGTCTACCGGTCGTGTCAATCGATACTTTGAGAAATAGGTTGGGCTGCATGATGGCTCCGTGTAGAGTCACGGTAATTCGAAACCGACCGCACATGACTTGGGTTTTACGGCCTTTCAAGACTAACTCACTCAGGTTCTACTCAAGGCTTTCAAGACTAATTCACTCAAGTTCTACTCAAGACTAGTTCTACTCAAGGCTTCTAGACTGACTGCATGCATGGTAGTTAACCCAATCACGGTTGACAACTTTGCTTCCCTCTTTAATTGCACGCCGGTGGGTCAGGCCTCAGATTCAATGACGGTTCCAGCGTAAAGGCTTGCAGAGAATAAGAGAGATCCTAATTTCATGTAATGTTGGTTGGTGCCTGATGCTCTGTCTCTGTTTGGGCCCATCGGACCCGAACTGTTGGTTATCTTTTGCTCCAGCGTTTCAGTGGTTTCTTGCTGTTGAGTCCCCACCGCTGTTTCATCTCTGCAGTTGATTGATTTTTGTATTGGTATTGCACTGATGAGTTAGGAGGCCTTCATGCGGGCTGAACAAATTATTGTCTAAACCGCCACGGAAGTAAAGGGCGAGAATCGTGGCCACGTAAAATCGATTAAAGCCCCCCCCCCACCCCCACACCGAGTGGAATTCGTGTCACCGACCGTTCCAAGGCGGTTCTTCGGTCGCGGTTTATTTTTATTATGGCTTGTCTTTGAGTGTGTGTATCGCTTGTATTATTTTGCTTTGGATAGCCTATTGGCCATTATGTGGGAAAGTAACTGTCATTTTGGCTTTCCGCTAGTGATGGTTCAATTAGGGTCTAGTTGTTTCATGTTTGTATTTCTTTCCCGTGGTGCTCTGATTGGAGCTGTTGGTTAATTGTATCGATTCCTGATCATTGCCTTCTTTTCTGTTTCGTAGATTGTGTCAGCGCTTCTGTGGTAGGTTGGGCTTGGAAACCTCAACGTCCGTCTAACAGTATTGGGATCAATTTTACTAAGCCTTCTATCTTTTATTTTTAGCTGAAACCATGCGACGCTAGCATCCATTTTGTTTATGTGTTTTGAAATTAACGTTTAATGACGCCATATTCAAGCATAACGTTAGCGGGGAACGTAAGCCTTATACCAAGAAGATAGAAATCGGCCCACGATTTGGGGGAAAACAGTATCGGCCCTCGATGTGCTATACAATCGGCCCACGATTTGGAAATCGGCCAACGATCTGGGACCGGCCCTCGATCTGAGTCCTACATATATGTCATTTAGAGACGTTGCTTCCAAATTTGAAAAACTTTTACCAGACATTGAGTGGAAATGACATCTGAAGCACCGCAGCCCTATGAAATCAAAAGGGTTTATATGCCTGGGTGGTCCGACTCACACCCCTTTGCCTGGACAGGTTATACCTCTAAGCGGTTTACCAGTACCCATGTCCGGTCGGTTTCAGCTCTGCATGGAAGCATGCAGCCCAATCTATTTCTTCAAGCCCCGATGGGCGGGGGCCAAATGTAAATTGGCTGGTCAAATTGCATCACGAAAACACGCCTATGTCATTTTGCACCCCCCCCCCCTTGAATATGTTCTATAAAAGGGTTATTGTATTTATATTGTAAAACTGGGGTTTACAGGGATAAACCTTATTTTCTTATTTCTGCTCTCAGTAGTTTAGGCGACGTACCAAAGCGTTAATCCAAAATCGTTAATCCATAGACAAAATGGCAAATATCAATGTTCGGATCAACAGACATGGACTCCAGAAGAGTGTAATCAGGCGTCCGCGGATATTAAGCATTACTTGGTAAGCAAGCTTCGCCCACCATGCCCATCGGCCCGAACGAAGAAAAGGTGTAAATACCGGGAAGGGTATGTCCGAGATTTTGGAAGTCTTCCTATGGCTTTCCATTGACAAACATAGAAATAATTCTGGAAATGGCCACATTGTACGGATCCACAAGTTCATGGTGCCTCCAATAAAACTTCTTAAGTGTTGATACCAGCTTGGTTTTTTAAACCCCTGGCATAACAACCTGGTAGTGAGCACCTTCCCACGTTCGATAAAGTCCTGATACTTTGAACAGGCTCTAGCATAACGGATTAACTGAGAAACGTAAACTCCATATGCTGGTGCAGACGGGATATTACTGCTCAGGAAGGGAAAGTTAACAATGGGAAAATTGAAGTCATCTCGTTTATCGTACAGCCTAGTAGTAAGCTTCCCGTTGTCAATATAGAGATAACAATCCAAGTATTAGGAGGAGGTTGCAGTCTCTGTTGTTTCCTTAATTTCAAGTTCACATGGATAGATGAATTCCAAGTACTCTGCAAATTTAGCAGTTCTAACGAGTATCCACAATCTATATTTTGAGCAGAAATAAGAAAATTGCATAATTTTTCATCTCATTTTTTTCTTTTGCGGTAAAGTTTACAATGTATTTGTATAGGCATGTTTTCGTAATTGTTAATGACAAATCATGGTGTTATTTGTCCTTAAAGGTCATGTGCAAAAGTATAAAAAATCCATTAAGAGTAAAAGACCATTGATTTGACAATCAAAGCGTGAAAACCGAATCAAATTATCTTTATCAGTCTCCGAGATATTACAGTTTGCATGGAAACAGAGCTCCAGTTAAATAAAGCAAATTCTTCTGATACCGAGGCCCCGTTTTTGGATTTATATGCCAGTCCCAGATACAATTGACTAGGCGGAGCTATTCAGGTGCTGTCAATATATGTCAAATTCGCTGAGTCCACCAAAATATTCGGTAGAGTGCCTTTCGCCATAGCTTTGTTTGTGTTACAGTTGAATTCACACAATCGGAGACTTTGTTTACTTTTTTGTCAATAGAACATTCCGAAGGCAGGTGCAAACGATAGCACCACCTAGTCAATCTTATCTGCGACCACTATACCTATCTATTGTAGATGGATTTGTTTCTTGCAGGATTTGCAGACGCGATGATTTTGATTTTGAGATTGTGACTTTTCCTTTCTTGGATGGTGGTGTTCCTCGTGCGGCGTCCTGTCGCGTTTGTATTTCGCAGGTGATTCGATTTGCCAGAGTGTCTAGTCATTTAACTGCCTTCAGAAATCGTGGTGAATTGTTGACTGCTGAACTTCTGAATCAAGGTTGTCGATGCCATGAGCTGCGCGAGGCCTTTTCAAAATTGTGTATACGTCGTTCCGGTTTGTTTTCGGAATTCAATGTTGGGCTTGTGTCTCTTCTGCGACGGGGTCTGTCGTGGCCTGGGTTTTGTGGTGGCTTGGAATGTGGGTTCGGTTCGGAGGAGTTTGTGGTTGTAATTGCTTCGGTGTCCAGTTTCGTGAGGTCTTCTGCGGAGTGTTGTGTGTGTGTGTGTGGGGGGGGGGGGGGTCGCGGCGTGGGTGTTGTGCGG
This sequence comes from Lucinisca nassula, assembly GCA_963580285.1. NCBI lineage: Eukaryota > Metazoa > Mollusca > Bivalvia > Lucinida > Lucinidae > Lucinisca > Lucinisca nassula. The sequence goes on from OY757018.1 coordinate 115,298,262, forward strand.
CAGGCTGCATGCATGGTGGTTGGCCCGGTCGCGGTTGGCGACTTTGCTTCCCTCTTTGGTTTCGCGCCGGTGGGTCGGGCCTCGGGTTCTGTGGGCGGTTCCGGCGTGGGTGCTTGCTGGGAGATGAAGGGAATCTAGTTTTGTGAAATGTTGGTTGGTGCCTGGTGCTCTGTCTCTGGTTGGACCCAACGGTCTGGCTGTTGGTTTTCTTTTGCTCTGGCGTTTCGGCGGTTTCTTGCTGCCGAGTCCTCGTCGTTGTTTCATCTAGTTTATATTGATTTATTTTAGTTCGATTGCGTTTATTGAATCGCTCTCGAACACTCATTCCGGGTGTTTTTATGCGCGCGCGAGAGAGAGAGGCAGTGGCTTTTACACCACTGCTACCAATTTGCACCTGGCTGGAGAGGGGCAGTGTCATTACGTGTCTCGCCCAAGGACACACCTCGATACCGGTGGCCGGATTTGAACGCACAACATCTCGGTCATAAGTCGAACGCGTTAACCACTGCGCTATATCGAGGCTGACTCATCTCTGTGGTTGATTGATTTTTGTGTTCACGGGGGTGTTGCGCTGGGTTATGAAGCCTTCATGTGGACTGGGCGAGTTGTTTGTCTAAGTCGCGAAGGAAGTGGGGGCGAGGATTGTGGCCACGTGGGGTCTATTTAGCCCCCCCCCCCCCACCCCAGTGGATTACGTTTCACTGACCGTTCCGGGGCGGTTCTTCTGCCGTTCCGGGGCGGTTCTTCTGTCGATGTTTGTTTTTGTTATGGCTTGTCTTTGGGGTGTCTGTCGCTGGTATTATTTTGCTTTGGATAGCCAATTGGCCATTTTGTGGGAAAGTAACTGTCTTTTCCTGCTAGTGATGTTTCATTTTGTGTTTCTTTCCCTTGGTGTCTCTGGTGGGAACTGTGGGTTAATTGTATCGATTCCTGATCATTGCCTTCACTTCTATTTTTCTAACTGCCTATTAATAATCACGAGGTATTCTATGATATCATAGATGCACATTAAAATATTTAAACTTATTTAAGTATGAAACACCTTGTGTTTTATAGTCACCAGGAACTGTATAATCACCTATTTCAAATATTAAAACTTATCTCAGCTGATATGCTAAACCAGTTTTTTTTTCCTGTTTAACCCCCGCCGCGAAGCGGGGCGGGGATTATAGGAATGGCCTTCGTCTGTCAGTCCGTCCGTCTGTCTGTCCGTAACACTTTCTTGTCCGCTCCATATCTCCTGAACCCCTTGATAGATTTCCATTAAACTTTGGTCAATTATTCGTCTCAGTGAGCTGGTGTGCAGAACCCATAAATGAACCATGCCAACTCAAGGTCAAGGTCACAGTTGAAGGTCACGAGTTTGAAACTTGGAATTTTGTGTCCGTTCCATATCTTCTTTACCCTTGGAAGGATTTTCATTAAACTTTGGTCAAATATTCTTCTCTCTCGGTGAGTTGATGTGCAGAATACAGAACCCATAAATGAACCATGCCAACTCAAGGTCAAGGTCACAGTTGAAGGTCACGAGTTTGAAACTTGGAATTTTGTGTCCGTTCCATATCTTCTTTATCCTTGGAAGGATTTTCATTAAACTTTGGTCAAATATTCTTCTCTCTCGGTGAGCTGATGTGCAGAATACATGTCCGTCCGTCCGTCTATCAGGCCGTCCGTTGTCTGCCCGTAACACTTTCTTGTCCGCTCCATATCTCCTGAACTCTTTGATAGATTTTCATTAAGTTTCAGTCAAGTATTCGTCTCAGTGAGCTGGTGTGCAGAACCCATAAATGAACCATGCCGACTTTAGGTCAAGGTCAGGGTTGAAGGTCACGCGTTTGAAACTTGGAATTTTGTGTCCGTTCAATATCTCCTTTACCCTTGGAAGGATTTTCATTAAACTTGGTTAAATCTTTAACTGTTACGAAAAGCAAAATACCTAATACAATGGTTTTTTGCCTAGAGGAGCAGTCTTTGTTTTCTGGGCCAGACTAGCTAGTCTCGGCCAATTAGGCCTCATCAGTGACCCTCAATCATTTTCAAAATTCCACAATGGAATCAATGAGCCCTGGAATGCCCCTGCAATGAACACTCCTCTAAACTCCAGTTTATATAGAAAAAAAAACTTTACTCCCGGAACTTCAGTTGAATGGGGCAAATTCTTCTGATGCCGGGGCCCCGTTTTTGGATTTGTGTCTGTCTATTGTGGATGGGTTTGTTTCTTGCGGGGTTTGTGATGGACGCGATGATTTTGATTTTGAGATTGTGAATTTTCCTTTACTAGATGGTGATGTTCCTCGTGCGCCGTCCTGTGGCGTTGGCATTTCGCAATTAATTCGATTTCCAGAGTGTGTGGCCATGTAACAGACTTCAACATTCGTAATAAATTGTTAACGGCTGGGCTTCTTGGTCGGGGTTGTCGGTGCCGTGGACTACGCAAAGCCTTTTCGGGGGTTTTATAGGCGTCGTTCTGGTTTGGTTTCAAAATTCAATATTGGACTTAAGTCTCTTCTGCGGCAGGGTCTGTTGGGGCCCGGGTTTTGTGGTGGCTTGGCGTGTGGGTTCGGAAGTATGTGTGGTCGCAATGGCTTCGGCGCCCGGTTTCGTGGAATCATTCTTCGATATAAAAGATTGGGTACAACATGGGTGTGAAGAGACGGACTGCATGCATGGTGGTTAGCCCAATCACGGTTGACAACTTTGCTTCCCACTTTAATTGCACGCCGATCAGACCTCAGATTCTATGCGGTTCAAGCGTAAAGGCTTATGTTGGTTGGTACCTGATGCTCTCTCTCTCTCTCTGGTCGGGTCCATAGGAGTCTAACTGTTGGTTTTCTTTTGCTCCAGCATTTCAGTGGGTTCTTGCTGTCGAGTCCTCACCGTTGTTTCATCTCTGTGGTTGTTTGATATTTGTTTCACGGAGATGTTGCACTGATGAGTTAGGAGGCCTTCATGCGGACTGAACAAATTATTTGTCTTAATCGCGACGGAAGTTAGGGCGAGGATTGTGGCCACGTAAAATCGATTTAAGCCCCCCCCCCCAGTGGAATTCGTTCGCTGACCGTTCCAAGGCGGTTCTTCTGTCTCGGTTTATTTTGTTATGGTCTGTCTTTGGGTGTTTGTGTCGCTTATATTATTTTATTTTGATGGCCTGTTGACTGTTTTGTGGGAGAGAAACTGTCCTTTTGGCTTTCCGCTGTTGATGTTTCCGCTGGGGTCTGTTGTTTCATGTTTGTGTTTCTTTCCTTTTGGTGTCTGTGTGTTAATTGTATCGATTCCTGATCATTGCCTCCGCTTCTGTTTTATCAGGGTCCTCACTGTTTGCACCGATGACTTCTAAGGATACGACACTTATTGTGACTGGTATCTAAAGGGGACAATGTAAGTTGGTTGTTTGTAGTTCAATACTCTGATTTATCATATGACGTCGCGTCTGAGAGTGTAATAACGCCGTGTAATATTTTCGATAATCCCAATCTGATTGAAACCCGATCTAAGCTGAACTATGTACGCCTAGATCTGACAGCGACCCGTGAAAGGTCACCTTTCATGACCTCTGGATTTCCGTTATCTTCTATTTTAAACGAACCTATCGGTGCGCCTTTTACAAAACGTTTATAATCAGAATCAGAATTGTTACTGGTGACACGTCAATTGACATTTATACACCAGGACCAGTGATGTGGGAAGTTAGTCCCTAGCTCTAACCAAAGAGGTAAATTTAGCTACACAATCATCAGCACCTTCAGCTGTCGAAATAATCGAATCGGGAAGGGCATTCCAATCTCTAATGGTTCTGGGAAGAACGACTCTTTATAAATGTCAGTTCTTGCAGTAAGGGTCTGAAACGCGAACGAACGGTGATTTCTACAGTGTCTAGCTGGGGAACAAGGTCATCTGTTGGAATTCTAGCAGCACCCTTTAGACCTTTGTATAAAAGGATTAGCCTACTGTCTTTTCTCCTTTTCTTGAGAGACTCCTATTTTAATTTTCCAAGTATCCCAGTCATGCTCCCAGTTTCAAAGCAGTAATTGCCTGTTACAAATCTAGCAGCTCTATTCTGAACTTTATCAATTTCATCGTTAAGGACCACTCCACTGGGGTCCCAGATACAACTACCATATTCCAAGATTGGGCGAACAAGACCTTTATATGCTTCCTCTTTTACATCCTGAGGGCACTGATGAAGAGTTCGCCTCAGGAAACCAAACGTTCTATTTTCCTTAGTACACATGCTGCTAATATGATTATTCCATCGTAAGTTGTGTGAGATTGTCACTCCAAGGTATTTAACTGAGTCCACATTCTCGAGGACCGTTCCCCCTAAGGTGTAAGAAGCCTCAACTTTATTAGATCTCTTCCTAGTTATCTGTATAATATTGCATTTAATTGGCTGAAATCTCACAGTCTTATTTCTGAGTCAATGTCAGTGGAAATATCATTGATGTACAGGGAAAACAAAAGTGGACCAAGAACGGTCCCTTGCGGGACTCCAGACAAAACTGGAGCCCACTCTGAAGATTCACCATTAACAACAACCCGCTGTTTTCTGTAGCAAAGAAAGGAATCTATCCATTTGAGGGTGAGCTTTTTTTCCATCTTCATTTTTTATTCCAGCAAAGTATACATATACAACATTTTTTAAAGCTTTGATGTACTCTCATCCTGCCTCTCATCCTTCTAGCAATCTTTACATCACCCTAATTTCAATTTTAAGTTTTTTGACAAATGAGAGTATTTAACTTATTTTTTAATCATAGTATTCTAATCAACCCATGTCCTGCTGAATGAAGTTACCCAGCCACATCCACATCCGACCACCAGTCAATCAATCTGCTACAATATATTTCTTTAATTCATAGAATCACTTGACAAGCAGTATTGATTCAGACTGGATGATTTAAAAGCCTTCTGATTAAGAGGTCGGGGTTTGTTGGGGTCAGCAGGGCTAGAGTATAATACCACAAAAACCTAAAAAATTGTATGTCTGTCGGGCCCACTGCATTCTTCGAAAATATTAACAAATATGATTTTCGATCCAGTGTGAGCCAGGAGTGGCAAACAGTGAAATCCTCAATCAGACCACTCCTTCAGGGGTAGTATGATCCGGGTCTGCACCATTTGCTTAGGCCTGTCTGTCCCAATACCCAGGATCTTTGCGGTATATACTGTATCTAAATATACTATTATCAGTTTATTATCATATGTTTGTTAATTTACTCTGATGAAGATGCCTTTTTTCTGGCATGTGTTGCAAGACTTCCACAAATATGTAGCTGTGTGATGTTTCTAGGCTGAATTTCAGCAAATTACTACTACTGTCCTAATTAAAAGTCATGTTTTGATACAGGAAGGTGGAATATTTTTTTTTCTGACTAAGAAAGATTATGTTGGCTCTTCCAGTACCTGATATAAGACTTACCATTTCATGTGAATTTATTCTGCGTTTTATGAAGTTTCGAAATATATTTCTCATTTTGGTATTTTCGTTTTAGGTAGATGAAAAAATTTTCCATCCTAATGCAATTTGTAGAAAATTTTGTTTTATAAATAAAATACTTAGCTATTAAGAGTATGTAATTTAATAAGTTATTATTATGCTGTTTAGAAAACAAAACATTTTTATTGGTTAATTGAAAAGTTATACTGGCTTGAATTCTCAACCAATTCTGAAGAGCTAGCCAGAATTCTTTCACCTTTTCACAATAAAAAAGCAAATGTATTATTGTTTCCATTTCTTGGTTGCAAAAAGAGCATCTGTCATTTTCCACTTTATTTATCTTGGAAAGAAAGGATTTTGTGACCAGTATATGATTATTAATTTTAAACTGAAACGCTTGTAATTTTATTTCCTTAATGTTTTGAATCGTAGCATTATAACTGTTCCATTCTTCTTGTGTAATATTTCCTACCTCATTAACCCATTTCTGTGGTGGGGAAGTTGGGTTCTTGTTGCCAATAAGAGTGTCATAGATTGTTCTGGTTCCTTTTTCATCTTTACATAATAATTTAAGATATCAATTTTGAGCTACACTTTTTTTCATGTTCTTACAAGCAAACTTATTTTGATTTATTTTAGTTTTCTAATAAGCGGGTAACCTCCTCATGATTGAGTAATATTCTAAAAAGGTCCCATGAATACCATATTTATTTTTAAGCTCATTAAACTGATAAAAGTTTCCCTCTGCATTCAACAAATCTATTATATTTCTGATGCCTTTATCATGCCATTCTTTAATATATAAATTTTGTCCCAGATTCAAATTTGAATTCAACCATATTGGGCAATACTAAATATCTTCAAGTGTCTCAATACTGACTGATTTGCAGAAATTCTTCCAACTAATTAATGCATCTTTCCAGAATGGATTTACTATGTTGTTTGCTTTTATGCCTGCATAAATATCTCCTTTAGTAAATAAACTATACGTGTCTATATTTGACATACTGCTCCATGAACAACTAGATTGTGAGATTTGACGTCTTAGCCATGTTACATTAATGCTGTATTAAAACTGTCTATTTGAATCATTCTTACACCCCCTCTTGATATGCTTTTAATTACATGTATAAGTGTTCTTTTTATTCTGTCAGGCCAAGAGTTCCATAAGAATTTATAAAACATTTTATTCAAGCTTTTTACCATCCATCCTGGATGGTTGGGTAGGGCCAAAAATAAATGAACGAATTTAGATATGGCTAATGATTTTATAACCGTTATCTTTCCTTGCAATATAATTTTTCTTCTTGACCAAGTTTTAATAACATTTTCCACCTTTTTAAGTACATCGGTTGCGTTTTGGTCCCATATGTCCAAAACCTCTGGAGTAAAAGTCACACCTAATATTTTAAAAGATCCCTGGTTCCAGTCTCAATCATATTCATGGCATAACTTACGATTTGATCTTGACATTGGCCCAATCCATATTACTCTTGTTTTTTCCTCGTTTATTTTCAGTCCTGACGTAGAGTAAAATGTTTTTAGTTTAATTAATGTATTTGTAAGGGATATTTCTGATCCATCTAAAAAAAATTGTGTGTCGTCTGCATATTGACTCAATTTATACTCTTTGTTTTCTATAACTATGCCATCTATAAGATTGTCTTTTCTAATCATATGACTTAATACCTCAGCGCAGAGAAGAAAAATATATGGAGATATAGGATCTCCTTGCCTACATCCTCTTTGTAATCCAAAATACTCTGTCATGTGACCATTTTGTAAAATACATGACTCAGAGCCGGTTTGAAATAATCTTATCCAACGTTGAAAAGAAGGTCCAAAATTAAAATAATTGAGTGTTTTGTGTATAAATTTCCAGGATACTGAATCAAAAGCTTGTTGGAAATCAATAGAGAGTATTAAGCCAGGTAGTTGTTGTTGTTTTGTCTCAAAAAGAATGTCATAGATTAGTCGTATATTTTCTCCTATAAATCTCACAGAAATGAATCCTTTTTGATCGTCATGTATAAGTTTGTATTAAATAGTTTTAAGGCGTGAGGCGATAATGCTAGAAGCTAACATAGATAACATTAAGTAGTGAAATAGGTCTCCAGTTCTTCAGAAAAAAATGGTGATTTGTTTGGTTTTTGCAGACAAGTAATAATGCCTTGTTTTGGGGTAATTGATAAGGAGCCTGTTCTATATCCATAGTTTAGTGACTTTAATATGAAGAATTTTAAATCAGTCCAAAAAAATTGAAAAATTCTGCAGTGCACCTGTCATTTCCTGGAGTTTTTTAATTTTTCATTATTTTCATTGCCTCTGCAAGCTCTGTATATTTTATTTCTTCTTCCAGTAATGCAGCCTCATTTTCAGTTAGTTTACAATGATTTTCTCCCAGCTTGGATTCAATTGGAGTGTCATCTATCTGAGTATTCTCGCTATACAGGTGTTTGAAACATGTTTTCTGACCATTTAAGATTTCTTCCGTACTTAAACATTCTTGACCATTGTCCTCTATTATTTTAGTTATCACTTTATTTGTAAAATTTCTTTTTTCGACATTCAAAAAATATCCTGATGGTTTCCCTCCCAAGTCCTCATACCTACATCGTGATCTTAACATGATTCCTTCCATTTTGTGTTTTCTTTTTCTTAATATTGCTTTCTAATTTTGATATTTCCTCTTCCAACTGTTTTTCCTGTCTAGTATTTTCTTTTTTCTTCCTTGAACTGGGTTTTCTTGTTTCCCCTCTAATTTCTAAAAATATCATTTCTAACAAGAGCTGATCATTAATGGAGTAAGAAGTGTCTTTAGTGTTGTTGTTGTTGTTGTTATTATTATTATTATCATTGAGGGTGAGCTTAGCTAAATGGCGATCGAAGCAAAAATATAAGGGCGAATTGGTGTCACAGAAATGAAAATCCACCAGAAAAAGATTTACGAGAGTATTGTGTCAAAGAAGGATTGTCTTGCCATTCTGCCAACGGGTTACGGTAAATCATTGCCTTATCAACTTTATATTGCGATGCAACGAGAACTGGATTCAGATTGTAGTGATAAGACAATCGTCTGTTGCCCATTGATATCTTTAATGCAATACCAAGTTCAGCGTATGCAGGAGTTTGAGAATGTAAAAGCTGCATTTAAAGGTAAGATTATATATTTTTTTGGCATTTTCATTCTACATAGACTGTGATCTGTCCATTTGACCATATTATACACGCAGGTATATACATACATATCAGGTTTAGATTCCTCCATGGCGGTTATGCTACTTGCCTCATAACCAAGGGATCTTGTTTTCTATCCCTGGCTTCATTAGACTTTCGGATGAGTCTTTAAACAGCCCTTTAAACCAAGGTCCCATCTCTGTATGGTCAGACATAAAACTCAAAACACATACACATAGCAGGTATGCAGAATAGATGCAAACACAGTAAATCATGTAATTATAGTTGTGGTCTATAAGCTGCACAGGGGATGACTGTCTTCACAGGGGGCTTCTACTTAATCTATCTATCTATCTACTGATACTGTGTCGGTCACATTTAACCATTACCGCAGGTGTACAAATACTACATTACATACACTCCCAGTTGGCAGGATGAAAGCATACACCGTAATCTTGGTAGGGATCTTTAACCTGCACGGGGGATCATTCTCCCTGCACTGGGGCCCCCAGTTAACGACCCGATCCGAAGACTGTACACTTTATGACAATCATCCCTGCAAAAGATGCCAATGGAGATTGTTTGGGCACCGAAATTTTTTATCCCAATCTGAAGGACGGCACACTTTTTGACATCCATCTTTGCAACTGATGCCAATGGAGTGTTTTGGACACCAAAAGTATCATTGCTGCCTGGCATCGCTAATGTCGTCACAGGTGACTAGACATGGGTTCACTTTTTTGAGCCGAAACGAAAGATTCAGAACAAAATATGGGCAACAAAGTATTGCAAAAGACCATGCATTGCAAAGCGGACCATGAGCGTCAAGAAGGTAATGTATGTCATATTCTTTTCAAATCAGGGCCCTGCTTTTCAGGTTGCTGTGCCTAAAGGCAAATAAAAATAAACAAGAGGACCATGATGGCCCTGGATCGCTCACCTGATCCATGGAGTAACAAGTGGGACCCGGGGAGGGCCATTATTAACCCCAGGGCTATAATGTGCATAATGTTCAGAGACGTCTAAAAAGGTGAAGCTTCATACCAAATATCAACAAAGGCTATAATTTGAACAATCTTGGCAAAGGTCCACTAGATATGCTACATACCAAATATCAAAGACCTGGGCCTAACGGTTTCAGAGAAGAAGATTTTTATTAAAGATATTCCCTACATAAGCCTATGAAAAACCAAATGGCTCTGGGGCGGGGGCATTTTTGGCCTCAGAGCTATAATTTAAACCATCTTGATAGAGGTCCACTAGAGGAAGCTTCACACCAAATATCAAAGACCATGGCCTTGCTGTTTCAGAAGAAGATTTTTAAGGAATATCTCTATATAAGTTTATGTAAAACCAAAGGGCCCCAGGTCGGGGGCAGTTTTGGCCCTAGCACTATAATTTGAACAATCTTGGTTGGGGTCCACTAGATGAAGCTTCATACCAAATAGCAAAGACCTGGCCCTTGGGGTTTCCAAGAAGAAGATTTTTAAAGATTTTCCCCATATAAGCCCATGTAAAACCATAGTGCCCCGGGGTGGTGGCATTTTTAGCCCAAGCACTATAATTTGAACAATCTTGGTAGGAGTCCACTAGATGAAGCTTCATACCAAATAGCAAAGACCTGGGCCTTGCGGTTTCAGAGAAGAAGATTTTTAAAGATTTTCCCTATATAAGCCCATTTAAAACCAAAGGGCCCCGAAGTGGGGGGGGGGAGGAAGAAGGACCATGGCCTTGTGGGATGAAGCTTCATACCAAATATCAAAGACATGGGCCTTACGGTTTCAGAGAAGAAATTTTTTAAAGATTTTCCCTATATAAGCCCATGTAAAACCAAAGGGCCCCGGAGTGGGGGCATATTTGACCCCAGCACTATAATTTGAACAATCTTGGTAGGGGTCCCCTAGATGAAGCTCCGCACCAAATATCAAAGACCTGGGCCTTACGGTTTCAGAGAAGAAGATTTTTAAAGTTATTCCCTATATAAGCCCATGTAAAACCAAAGGGCCCTGGAGCGGGGGCATTTTTGGCCCCAGCACTATAATTTGAAAAATCTTGGTAGGGGTCCACTAGATGAAGCTTCATACCAAATATCAAAGACCTGGGCCTTGCGGTTTCAGAGAAGAAGATTTTTAAAGATTTTCCCTATATAAGCCCATGTAAAACCAAAGGGCCCCGGAGCGGGGGCATATTTGACCCCAGCACTATAATTTGAACAATCTTGGTAGGGGTCCCCAAGATGAAGCTCCATACCGAATATCAAAGACCTGGGCCTTACGGTTTCAGAGAAGAAGATTTTTAAAGCTATTCCCTATATAAGCCCATGTAAAACCAAAGGGCCCTGGAGCGGGGGCATTTTTGGCCCCAGCACTATAATTTGAACAATCTTGGTAGGGGTCTACTAGATGAAGCTTCATACCAAATATCAAAGACCTGGGCCTTGCGGTTTCAGAGAAGAAGATTTTTAAAGATGTTCCCTATATAAGCCCATGTAAAACCAAAGGGCCCCGGAGCGGGGGCATTTTTGGCCCCAGCACTATAATTTGAACAATCTTGGTAGGGGTCCACTAGATGAAGCTTCATACCAAATATCAAAGACCTGGGCCTTACGGTTTCAGAGAAGAAGATTTTTAAAGATTTTCCCTATATAAGCCCATGTAAAACCAAACGGCCCCGGAGCGGGGGCATTTTTGGTCCCAGCACTATAATTTGAACAATCTTGGTAGAGGTCCACCAGATGAAGCTTCATACCAAATATCAAAGACCTGGGCCTTACGGTTTCAGAGAAGAAGATTTTTTAAGTTTTTGGTGAAAAAAATCTCTTTTTGGCTCCTATGACCTAGATGTGCAACGGACCGGAACCATTTGAACAACTTTGAAAGGGGACCACCTAAGGATCATTCCTGTGAAGTTTGGTCAAAATCCGATCAGTGGTTTAGGAGGAGATGTCGTTTAAAGAATTGTTTACGGACGGACGCACGCACGGACGCACGGACGGACGCCGGACGAAAAGTGATCCCAAAAGCTCACCTCGTCACTACGTGACGGTGAGCTAAAAATGAGTTCCTTTAAGAGCAATGAAAACATTCACAAGAAAGAAGATGGGTCATACTACGTAGTTTCGGCTAATAAAGCCTCATCAGTGACCCTGTAATGATCCGGCAAAGATGGCCAGAGGTAACACACTGCAATTTTGCAAATTTCGAATAGGCAGTCGATACGAAGACTGATATAAATCAAATTGGGATCCAAAATATTAAAAACCTGTCTAGAATATGAGTCTGTAAATGCGAAGTTTTACAAGAATAAAGTTCTTCGAAAATTGAAGAAATATTTCAAAGAACGAAAACCCGCAACTGGTTTGGCCAATGTCAGATTGCTTCAAGACAATGCGTCATCGCACAAGGCGTTCATTGTGCAAGACTATCTGAAGCAGGAAAAGGTTGTTGAACTCCCTCACCCCCCGTATTCCCCTTACCTTGCCCCGTGTGACTTTTTTGTTCCCGCGGCTGAAAAAAAAATACCTTTCTGGTCGAAAATTTGAACAGCGCAAACACCTCGGTCCTGCAATATTCCAGTGCCTTCATAGTATACCTCGAAAAGACTACCAAAATGCATTCAATGATTGGATCAGAAGACTGAAAGTTTGTATATCTGTTAAAGGGAAATACTTAGAGGGGACAAAATAAATTTTTCATCGAAATCTATCACGGAATCATTTTTATGTGCTTAGTTGCATTCATATTTGAACAGTCCACGTAAGCAGTGAATAACGTCGTGTAATAATCAAAGCGCCAAAATGACAGATTCTATGAGAAATTCGTGAATAGTAACTTTGTAAGGCCTTTATATAAGAAAAGGTTTCAAATTTACTCTTTTAACCTTCACCACTGGGCTTATTCAGCAGATGACAAACTGTTGACTTTTCTTCTTATTTTTCCTAGAAAACAGGACTTGACATCTCATGATAATTTCATCCGTAGGAGACAATTTGCATGAAATGTCAAATCCTGTTTTCTGAAAAAAAAAATCAGAAAATATTTCAAATGTCATCCGTTGAAAATTTATCACGATGTATGTACATATACTATATGACATGAATAACAACTACGAATGACGTAACTGAAGAAAAGAAGTTCTTCTGGTAATTAATATTAATGCATCGATTCCGATTTTGATGGAAGAAAAGAAAAAAAAAAAAAAAAACAAGAGGCCCATGGGCCACTATGCTCACCAGAGCTCAGGTGGGCACTGCCAAATTGCAGCCATGTATTTTAACATGATATCATTTTAATCTGCCAAATGAACCCCCATATCCAAATGAGCATCAATGTGGACTCAGTATATGAAACATTAGGCCTTTTATGAAGTAGAGGGGGTGGGGCATGGACCCAATGGAGCCCTGGTTGGTATCACTAAATGTGTCTTATCACAAAGAACAAGAATATATGTGGTTTAGCAGTGGGGATCTGCATGGCTGGAGATATAAGTGGAGGGGTTGGAGCATGCCCTGTCGTTCCCATGAAAGCCCAAGATTGTTGTCCCTAAATGTGTCTCATCATAAGGACCAAGTATATATATGGTTTAGTGGTGGGAATCTGAACGGTTTCCAAGATATCCTTTAATGAAGTGGAAAGGAGAGGACTGGCCCCTGCGGACACCCCTACAGTAGGTGTGCTAATAATAAGGAACAAGAACATATATGAATATGGGGTGGGGATTTGAATGGTTTCTGAAATATATGGCCTTTTATGAAGTGGAAGGGCGGGGCACATTGCCTCAGCACAAAGAGACCCCCAAGTTGGTGTGACTGAATGACTCTTATCATAAGGAACAAGAATATATATGGTTTAGGGGTGGGGATCTGAACTATTTCTGAGATATGTGGCTTTTAATGAAGTCAAGCGGTGGAGCAAGGCCCGGGCATGCCCCGGGGACTCACAAGCTGGTGTCAATGAATGTGCCTTATCATAAGGAAGATGAATATATATGGTTTAGGGGTGGGGCTCTGAACAGTTTCTGAGATATAAGGCCTTTTGTGAAGTGCAGGGGTGGGGCAAGGCCCAGGGAGACCCCCAGGTTGGTGTCAATGAAAGTGTCTTATCATAAGGTACAAGAATATATATGGTTTAGGGGTGGGGATCTGTAAGGTTTCCGAGATATTGTGATATTATGAAATGGAGGGGGTAGGGCATGGCCCAGCACATCCCTGGGGACCCCCAGGTTGGTGTCACTGAATGTGTCTCATCATAATGAACAAGAACATATATGGTTTAGGGGTGGGGATCTGAACAGTTTCTGAGATATAGGCCTTTTGTGAAGTGAAGGGGTGGGGCATGGCTCCGGCGCACCCTGGAAGACCCCCAATTTGGGGTCAATGAATGCGTCTTATCATAAGGAGCAAGAATATATATGGTTTAGGGGTGGGGGTCTGTAAGGTTTCCGAGATATTGGGCCTTTTATGAAATGGAGGGGCGGGACATGGCCCAGGCGCATCCCGGGGGACCCCCAGTTTGGTGTCACTGAATGCGTTTTATCATGATGATGATGATGATGATTTCGTGTTTAACGACGCGTCAACCCTCTTGGTGGGTCATAAGCGTCAAACGGTTAATGGTTAAACGGCATGAATAATTATGATGATATTAAAAGTAAAAAGTCAGAATGATAATGTATAAAAATCTGAAACAGTTAAATCTTATGAAAAAGTCCAATTTCTTTTAAGAATAAAATAATATTATCAACAGGTACATCTCGAAACAGTTGTTGTAAAGTGTCAGCTTTGAAATATAAAATACGTGAGGGTGAAAAGTCAACACAGTCAATTAAGATATGTTTCACAGTGAATGGCTGATCACAACCTACACAAGAAGGCTGATCATCACCATTAAAAATATAAGAATGAGTAACTCTAGTATGGCCGATGCGCAGTCGTGTTAATACTACGTCCTCTTTTCTTGAAAACTGTGGAGGAGAGCATTTTGTACTAACGACAGGTTTAATGGCATGAAGTTTGTTATTGATTGCACGGTCCCATTCGCCTTGCCATTCCGACAAGATGTATCTGTTGATAAATGGTTTAAAATTATTAAAAGGAATTTTAAAAATAGATGGATCAAGATTGAGCGATTCCTTTGCTTTCTTGTCAGCATATTCATTTCCGACAATGCCAATATGGCTCGGAAGCCAACAAAATAAGATTTGGTGCGTTTTAGAAATTTCATGATGTTTTTCGATCAATTTTTGAATTTGAGGATTTTTAGATGATGAATGGTCTAAAGCCTTAAGCACAGAAAGTGAATCAGAAAATAGAATTGCTTTTTGAATTGTTGAAGAACTGATAAAATCTAAAGCTAAGTCTATTGCTTTGGCTTCAGCTGTAAAAATAGATGAACCATCTGGAAGGCGCATGGTTTTGTGCGTATCTTTAGAAACATACGCACAACCAACTTTATCTCCTTCTTTGGAACCATCAGTATAGACTTGCTGGTAATCATTGTAACGTGACTGCAGTACCTTAAAGTTTTGTTTGAGAAGTATCGGATTTGATTCGGATTTTTTGCCATCATGTAAGTCGAACAGAATAGAAGGTTTTTTAATACACCAAGATGGAACTTCGGCCGTTTCATGTTTTTGAATATTTTTAAGGTCAATACCTGAATTTTCTAGCAGTGGTAAAATTCGTAATCCAAAAGGTTTGATTGCTGTGGGTTTAGTTTCATACTTATCTACAAATTCAGGTGGAAATGAAATTTCGAATGCCGGGTTAGATGGATTAGCAGCAAGTCTGATAGCATACTGAAGAGAAAGTTTCTCTCTGCGCGAGGTTAAAGATGGTTCACCTGCTTCTACATAAAGGCTTAATACGGGAGAAGTACGGAAGGCTCCCATAGCCAAACGAAGGCCTTGATGATGAATAGTATCCAATGATTTTAAATAAGACTTTCTGGCAGAACCATAAACAACAGACCCATAATCTAATTTAGATCTTATTAAAGACCGGTAAAGATGTAATAAAGTATACCGATCTGCTCCCCAACTTGTATGAGCTAAAACTTTCAAAATATTCAAAGCTTTTAAGCATTTCGCTTTAAGATATTTAATATGGGGGATAAAAGATAACTTTTGATCAAATATGACCCCAAGAAATTTGGCTTCTTCAACGACAGGAATTTGTGATCCGTATAAAAACAAGGAAGGATGTTCGTGTTTCTTCCGTAGCTTACAAAAATGAACACACTGCGTTTTCGACTTGGAGAACTTGAAACCATTTTTATCAGTCCATTCTTCTATTCTTTTTAAATTTTGTTGTAACTTTCGTTCAATTGTTTTCATATTTTTTGAACGGTAACATATACAGAAATCGTCAACATACAAGGAACAATCAGTTTTGTCGTCCAAACATTGTACAATATTGTTTATTTTGATGTTAAATAGCGTAGTTGAAAGAATACTACCCTGTGGGACACCCTGTTCTTGATCATAAAAATCGGACAGGGTAGACCCCACACGCACCTGAAACATGCGCTCCCCTAAAAAGCTTTCAATAAAACTGGGAAGTTTTCCTCTTAAGCCAATGTTATGGAGATCTTTCAATATACCATAACGCCATGTTGTATCATATGCTTTCTCCAAGTCGAAAAAGACAGCTACTACGTGTTCTTTGTTAATAAAAGCATCTCGTATAAATGTTTCTAGTCTTATTAAATTGTCATTGGTACTGCGTTCCGAACGAAAACCCGATTGATATTCTGAAATGAGGTTGTTGGACTCTAAGTACCAGACTAATCTCTTGTTTATCATTCTCTCCAATGTTTTACACAAACAACTTGTCAAAGCTATCGGACGATAATTTGTAGGTTCTGCATGATCTTTCCCTGGTTTCGGAATTGGTACAACTGTAGCTACACGCCAGCTCTCAGGACAGACCCCCGTTTCCCAAATATTATTAAAGATATCTAAAAGTGTTGTAAGAGAACTTTTTGGCAGATGCTTAAGCATCTGATAATGAATTTCATCGGGGCCGGTTGCCGTATCATGTGATTTTTCAATGGCTTCAACGAGTTCGGACAAGTTAAAAGGTTTGTTGTATTCTTCGTGATTAAGGGATTTAAAGTTTAGATTTCTTTTCTCTTGGTCCTTTTTGAAATTTCTAAAAGTGTCAGAATAATTACGCGATGATGAATTTCTCAAGAATGTGTGCCCAAGAGTATCTGAAATATCTTTTTTTGTTGAAGCTATTGTGTCAAATTCAGTATTTAAATGTGTAAAACTAGAAGACTTTGTTTTTCCTGAAATTTTTCGTACCATATCCCAAACCTTTTTAATGGGGGTTTTATAGTTCAATTTGGAGACATATTCTCTCCATGACTTTCGTTTGGAAGCTCGGATTGTTCGCCGAGCTTTACCTCTAAAAACTTTTACGTCGTTGAGCTTTTCTGAAGTGGGATTTTTGCAGAACTTATTTAGAGCCTGTTTGCGATTTTTAATAGCTTCTTTACAGTCACTATTAAACCAAGGCTTGCTTTTCTTAGTATTTGTGGAGGTCTTTGGAATGCATTGTTCTGATATGTTAATAAGTGTATCTGTGAAATCAGAAACAATGTCGGATGATTCATTAAAATGATTAATTGATAACTCTTCTTCACATAAATTATGGAATAATTCCCAGTCGGCTTTATTCATTTTCCATTTCTGGTTACAGTCCTCATCTGTTTCGTTTACACTCTCAATTATAACAGGAAAGTGATCACTTCCGCACTGATCATCATGAACAGACCAGTCATAGTCCAAGAAGAGAGATGGGTGACACAAAGAGAGATCTAAAGAAGACAAATGACCTGTCGCAGGGTGAAGGTAAGTATAAGATTTATCATTCATCAAGCAAAGATCGCTCTTTGCAATAAAATCTTCGACAAGTGCTCCTCTGTTATTGATATCTTTACAGCCCCATAGAATATTGTGACCATTGAAGTCGCCAACTAAAAGATATGGCGATGGAAGTTGACTCAGCAATGAGTCAAGATGTTCCGGCTTTAAAGAAAATGAGGGTGGGATATATAGAGAGCAAATTGTAGTTTCTTTATCCAGAGAAACCGATACTGCTATAGCTTGTAGGTCTGTTTTTAATTTGATCTCTCTTTGTGGTAAACATGATTTAACAAAATTGAACTGCCACCAGATGGTTTGTTACCATCAGAATAGATATAGTTGTATGTATTGAAACCCCTGACATCAATGTTGTCATCAGTTTTTAAAAAAGTTTCTTGCAAACAAAAAACCGATGGGTTTAATAACGAAATAAGTAATAAGAGTTCATTATAATTTGATTTAAGACCTCGACAATTCCATTGTATTATTTTGTGTTTTAAATCCATTTTATGAAGAGATTAAGACTAGAAACTATATTGGAGCTGCAATTGGTGATATAGATCTGCTACCACCAGCTCGTGGTGTTGCTGACCTCGATCTGTTATTGCCATTTGGTGATGATGGAGTTTCAAACTCCATATCACTGTCACTCAAAGATCCGAATCTGTTCTGGAATTTTATATTGTCTCTTTCCATTTTACGTTGTCTGTCTGTTTGTTTTAGAGACAATTGATGTTTTTTGATCGGATCTTCCGATCCCTTATTAGTTCGACCTGAGTCGAGTTTCTCTTTTACATGCGGCGCTGGCTTCGGTACGGTCGCTGTCGACCGATCCGAAGCAACCTGGATTGCTCCTTTTGATAAATTGGTTGAACTTTGTGGTGCTGGAGTTGATTTGCTCCATGCACCAGATTTCTTTAGTTCAGCTATGCATGAATCAACAGTCTGCGTTGCGGAGCTGGAAACTTGTACACCAGCACCCTTTGTGATGCTGGCGTAACTGGTGGTTGGTGTTGTGTATCGCTCGTCAACAATTTTCCGCGCTTCTGGGAATGTCATCCCCCTTTGGTATTTGACAGTAAGTATTTCTTTTTCTTTTTTCCATGCCGGACAATCTCGAGAGAAAACAGCATGCTTGCCACCACAATTTACACATTTGGCCTCATTTTTACAGTTTTGGTGATTATCGACATGTTTTTCTTCACCACAATTTGGACAGAGTTTTTTCTTCTGACATCTGCTTTCGTGGTGGCCAAAAACCTGACACGAGTAACATCTGAGAGGGTTTGGTATATAAACATCCACGTTAACTGAAAGATATGCTACTTTGATTTTCTTGGGTAGAACTGGTGTATTAAAAGTCAACACGTAAGTACCCGTTGGCTTCAATACACCACCTCTACGAACTTGGATGTTACGTACACCAATGACGCCTTCCGATCTCAAGTTCTCAACTATCTCTGCATCGCTGCAAGGACGGAGCTCTGGGCTGCGGATAACACCTTTGCATGAATTAAGTGTATTATGCAGAGATACTTTGACCTTGAGATCGAAGAGCTTTGTGGTACCAAGCAGGCTTTTCACCTGCTGTTCTCTCTCGACTTCTAATAAAAGGTCACCTGACTTAAGCGTTTTAATGCTTTTGGGATGTCCGGCAATGGACATGATGCTCTTTTCTATCACGAATGGGGATAGACTTGACACAGTGCGTGTATCTTCACATGATAACATTACTAAGAAGCGTGGAAAATTTAGTTGCTTTGGTGCTGCAGACTGCTGGCTAGACTGTTGACTAGACTTCTGACTGGGTTCATCCGTTCCGGATGAATCCTCGTCTTTTTTACGTTTGGATGCGTTGCGGTTATGTTTTTTTCCATTAGGCATAAGGAAAAAATTATAGTTTCGTCCCAAGTGCTCTCCGCCCTCCGTGGAGCCCTACAAGGGAACACCATAATGGAGTGGTTATCCAACTCGCAGGTGTTAGAGATACACGTGAGATATACTCGCATAAACAGAATGCCTACACGATTGATCCGTTTAGCCACCGCCTTCTAGAGATAAAAGACAGAAAAGGGTAAGGCAAATGGGCATATGGTTGGTATCAGGAAAGATACAAAAAGAGTTGAAGAGAAAGCAAAGCGGTATCTCTAGGGCTCGGCGTGACCAGCCGATTGACCGTGCCGGACCGCACGGCCACCCGTCTACACCGAAAAGCCAGGCCAAAGAGGCGTGTTGGGTACCTGAAGCACCGCCACCTCAGATAACCCTCAACCTCCAGGATCCCTTCTTCCGGCTTACAGGACGCCACCCACGGCAAACGGGTGGTACTTCCTTTAGCTCTTCCCAGTGGGCACAGAGACCACAGCGGCAATGTGCCCAGTGGGAATTGAGCCCCCAGGGCCACGGCAAGGCAGGAAGTCTAATACCTGGGGGAATGCGTTTTATCATAAGGAATAAGAGTATATAGGGTTCAGGGATGGGGATCTGAATGGTTTCCGAGATATTGGGCCTTTTATGAAGTGGAGGGGGTGGGGCATGGCCTCGGCACATCCCGGAGGACCTCCAGGTTGGTGTCACTGAATGCGTCTTATCAATAGGAACAAGAATATATATGGTTTAGGGGTGGGGATCTGTAAGGTTTCTGAGATATAAGTCATTTTATGAAGTACTGGGGGCGGGGCATGGCCCCGGCACAACCTACTGGACCCCCAGGTTGACATAAAAGCATATGGCTGAGAGAAGTTTACTAAAGGAACATTTCTATGAAAGTTTTGTCAAAATATCTGCAAAGGCTTTGTAGTTAATGCCATTTTTCAATTTTCCCCATTATAAGTCTATGGAAAATCTAAGTTGCCATAGCAACCAAACTAAAGAGCCGAATTTCATAAAAAACACAAAACCTGTAAAGGCAAATATGGTGAATATTTCCATAAACTTTCAGCCTCATAGAGCATATGGTTTCTGAGGAGATGATTTTTTAGGTTTTTTTTTCTATTTTTTCATTTTGGTTTCCATGGCAACCAATACAAATGAGCAGTAGGCCTAAAATCATATGGCAGATAGTAGATTGCCAAAGGAATATTTCTATGAAAGTTTTTTCAAAATATCTGCAGTGGCTTGGCAGTAAATGCCATTTTTCAATTTTCCCCATTATAAGTCTATGGAAACTCTCAGTTGCCATAGCAACCAAACCAATGAGCCGAATTTCATAAAAAACACAAACTTTCAATCCCCCAACCCAAGGATGCTACAGATGAAATTTGGGCCCAATGGGCCTAGGTGCTTCAGAGGAGATGTCGTTTAAAAGTGTTGACGTCACACGACGACGACGCAGACGCAGCAGACGCCGACGGACAACTGCCTATCCTATAAGCTCCCCCGGAGCCTTCGGCTCTGGTGAGCTAAAACATTTAGTGTGTTGGTGATGATGATTTCGTGTTTAACGACGCGTCAACCCTCTTTGTGGGTCATAAGCGTCAAACGGTTAATGGTTAAACGGCATGAATAATTATGATGATATTAACAGTAAAAAGTCAGAATGATAATGTATAAAAATCTGAAACAGTTAAATCTTATGAAAAAGTCCAATTTCTTTTAAGAATAAACTAATATTATCAACAGGTACATCTTGAAACAGTTGTTGCAAAGTGTCAGCTTTGAAATATAAAATACGTGAGGGTGAAAAGTCAACACAGTCAATTAAGATATGTTTCACAGTGAATGGCTGATCACAACCTACACAAGAAGGCTGATCATCACCATTAAAAATATAAGAATGAGTAACTCTAGTATGGCCGATGCGCAGTCGTGTTAATACTACGTCCTCTTTTCTTGAAAACTGTGGAGGAGAGCATTTTGTACTAACGACAGGTTTAATGGCATGAAGTTTGTTATTTATTGCACGGTCCCATTCGCCTTGCCATTCCGACAAGATGTATCTGTTGATAAATGGTTTAAAATTATCAAAAGGAATTTTAAAAACAGATTGAGCGATTCCTTTGCTTTCTTGTCAGCATATTCATTGCCGACAATGCCAATATGGCTCGGAAGCCAACAAAATAAGATTTGGTGTGTTTTAGAAATTTCATGATGTTTTTCGATCAATTTTTGAATTTGAGGATTTTTAGATGATGAATGGTCTAAAGCCTTAAGCACAGAAAGTGAATCAGAAAATATAATTGCTTTTTGAATTGTTGAAGAACTGATAAAATCTAAAGCTAGGTCTATTGCTTTGGCTTCAGCTGTAAAAATAGATGAACCATCTGGAAGGCGCATGGTTTTGTGCGTATCTTTAGAAACATACGCACAACCAACTTTATCTCCTTCTTTGGAACCATCAGTATAGACTTGCTGGTAATCATTGTAACGTGAGTGCAATACTTGAAAGTTTTGTTTGAGAAGCATTGGATTTGATTCGGATTTTTTGCCATCATGTAAGTCGAACAGAATAGAAGGTTTTTTATTTTTAATACACCAAGATGGAACTTCGGCCGTTTCATGTTTTTTAATATTTTTAAGGTCGATACCTGAATTTTCTAGCAGTGGTAAAATACGTAATCCAAAAGGTTTGATTGCTGTGGGTTTTGTTTCATACTTATCCACAAATTGAGGTGGAAATGAAATTTTGGATGCCGGGTTAGATGGATTTGCAGCAAGTCTAATAGCATACTGAAGAGAAAGTTTCTCTCTGCGCGAGGTTAAAGATGGTTCACCTGCTTCTACATAAAGGCTTAATACGGGAGAAGTACGGAAGGCTCCCATGGCCAGACGAAGGCCTCGGTGATGGATAGTATCCAAGGATTTTAAATAGGACTTTCTGGCAGAACCATAAACAACAGACCCATAATCTAATTTAGATCTTATTAAAGACCGGTAAAGATGTAATAAAGTACACCGAACTGCTCCCCAACTTGTATGAGCTAAAACTTTCAAAAGATTCAAAGCTTTTAAGCATTTCGCTTTAAGATATTTAATATGGGGAATAAAAGATAACTTTTGATCAAATATGACCCCAAGAAATTTGGCTTCTTCAACAACAGGAATTTGTGATCCGTATAAAAACAGGGAAGGATGTTCGTGTTTCTTCCGTAGTTTACAAAAATGAGCACACTGCGTTTTCGACTTGGAGAACTTGAAACCATTTTTATCAGTCCATTCTTCTATTCGTTTTAAATTTAATTGTAACTTTCGTTCAATTGTTTTCATATTTTTTGAACGGTAACATATACAAAAATCATCAACATACAATGAACAATCAGTTTTGTTATCCAAACATTGTACAATATTGTTTATTTTGATGTTAAATAGCGTAGTTGAAAGAATACTACCCTGTGGGACACCCTGTTCTTGATCATAGAAATCTGACACGGTAGACCCCACACGCACCTGAAACATGCGCTCCCCTAAAAAACTTTCAATAAAACTGGGAAGTTTTCCTCTTAAGCCAATGATATGTAGATCTTTCAATATTCCATAACGCCATGTTGTATCATATGCTTTCTCCAAGTCGAAAAAGACAGCTACTACGTGTTCTTTGTTAATAAAAGCATCTCGTATAAATGTTTCTAGTTTTATTAAATTGTCATTGGTACTACGTTCCGAACGAAAGCCCGATTGATATTCTGAAATGAGGTTGTTGGACTCTAAGTACCAGACTAATCTCTTGTTTATCATTCTCCCCAATGTTTTACACAAACAACTTGTCAAAGCTATCGGACGATAATTTGTAGGTTCTGCATGATCTTTCCCTGGTTTCGGAATTGGTACAACTGTAGCTACACGCCAGCTCTCAGGACAGACCCCCGTTTCCCAAATATTATTAAAGATATCTAAAAGTGTTGTAAGAGAACTTTTTGGCAGATGCTTAAGCATCTGATAATGAATTTCATCGGGGCCGGTTGCCGTATCATGTGATTTTTCAATGGCTTCAACGAGTTCGGATAAGTTAAAAGGTTTGTTGTATTCTTCGTGATTAAGTGATTTAAAGTTTAGATTTCTTTTCTCTTGGTCCTTTTTGAAATTTCTAAAAGTGTCAGAATAATTACGCGATGATGAATTTCTCAAGAATGTGTGCCCAAGAGTATCTGAAATATCTTTTTTTGTTGAAGCTATTGTGTCAAATTCAGTATTTAAATGTGTAAAACTAGAAGACTTTGTTTTTCCTGAAATTTTTCGTACCATATCCCAAACCTTTTTAATGGGGGTTTTATAGTTCAATTTGGAGACATATTCTCTCCATGACTTTCGTTTGGAAGCTCGGATTGTTCGCCGAGCTTTAGCTCTAAAAACTTTTACGTCGTTGAGCTTTTCTGAAGTGGGATTTTTGCAGAACTTATTTAGAGCCTGTTTACGCTTTTTAATAGCTTCTTTACAGTCATTATTAAACCAAGGCTTGCTTTTTTTAGTATTTGTGGAGGTCTTTGGAATGCATTGTTCTGATATGTTAATAAGTGTATCTGTGAAATCAGAAACAATGTCGGACGATTCATTAAAATGATCAATTGATAACTCTTCTTCACATAAATTATGGAATAATTCCCAGTCGGCTTTATTCATTTTCCATTTCTGGTTACAGTCCCCATCTGGTTCGTTTACACTCTCAATTATAACAGGGAAGTGATCACTTCCGCACTGATCATCATGAACAGACCAGTCATAGTCCAAGAAGAGAGATGGGTGACACAAAGAGAGATCTAAAGAAGACAAATGACCTGTCGCAGGGTGAAGGTAAGTATAAGATTTATCATTCATCAAGCAAAGATCGTTCTTTGCAATAAAATCTTCAACAAGTGCTCCTCTGTTATTGATATCTTTACAGCCCCATAGAATATTGTGACCATTGAAGTCGCCAACTAAAAGATATGGCGATGGAAGTTGACTCAGCAATGAGTCAAGATGTTCGGGCTTTAAAGAAAATGAGGGTGGGATATATAGAGAGCAAATTGTAGTTTCTTTATCCAGAGAAACCGATACTGCTACAGCTTGTAGGTCTGTTTTTAATTTGATCTCTCTTTGTGGTAAACATGATTTAACAAAAATTGAACTGCCACCAGATGGTTTGTTACCACCAGAATAGATATAGTTGTATGTATTGAAACCCCTGACATCTATGTTGTCATTAATTTTTTAAAAAAGTTTCTTGCAAACAAAACACCGATGGGGTTAGTAGCGAAATAAGTAATAAGAGTTCATTATAATTCGATTTAAGACCTCTACAATTCCATTGTATTATTTTGTGTTTTAAATCCATTTTAAGGAGAGATATTTAAAGACTAGAAACTATTATGGAGGTGCAATTGGTGATATAGATCTGCTACCACCAGCTCGTGGTGTGGCAGACCTCGATCTGTTATTGCCACTTGGTGATGATGGTGTTTCAGTCAACTCCATATCACTGTCACTCAAAGATCCGAATCTGTTCTGAAATTTTATATTGTCTCTTTCCATTTTACGTTGTCTGTCTGTTTGTCTTTGAGACAATTGATGTTTTTTGATCGGATCTTGCGACCCCTTATTAGTTCGACCTGAGTCGGGTTTCTCTTTTACATTCGGCGCTGGCTTCGGTACGGTCGCTGTCGACCGATCCGAAGCAACCTGGATTGCGCCTTTTGATAAATTAGTTGAACTTTGTGGTGCTGGAGTGGATTTACTCCATGCACCAGACTTTTTCAGTTCAGCAATGTATGATTCAGCAGTCTGTGTTGCGGAGCTGGTACATTTTACACCAGCACCCTTTGTGATGCTGGCGAAACTGGTGGTTGGTGTTATGTATCGCTCTTCGACAATCTTCCGCGCTTCTGGGAATGTTATCCCCCTTTGGTATTTGACGGTAAGTATTTCTTTTTCTTTTTTCCACGCCGGACAGTCTCGGGAGAAAACAGCATGTTTGCCATCACAATTTACGCATTTGGGTTCATTTTTGCAGTTGAGGTAATTATCAACATGCTTTTCCTCACCACAATTAGGACAGAGTTGTTTTCTCTGACATCTGCTTTCGTGATGGCCAAAAGCCTGACAAGAGTAACATCTAAGAGGGTTTGGGATGTATACCTCTACGTTAATGGAAAGATATGCTACTTTGATTTTCTTGAGTAGAATTGGTATATTAAAAGTCAACACATAAGTTGCTGTTGGTTTTAGTACACCATTTCTACGGACTTTGATGTTACGAACACCAATAACCCCTTGATCTTTCAGGTTATCAATGATCTCTTCGTCTGAACAAGGACGCAGTTCTGGACTGCGAATCACTCCTTTAGATGAGTTTAGTGTGTTGTGAAGAGATATTTTTACCGAAAGATCAAAGAGTTTTTTGGTGGCGAGCAGGCTTACAACTTGCTGTTTTCTCTCGAGTTCCAAGAGAAGGTCACCTGATTTGAGTGATTTAATACTCTTTGGGTGTCCGGCTATGGCGACAATACTTTTCTCGATAACAAAGGGAGAAAGGCTTGACACAGTTCGTGTATCGTCAAGCGACGTGACGACCAAGAAACGCGGAACATTGTCAAAGTTTGGTTCAGCAGACTGCTGACTTGATAGTTGACTTGACTGCTGACTGGAATTTTGACTGTGTTCATCCGATTCGGATGAATCCTCGTCTTTTTTACGTTTAGGTGCGTTGCGGTTAGGTGCGTGGGTGCGGTTGTGTTTTTTTCCATGAGCTATGAGAAAAAATTCCTAGTTTCGTCCCAAGTTTTCTCCGCCCTCCGTGGAGCCCTACAAGGGAACACCATAATGGAGTGGTTATCCAACTCGCAGGTGTTAGAGATACACGTGAGATATACTCGCATAAACAAAATGCCTACACGATTGATCCGTTTTGCCACCGCCTTCTAGAGATAAAAAGACAGAAAAGGGTAAGGTAAATGGGTATATGGTTGGTATCAGGAAAGATACAAAAAGAGTTGAAGAGAAAGCAAAGTGGTATCTCTAGGGCTCGGCGTGACCAGCCGATTGACCGTGCCGGACCGCACCGGACCGCACGGCCACCCGTCTACACCGAAAAGCCAGGCCAAAGAGGCGTGTTGGGAACCTGAAGCACCGCCACCTCAGGTAACCCTCAACCTCCAGGATCCCTTCTTCCGGCTTACAGGACGCCACCCACGGCAAACGGGTGGTACTTCCTTTAGCTCTTCCCAGTGGGCACAAAGACCACAGCAGCAATGTGCCCAGTGGGAATTGAGCCCCCAGGGCCACGGCAAGGCAGGAAGTCTAATACCTGGGGGTTTAGTGTGTTGGATTCCACATATCCTGATCGATGTTATAAAAACAATAAGACTCACTGCCACCAGGCATGCGTCGCAGGGGCAACGTCACATCAACGTTGGTAATGAGGTTGCACCGACATCAACCCATTTAGTACTGGAAAGCCCTAAACGGGTACCCTGGCAAACAGTGCAGGCCCAGATCAGACGCTGAACGCGGCGTCTGATCAGGGCCTACCTTGTTTGCAAAAAGTTCAGCCATTTTCCAAAAGAAATTTGAAAGAAAAATTTGAAATGCACTCCTGTAATATATAAGGAGGAAGATTCCATTTGGTACAAACAAGTTAATATGACGTTGCAGTCAAGACATGGCGTTACATCAACGTCAATCAGACGAAGTTTTAACGACATATGCCTGCTGGGTAGTATCTCCAAATGTTCATTACTAAAGGGAAATCTAGAGTATCACCTCAGTTTTCAGAGACTCCGATCATTATAATTGTTTTTTGAATTGTTGAAGAACTGATAAAATCTAAAGCTAGGTCTATTGCTTTGGCTTCAGCTGTAAAAATAGATGAACCATCTGGAAGGCGCAAGGTTTGGTGCGTATCTTTAGAAACATACGCACAACCAACTTTATCTCCTTCTTTGGAACCATCAGTATAGACTTGCTAGTAATCATTGTAACGTGACTGTAGTACCTGAAAGTTTTGTTTGAGTAGCATTGGATTTGATTCGGATTTTTTTGCCATCATGTAAGTCAAACAGAATAGAAGGTTGTTTAATACACCAAGATGGAACTTCCGCGGTTTCATGTTCCTCGTGCGCCATCCTATGGCGTTTATATTTCGCAATTAATTCGATTTGCTAGAGTGTGTAGTCATGTAACTGACTTCAACACTCGTAATAAATTATTAACCGCTAAACTTCTTAATCTGGGTTATCGGTAACATAAACTACGCAAAGCCTTTTCAAACTTTTATAGACGCCATTCTGATTTAATTTCAAAATTCAATATTGGACTTAAATCTCTTCTGCAACAAGGTCTATCGGAACCCGAATTTTATGGTGACTTAGTATATAAATTCAGAACAAAATATAACCGCAATGACTTTAGCACCCAATTTCGTAAAATCATTCTTCGATATAAAAAGGTTGGGTACAACATGGATATTATACGACAGACTGCATGCATGGTAGTTAACCCAATCACGGTTAGCAACTTTGCTTCCCTCTTTAATTGCACGCCGGTGGGTCAGGCCTCAGATTCTATGACGGTACCAACGTAAAGGCTTATTGAAAATTAGAGAGATCTAATTCAAGGTAATGTTGGTTGGTGCCTGATGCTCTGTCTCTGGTCCGGCCCATCGGAGTCTAACTGTTGGTTTTCTTTTGCTCCAGCATTTCAGTGGTTTCTTGCTGTCGAGTCTTCACCGTTGTCTCACCTCTGTGGTTCTTTGATTATTTGTGTTCACGGAGATGTTGCGCTGGTGAGTTAGGAGGCCTTCATGCGGACTGAACATATTGTCTAAATCGCGGCGGAAGTAAGGGCCAGGATTGTGGCCACGTAAAATCGATTTAAGCCCCCCAGTGGAAATCTTTCCACTGACCGTTCAAAGGCGGTTCTTCTGTGGCGATTTATTTATGTTGTTGTTTGTTACTTACTGTGTGTTTCACTTGTGTCTTTTAATTTTGGATGGCCATATGGCCATTTTGTGGGAAAGTAACTGTCCTTATGGTCTTCCTTTGTTTATGTTTCTATTATGGTCTGGTCGCTTAATGTTTGTATTTCTTTCCCTTTGGTGTCTTTGATGGGTGGAGTAAGAAAATTGTATCAATTCCTGATCTTTGTTTTACTTCTACTTTGAATATTTATAAGGTCGATACCTGAATTTTCTAGGATTGGTAAAAGTCGTAATCCAAAAGGTTTGATTGCTGTGGGTTTAGTTTCATACTTATCTACAAATTCAGTTGGGAGTGAAATTTGGAATGCCGGGTTAGATGGATTAGCAGCAAGTCTGATAGCATACTGAAGAGAAAGTTTTTCTCTGCGCGAAGTTAAAGATGGTTTACCTGCTTCTACATTAAGGCTTAATACGGGAGAAGTACGGAATGCTCCCATAGCCAAACGAAGGCCTTGATGATGAATAGTATCCAAAAATTTTAAATAAGACTTTCTGGCAGAACCATAAACAACAGACCCATAATCTAATTTAGATCGTATCAGAGACCGGTAAAGATGAAATAAAGTGTACTGATCTGCTCCCCAACTTGTATGAGCTAAAACTTTCAAAAGATTCAAAGCTTTTAAGCATTTCGCCTTAAGATATTAAATATGGGGAATAAAAGATAACTTTTGATCAAATATGACCCCAAGAAATTTGGCTTCTTCAGCGACAGGAATTTGTGATCCGTATAAAAACAGGGAAGGATGGTCGTGTTTCTTCCGTAGCTTACAAAAATGAACACACTGCGTTTACGACTTGGAAAATTTGAAACCATTTTTATCAGTCCAACGTTCTATTCGTAACTTTCGTTCAATTGTTTTCATGTTTTTTGAACGGTAACATATACATAAATCATCAACATACAATGAACAGTCTGTTTCGTCGTCCAAACATTGTACAATAATATGAAAAAAATAGGTGTTACCTATAAACGAGCATAGCATATAACTGATATTTCTGATGTGCAAAAGGTTTGTAGCACTGGGTAATACCAAGGAGAAAACCGGTTGGAAATATAAGAAATGTTACCCCTTGCATTGTGTTTATTTGCCAAGTATTTATGACTTAATGTATTAATTAATATACTTTTTTTTGGCCATCAGTTTTAAATGATAAGTTATTTCACCTCTTTGTATTGTTTTACTTCTTTATTTTTGTTTTATACCTATACTACAGCAAGCTTCTGAAGGTGTGAAAACATCACATTAATGTCTGTGTAATGAACACCCCTTTAACCCATTATATATAGGGAAAAGTGGGTTTTACAGGGGTAGTAAATATTTGTCATATTTCTGTTGCAATACGTAGGTTGTGAGCTCTCATTAGAACTGTTTCATTGAGGTGGTTCTAACAAGCACCCACAACCTATGTTTTGAGTATAAGTAACACTTATCAGAAATTTTTACCTGAATCATTGCATGTTTGACGTATATCACTTCTTAGATGAAATCATAAAATAACTATACTAGAATGACTTCATCAAACACTTCTGTATTTTTGATGACTTCATATTTCTTAGTTTACTGCAATACCTAAACATTGTCTGATATCATTTTAAAGAAGGTTTATAGCAATTTTTCAGATGGGTAACACAAATCAAACAAACACTGAAGGTATTCTTCTGTTTATGTTCTTTGAAAATCTTCCAATAATAAAACAATAATTGATTTTAAATTTATGTATGGTTCAAAACATTTTTTATACAGACACTCACTTAACCTTTAACCTGCTGAATATTCAATTAAGCCACACCCATTTCTGACTTTGAACCAATCAGATTACTTCATACAATTTATTTATACATATTCATAAACTGAATGTCAAACAGAATAGATCCTGATCAGATGGCTTCTTCAGAAGCCATCTGATCTGGATCTACACTGTTTGCAAAGATAGGGCTTGTCGCCTACAGCAGGATAAAGGTTAAGAAGAAGAATCCCACCACACAAACAATTATATGAAACAACACAAGTTACTTTGAGTCTTGATGGGGAGCTTGGGATTACATTCTCGTCCTGATGGCGATATTTTCCCGAGCCATTAGGCGAGGGTAAATATGACTTTCAGGTGGGGAATGTGATTCCTGGTTCCTCCTCAAAATCAATAAAATTTGTTATACTGCAAAGGTTTTATGATGAAATTTAGCGCTTTGTGGCAGTTTTCAAGTGGACATTGTGAGAAGTACATGTTTACATGTGAAATCATCTAATGCACCCACCTACACACACTACCTTGTTCACAGTGCTCATTGGGAAAGTGCTTATATAATGTTCAAATGAGTTTTATAACTAAGAACATTGAATTAAAGCACCGAATAGAGCGAAAATCAAGGTTGTTATTTATGTACTTTCTGGCTGTAAATTATTGTGGTGTAGTTGGAACAATTTGACATGAGACTGATCTTTATGCAAGGAATAAATTAGTCAATGTTATCGCCTGATATGTTGGCTTTCGTAAACTTTTCGTGAATTTTTGACATCACGTGAATTGTGAACCATTTACGACCTCCATGTATTGAATAACAATATCGCCATATTTGGGAGATATCAAAGAGAAATAGATGCATTCAGTCGGGTGTGAAATTATGTTAATAGGGTTCACCAGTCTCAGGTTAATTTGTTTGAACTATACATGAAATTATTTTGCTTATATTTCTTATCAACTGCAGTGAATCCAATGTGACAGGCACACACATATGATAATCTTTTTAACTGTATGAGGGAGGTTTCCCAATGTAAAGAATACATAGGAAAATTCTCAGTTGACATGAGGGAGACTCCAAATTTTTTGTGAAATTTTGGCAAAAACTAGCCAGAAAATGAGAGGTCAGCCTCCTGATGAGGGAGGTATCACATGTATGTGGACATCGCTGTTCAGCAAAGGCATTTAGTGTGAGAGAGCAATATATTTTTGATAACTATGAAATGGAAAATAACTGCCCTTGTGCTGGCCAATCAAAATGGCTTAAAATTTTTAGCAGTATAACAAGTAACCTTAATTATAAACCTAAGTTAATAAAGACAAGAATTCCGCCGAAGGCTATGTCGCGCCTGTGGGGGCGCAAAGTCACCGAACCATGACATCTAGGCTCAGAGCAAACACAGATGCTGGCATAAAAGGCTTGCACTAAGTATCATTAATGAAGTTCAAATAATTCTTGAGAAATGAACTATACCATTAGGGTGAACGCTAGGGTGGTGGCAATATTTTACAAAGTCAGTGAACCATGAAATGTAGGTCAAAGTCAAATATGGATGCTTGCATTTAAGTTGCCATCCCGAGATATAAGTTTGTACCAAGTATCATTAATGGAGCTCTTATGGTTCTTGAGAAATTAACTTGACCAGTAGGGTGAACGCTAGGGTGGTCGCAATATTTTACAAAGTCAGTGAACCATGAAATTTAGGTCAAGGTCAAATATGGATGCTTGCATTGAAGTTGCCATCCACAGATTCAAGTTTGTACCAAATATCATTAAAGAAGCTCTTATAGTTCTTGAGAAATAAACTTGACCATTAGGGTGAACGCTAGGGTGGTCGAAATATTTTACAAAGTCAATGAACCATGAAATGTAGGTCAAGGTCAAATATGGATGCTTGCATGTAAGTTGTCATTCCCAGACACAAGTTTGTACCAAGTATCATTAATGAAGCTCTAATAGTTCTTGAGAAATAAACTTGACCATTAGGGTGAACGCTAGGGTGGTCGCAAATGTTGACGCCTTGACGAACGGACGGACGA
The DNA here is from genome assembly GCA_963580285.1 of Lucinisca nassula. NCBI lineage: Eukaryota > Metazoa > Mollusca > Bivalvia > Lucinida > Lucinidae > Lucinisca > Lucinisca nassula. Next base: position 115,330,415 of record OY757018.1, read on the forward strand.
ACGAACGGACGGACGGAAAACCGGGCGCCTATATCGCGCCATGCTAATAGCAGGCGCGACAAAAATCACATGTCATGAAATGCTCAAAGAATAACATGTTTGGTGCAATGGCAAACAAGATACGTCTAAAACACATACAACAATGGAATTGTGTGGAGTGACATTACTGTTCACCACTTTCGTTATTGATGTCACCACACCTCAACTGGGAATAAAATCACATAGAATCCAATGTTGTTGCTTTTTGCATGCTCATTAAAAGAACTTCAAAGTGGCCGTTCTAATAAGCAATTGTATGGTTTTCACCTGTATTTGTAATGTTACAGTCCTATACATTCACATGAATCCGGCCCGCACACTAGTACTGGTAAACCGCTTAGAGGATTTAAGCCTGTTCAGGAACCGCAGTGCGAGGCGGACGTCCATGCTAATAAACTCTACTGGTTTCATTGGGCGACAGGGCTTAAGATGTCATTTCATCTCAATGGCTGGAAAAGTCCCACAAAACTGGAAGCAACATCTTCAAAAAAATGACCTTTACAGTGTTGATGGGGACGTTAAACCTCAAATCAAACAAACAAAATTATATACTCACATTATATCTGATATTGGCCAAAACAATTCCTATTTCGGCCCCCGCCCATAGGGGCTTGAAGAAATATATGGGCTGCATGATGCTTCCACGCAGAGCTGAATCCGGCCAGCACACTAGTACTGGTAAACCGCTTAGAGGATCTAAGCCTGTCCAGGAACCGCGGTGCGAGGCGGACCGTCCATGCTAATAAACCCTATTGGTTTCATTGGGCGACAGGGCTTGAGATGTCATTTCATCTCAATGTCGGGTAAAAGTCCCACAAAATTGGAAGCAACGTCTCCAAATGACCTTTACAGTGTTGACGGGGACGTTAAACCTCAAATCAAACAAACAATTCCTATTTACAGATGCGCCCATCCGAGACTCGGATCAGCGTATGCATCCAGACAGACTGATCAGTGATTAATGAAGACATATTGTTTCGGCTTGGCATGTATCACAGAGTGAAAACTGATCAGATTACGTGTAGAATGATCTGAGTCAATGCAGGGTGAACATTATCTTCTTTTTGAGTCTGAAAGGGACTGGCAAGGTTGCCACCCTTCTGAAGCACATAGGATGTTGGTCTGATTTCATGCCATCTTCTTATGAAACTTTGAGAAACTAAATTTGTCATGCTTTCCATGCCGAAAGCACTAGTTTGTTAAACTACTGTGCCAAAGATCTCAAATTTACACAAGGAAATATAAATCCGCTCTAGTATACCATTATATATTTTCTGAAGAAAAATTTCTACATATTATGGTTTACACAAGTGTGTGTTCCTAGTTTTACGTCCTACCAACAGGTATGGTTACACGGAGACAGGACCTTGGTTTAAAGACTCAACTGAAAACCTGGAGATTCGAAGCCTGGAATCAAACCCACAACGCTGGTTTATGAGGCAAGTATCTCAACTACTGACAACTGAAAGTTGTAGTTTGTGCTAAACATAATTTTTTTTGGCGCAAGTTTGCTTAAACTGATGAAAATACATGAATCTGTGCACACTTATAGTATACCTGTGCTACTATGACATGTTACCAGAATGTGTTCATAAACTACACATGTTAAAAGGATATTACATGGTACTTGCATGGGAAAAAGTGTGTCAATATTCAAGACAAGATCTATATGTATGATAATGAAACAGATATGTTTTGGCAAAAGAAAATATGCTAAACTTATTCTGTCAACCTCAGTAGCTAAGTCAGACTCTTGTGCGATTGGTTATCAGGAAGATGGAGGCTTGATGCTAGCTGGGGTATATTCTTTCGTATAGATTGATCATGAAATCTGTTTTATGTTCATCCCCTCCGTTTTGCTGATTCAAGAAGGGCAGTTGTCAGTTTCTGGCGAAAGAATGTGCAGTGTACTGGTTAGCTGGTTATGTATAAGCATGTGGATAGGTAAACTGTCTGTCTCAATGTGACCTAAACAGGATTGACTGGGCCATGAAACTGTAATATGACCTGTTGAAATTTCAGTAATGCATATTCTTGAACATGAATCACAAACCACTACCAGTGCTACTTTAGCATGTAACTGGAATGTATCAATAAATTACATGTAAAATCAGAATAATAATTATTCCACTAGCACAGAAAGTACTGTGTCCATATGAAGAAACTGATCCAACCAGCACAGGAAATATTGTGTTCATGTCAAGAATCTGACCCAGTAAGCACAGAAAGCACTGTGTCCATATTAAGAAACTGAGTCCATATCAATAATCTCATCCAGCTTGCACAGAAAGAACTGTGTCCATATCAATAATCTCATCCAGCTTGCACAGAAAGAACTGTGTCCATATTACTAATCTGATCCAGCTAGCACAGAAATAACTATGTCCATATCAATAATCTGATGCACATAGCACAGAAAGAACTGTGTCCATATCAATAATCTCATCTAGCTAGCACAGAAAGATCTGTGTCCATATCAATAATCTGATCCTGCTAGCACAGGAATAACTGTATCCATATCAATAATCTTGTCCAGGTAGCAAGGAAGAAACTGAGTCCATACCAATGGTCTGATCCAGGTAGCACAGAAGAAACTGTGTCCATTTCAATAATCTGATCCAGCTTACACAGAAAGAACTGTGTCTACATCAATAATCTGATCCAGGTAGGACAGAAAGAACTGTGTCTTTATCAATAAACTGATCCAGGTAGCACAGAAGAAACTGTGTCCATATCAATAAACTGGTGCAGCTAGCACAAAAAGAAAAATGTCTATATGGAAAAACTAATTTAGCTAGCACAAAAAGTACTGAGTCCATATCAAGAAACTGAATGAGCTTGTACGGAAAGTACAGTGTTAATATTAAGAAAAGGATGCAACTAGCACAGAAAAAACTGTGTTCATATCAATAAACTGATCCCATAAGCACAGAAACTACTATGTCCATGTCAAGAAACAGATACAACTTCACAAGAAATATTTCCTTTTGGCACAAATAAATTTGACTTAATAAGAAATAAATCAGCTGTAGGTATGATTTGTTCAGTAATAAATCACAGTTTGGATGGCAATTGAAAAGTAGATCAAATCACAAGAGCAAAGCGCATGTGATTTGTCTACTTACAACTGACCGACAAACTGTGACTTATTACTCAACAAATCATAGACCACAGCTGATCTATTTCGATTCTAACACACTGAAAATGGGCAATAATGTTGTTTCATTCAAAATCTCACTGTTTCTCCATTGTTAGAAGAAATGCTGCAAAAAATATTTGACTGCAACACATGCATTCATGTGCTTTTGTAACTTTTTGGCAAGAAAGTGCCATTTCAGTGTCAAATGTAATAGAATCAATGAGTGATGTCAAAAAGTTACAGCTTTCAATGACATTGCTCAGAACTGTTGCATAATAAAACAGTTCCTTCCCATTGCCTATATAGGCATGCTGTGTTAGAATAAACTGAAAAAAAGCACAGGAATTGGATTCATGGATTGCACATGTAAAATCAATATTACTTAATAGCACTTGAATGTCCATCAGGCAAACAAGCATATTTAAATGTGACCCCCTTGAATCCCATTTGTATGTATTAAAACTGGGGTTTACAGTGGTATATATTAGTTTATGTTATTTCTGATCAAAAACAGTGGTTGCTGGTACTCATTAGAATTGCCTCACTGAGGAAGTTCTAACAAATACCCACAATTTAAATTTTGAGTAGATATGTGCAAAAAATGTCAGTATTTTTATCTGCAAACCTTCTATTTCTGTTTGAAAAACTTTGAATAAATTTGAATAGGCATTTGTCTTGATATTGACAATTATGACAATATGTAATAAAAGCACTGCATCATGCCTCGCTATCCTCCTTACATAAAGCAAGTGTCATACCACTGTGAAAAAGGGATTCAAAGTGAAGGTGCATTAGTCTTTCCCTAAATAAAGTTAACATGAATGCATGACTGAGATGACTTTTTTCAATATTTAAAGGGCCTTGGCTCCAAAAGGAAGTAAACCAGAATTACCAATCTTACACTCATGGTGCTATATCACAAAATAGTTCCCAGTTTACAAAGTAGATAAAAATATATCACTGAAACCATTATTTTCAATGTTCAAAGAGTCATAACCTTGAATGAAGTTTGACCAAAGTTCAAGGATCGTACATGTGAAAGGGTGCAGACAAGCCACTTCTGGTCCAAAATTGTACAGAATTTGACCAAATGTCATCTATTCATTCAAGAGATACGGTTCAGACAAGCCAAAATTGACAGTTTGGGGGCTTGTGTTCTTGCAAATAAGGTCAAGGTCACCAAAATCTAATCAAATCTTTGGTCAGTTGCAATGATATATTGTACCCAGTTTGACCAATTTCATCGATTCGTTAATGAGATAAGACACAGAGATGCTGTTTTCTGGCCCAAAATTGAGATTTTGGGGTCCTGTGTCCTTGAAAGTAAGGTCAAGATCATGAAAACCTAATTGTTTTTTTCACCTATCCTAGTGATGTTACCTTGCAAGTTTAGTCAGAATCCATAAATAGGTGCAGGAGATATACATTTCTGTTAAGTAGTCTGTTTGAAGCACTCTATGTTCAATGTTCGAAGGGCAATCAAGTCCAAAAGGAGGAAAATGAAGTTACGCTTCTTATGTTCTGCACAACATGTCATTGTGCTCTACATAACTGTGAAGTTTCGTGAAAATTTCTCAAAAGGCATCAGTTATGGTGCGGACATGAAACTATGATAGAGATAGCTGTTCAATGTTCGAAGGGCAATAACTAGGAAAATCAGAGTTAAGGTTCAGAAGTTCTGCACATCGTCTCATGTTCTACATATGTATAAAGTTTCGTGAAAATATCTCAGATGGAATCAGAGTGATGGAGCAGACACAAAACTATCATAGAAATGGTTATTGTTCACATGTTCTGCACATAGTCTCATTAAGCTCCACATTCCTGTGAAGGTTCTTAAAATTATCTCAAAATTGTAACAGATATATGGAACGCACAAGAAACTATGATAGAAATAGCTATATTCAATGTTCAAAGGGCAACAACTGCAAAAGTAGTACAATCAGAGTTACAACTGATATGTTCTGCATGTCATGTCATGGTGTTCTACATATCTGTGAAGTTCTATAAAAAAATTTCACATGGTATCAGAGTTAGGGAGCGGATATGAAACTATGATAGAAATTGCTATGTTCAATTTTTTATGGGCAATTACTCCAAAAGTAGGAAAATCAGAGTTATGGTTCATATGTTCTGCATGTCATCCCATGGTGCTGTGCATATCAGTGAATTTTCCTGAAAATTTGTCGTACGGTATCAAAAATATAGAGTGGACACCAAACCATGTTGCACTGACGAACAGACAGACGGACAGGCAGATGGGTGGACGGACAGACACTCAAAATTTCAGAGGGTATAACATAATACCCTGCCACTTTTTGAGTGGTGGGGCATTAAAATGGATCCAACCTATGCAAAGATTACATAAACCTGTTCAAGGATCAGTTACTTTGACCTATTGTATTCATACGAGGGCTGACTGATATGTTGTGAGCGTCAAATTGATTTGTTTGTTTGTTTGTTTGATTTGAGGTTGAACGTCCCCGTCAACACTGTAAAGGTCATTTTGGAGACGTTGCTTCCAATTTTGTGGGACTTTTACTCCACATTGAGAGGAAATGACATCTCAAGCCCTGTCGCCCAATGAAAGCAATAGGGTTTATTAGCATGGATGGCCCACCTCGCACCGCGGTTCCTGGACAGGCTTAGATCCCCTAAGTGGTTTACCAGTACTAGTGTGCAGGCCAGATTCAGCTCTGCGTGGAAGCATCATGCAGCCCATATATTTCTTCAGGCCGCTATGGGCGGGGGCTAGAGCCTCAAATTGAAGGATATGAATTTTGTCGGATATTTTTTTTTTCAACATAATCCCCTTCAGTATCTGTACACTTTTGTGAAAGCAAAAATGGACGGAAAGTGGGTGCCTGAAATAGCTGTTTTCAGTTTTGGAAATAGATGAAAGTCTGATTGAGCGAGATCAGGTGAATGAGGCAGATGGTCAATCACTTTAACACCACAATCATGAATGGCAGCCATAGCAATGACAGACTTGTGAACAGTAGCACTGTCGTGATGGAACAACACATATTTAGAGAGCTTTCCGCAGCGCTTAAGTTAAATATTTTCCCATAACTGCGTCAGAAGCGAAGCATAGTATGTGATTGTTTGCCCTTTTTGGAGATAATCTATCAGTAAAATACAATCTGCATCCCAGAAAACTGAGGCTGTAGCCTTCCCAGCTGATCTGAATCCGGCCCGCACACTAGTACTGGTAAACCGCTTAGAGGATCTAAGCCTGTCCAGGAACCGCGGTGCGAGGCGGACCGTCCATGCTAATAAACCCTATTGGTTTGATTGGGCGACAGGGCTTGAGATGTCTTTTCATCTCAATGTCGGGTAAAAGTCCCACAAAATAGGAAGCAACATCTCCAAAATGACCTTTACAGTGTTGACGGGGACGTTAAACCTCAAATCAAACAAACAAACAAACAAACTTCCCAGCTGATAAAACAGTCTTTGCCTTCTTTGGCAGGGGTGAGTCATGGTGCTTCCATTGTGTTGAATGTTGTTTGGCCACTGGGATAAAATGATGGACACATGTTTCATCCAGAGTGACAAATCTCTGAAGAAAGTTCAAAAAGATTAAGATTAATACACGATAAAGTGCACCTGGTGTGCTTCTGATCAACTGTCAGAAGTCTTGAAACCCATCAGGCTGAAAGCTTTATTATTGCAAGAACCTCTGTCGGACTGCAGTGTTCTATTTCCTGTGAAATGCCAACTCTACTGGCTATATATCTTTCTGTGACTTGTCTGTCAGGCATAACGATATCATAGACTTTATTGACCATTTCTAGGGTTGCAACAATGACAGTCTCTCAGAATAGGGGTCATCCTCAAGGCTCTGTTTACTGCTCTTAAATTCTGCCACCCACCTTTGCACTGGACAATATGAAGGGGCATCTTTCCCTAGTATTGGTACCATATAATTATGGATATCCTTAGGTATTAAATCTTTTTATGCAACTATTGGATCACTGCTCTTTCACCGATTTTGTCCATTTTGCAACAGCTGCTTGTTTTGTTTACTTTAGAATGCTACCTTGTCAATATAAAATGACCAAATGAATCAATTTCTTGGTTACACGGCCATACATAGAGAAAAGTAGGACTTGAAAAGAACATCCCTGCTTACCTTCTCCAATATGAGGCTCACAACATATAAATCACTCCTCAGTCTTACATGAATATCAGATTTTCAAATAAACAAGGTGGATCAAGTGTTCATTCTAATGCACTTGCATATGTAGCATGACGTTTGATTTGATTTTCCTGTCCAAACCTCATATAAATGGAAGATTATTATATCACTGTATTACTAAACAGACTAATGTGGAAGTAATAGCGCAGCTCTAGCAGTGATTTATTGAGTGTTATATAACTTTTTGGTGGTCAGTTGTAAGTAAGGTCAAATCATGGTCGTACAGCATGAGTACTTTGTTTACTTACAACTGACCAACAAACAGTGATATATCACTGAATAAATCATGGCAGTAGAGCTGATCCATTGTAATTATAACATAGTAAAGTTGACAAAAATGCTATTGATTGCTTCAGATTCTTCGTATCTTCCACCATTGTTTAAAGGAATCCCGCTTATATAACTTATACAAGAAAACAATGTTACACCATGTAATGCCAAGGTAACAAAGACGTAATGAAATGGGATAAAAAAGGTGGCTCTTCCGCCCAGTGGTTTATCACTCAATATATCATTAGATTTTACTACTGGCCATACAGTCGACCAGTGTTAGAATAAACACTAAATCACAAGATCATATCCAAGAAAGACTCTTTGTGTCATGAGGATATCTCAACAAGAAGATCTATTAACATCTGTCTCACAACTCCATAGCATTTTAACCTGAAAGCAAATAATTTTCATATAACAGTTACACTCGTAAACTGAACTTAAAGCAAAAATTAAACTTTTTTGTAAGAATAGCTGCAATCTACAGTAAAACATACAGATTATTACTGCTGCTACTTGATGTCTTATATTCAATCATGTTGAGTTGATGTTTCCAGATCAACATATATCAGACTAGATGTGGATGTGTAATATCTAGAAAAATGAAAGAGATGTGATACTGTGTGACTGCAATTGAAGTTATGTTAGTGATAAACAGACAATCTTGCACAAGTGATCTTTTCATATGATACTTATGAAACGAGCTTCAGTGAGATTCATAAATTCATCTGACAGGATCACGGGTGTTTGATTATCATACAACCATTTTAAATTATATTTTATCGCCTTAAAAAATCTGACAATATTTCCATGAAAATTTATATTTGACATGGATATCTTCATGACATTACTTAATCCCGTCAAAGTTACATGTGTGCTCATACAGTTTTTATTACACAACATTATCCACCATTTATCAACCAGGTCTTTTGATAAAAAGAAGGTATCCAAGATTAGAATGTAAGTGACACACTTGGTGAACTGTTCAAATAGGCAGAGTTGTGGGATTCAATTTGTCCAATCAACAGTATTTTAGGTGATCTTTGAGTCCGTCAGTTTACCTATCCACACTTTTGCAGGGCAGGCTTATAGGTAAGCAGTTAACCAGTAGAGTGGACAGTCTTTTGCCAGAAACTGATGACTGCCCTCATGGAATTATGAACTACATTGTTTTCTATACGTTCTTTTTCTATAGGTTTACATTTGGCTTTACACTGGAAAAGTAAATATATCTTTTTGCAGTTGGTGACAGAACACAATTCTACAACTGCATTATTCTGAAAATATTAATGTGAATGAGTGAACAGTTGCTGAAAACAGCTTAAGTAACTTGAATTCCCATGGTGCTCTACTTCTTCAAAGATATATGATCCTGTCATTATCTTCCATTAAGTCTAAATGCTGGATAACTCATATCTGGACATTCCAAAGAAGTCATTAAACAAAACTTTTGACATTCACAGAGCAATGAACAACATGCATTGAAAAACAGTGAACATCTGTATATGAGACTTAGCAAATCCACATATTTTGGATTTACGATCCAAACTCTTATTAAAGTCTAAACATTCAAATCAGTTACCAATTAAATGTGGATAGGACAGAAAACATTCTGTGTAAAGCAAGTTGACCCGATTCCTTAAAAATGGCTCTTTGCATATAGGATAGAGCTATGCTTATGCACAGTGTTGCCTGTCTCTTTGATGATTATATATGCGAAAATAATTATTTTCTTATTGGCTGACTCATTATTTTATATACCTTGTTCAGTAGTTGTTCTTTTTTTATTTGTGATAGTAGAAGGTGTTCAGACGTAGGTACCTAACAACGTTACTTAATAGATAGACATGCTCATCAGATATAGAAAAGGTGACAATCTGAATTGATCCAGTTCACCTGAACCATATCTATTTTGATAGAAAAGGAATTTAGTGTTTGTTGGAAAAGATTATATTCAGTTGTCATGCAAAGGAATTATCAATGATAAAAAGGAAAAATGCACATGCTTATTGAAGCAAGACAGTGTACTGTCCATGTAAAAAATGGTATAACATTTAAAACAAACAAATACAAGAAGAAAATCAAAAGAAAAAACTGTTCTGACAATATAAAAAGCTTAATTGGATGTATCTAAATTGGATGTATCTATATTGTGCTGACAATATAAAAAGCTTAATTGGATGTATCTACAGTATTCCAATGCACTTCAAATACTTTGTTAATATTTCATTGGAAGAAAGAACAAGTTATTTTGCTGACAAGACTATCACCAAGTAATGCAATAAGGAAATTTCTTATATGGTCGATAATTTAAAGGGCATTTTAAATTTTGTATGCCTGTATTTTTTGGACATAAAATGTTCTATAAAAGGGTTATCCTTTGGAAGCAAGGAATACACCACAGAACTGGAAAATATGAAGTGTACATATTTTCTGGGCCAGACTAGCTAGTTTTGGCCTATTAGGCCTCATCAGTGGCCTGAAACAGCCAAAATTGACAATTTCAACTTTCTTGTTATCTCAGCATGCTACCAAAAGGTCAGTCGCCACAACTGGAGTTGTAAAATCTAAAATAAAATATGAATAGAAACTCAACTGTATTATATTCAGTGATCATGCAAAGGGATCATCAATGATATAAAGGAAAAATGCACATGCTTATTATGTTTACTGAACTGAACAGCAGTAAATGCATCAGAACAGAAAGGAAGTGTTTGTTACCATACCTATTCATTTATGTGTCCTTTAGGTCACCAGGCTCAACCATAACAGTAAAGATAACAATGACTTAATTAATATTTAAGATTGAAATTCTTGAGCAATACCCCCAAATTGTGATCCTATATACAGTGAAACTTCAATGGCTCAAACATGTTTGGGACCATAAACAGTTGTTCAAACTATTTTTTAGCCACATAAGTGTTAATTTTAGAAGGTACATGATTAGAATATTTCTTTTTATCTTGTTTAAAGGAAAGGTATTTTTGTGTTCTATATATATTAGAATCAGCTCAATTTCAATATATTAATATCAACATTTATAGCAGATTTTTGTTTATAGTGAAGCAGTATTAATTTTGAAAAAAAAAACAAGGTAAAGATCTATCTGTGTTAGAGCTATTAAAGTTTCACTGTTTAAGCAAAAAATAATATCTTCAAACAGATTGAAGTAGATTCCCAAACCAGAAGTGATATTAAGCAATGTTAGCTTTGGTATGGCCTATATACCATTTCTAAAGAAGTGTTTAAAGCAAATACAGAATTTCTCAGAAAAGGCAAGATATGATTAAGACTGTAACTATTCTAATTGCACTTAAACAAGGAGAATTTGTTTAATCCTAAGAAAACAGTTTGTATCAAAATATCTTATAAACTTTTCTCAGGATTATAGATTCCAATATTTTGAGATTCCTGGAGGAGAACCATGGTTCATAAATTGAGATTAAGTGTATGAACAGTTTGATGATAGCCTGCTTAACAAATGTGTGTGTGTGTGTGTGAATTCTGGTATAACGTCCCTTTCAACAATTTTTCAGTCATATCACAACGGTGTCTGGTTGCGACAGGGAGCTCAATGCTCACTTTTATAGTGCTGTCTCACTGAAGTATCATGTCCCAGACACATTACATGATACCACACCCAGTCACATTATCCTGATACTAGGTCGACCAGTCCTAGCTCTTCCCCGCAAATCTGAGTGCCAGGCAAGGAGCAGCTAGTACCATTTTTAACGACATTGGTATGTCGCGGCCGGGGATCGAACCAGTGACCTCCCGTTTCCTGGAGTGGACACTCTACCAACTGAGCTATCGGGGCCGGTAAACAAATGTGTGTACACAGAGGTTGAGAAGGATGTTCAAAGCTTCAGTGCATGGAAAGTGACAAAGCCATAGGAAACTGAAGAAAATAGTCATGAAAGCGGACTACTGATATAGTTCATGGCGTATGAGGCATATGCAAAAGTTGAAGAATAAGGGTCTGATTGTCGTCATAAAGAAATGTAAGTATATGTCAGTAACAGGATTAGCAGTAATATTTCAAGTGTCCTACACAAAATAACAGCAGGAATGAAATAATGTGAAAGGAAAGAAAGGCTGATCATCAATATATTTTATGGCTTCAATTACAACAATGGACGGAACATGAAAAACCTGGTGTTCTGAAGGATAAGAAACTTTAAAAAAAGAAGAACAAATTCAAAGCTGTTACTTGAAATCACATATTGTGAGAGTATCTGAAGTAATGTCAGTACAAGAAAGACATTGTTGCTTTGTCTCAAAATAATGCAAAATGCAGTTCATAGGTCTAGCTTTAAAAGTCTGTAGAACTTTGTTCAGTGTTGACAGCCAGCCATTATATGTATGTGTGACATAGCATATGCCATCAGGTGATGGCATTTCAGTTTTAATGACAACTGCAGTGACATGAATATCTGGAATATCAATTTCCTCACCAGAAATGTCAGATAAAAAAGTAACAATGTCTGCTAATGAAACATTACTTATAGAAAGAAATGAAAGTGATAATTCTGAAAACTGAATAGAAACCATTGCTTCAATACCAGTTGTTGCATTTTTTATAACAGCATAACAGTCAGAACCGATGGGAAAGTTATAGTTATACTGTGGTAATATATGCTCTTCATGAAACTTCAAACAGTATGTGTCAACAAGAGAAATCTCCATGATGACTCTAGATGGTTTTTGCAACACATGCTTAATTTCATCAACATATCTTTTGAGTTCATATGGTAGATCTCTGTTTTTTGTTTCATTTTTTGCAACTGAAACTGCAGCTATATACTTCAAAGGAAAAATGTTTGAACTATTCAGTGAAACAGAAGACATCTTACTTTACAATAAAGTGGAATTGTCAAAGAGGGTTCGTTTAGGGAATACCAGAATAAAAGAACACAGACACAAAACTATTCACTACAATGCTGATCAAATATACAAGAACCTGTCAAAGGGAAAATCAAAATCATTTCCTCTCTGAAATAAGAATTTGCATGAAATACTGAAGCTACTCCTCCAGGAACCATTACTTGATATTTACTATAGCATTAAAAGGCTAACATAGTAAAAATTCAGCTCCATTATACAGGCTCCAGCAATTACCTGAAATGAAGAGGGAATGAGACTGAACTGAAACATTATTATTTAATTTTTAAACAGTGTACAGGCAAAAGAATGTCATGTCATTTTTGCCATGCATCTTTGTTTTGATGTTGAAACAATAAATTGATTTGATTTTAAAGCATGACAGATAAGAAATATGAATATGGGTAAAGCAAAACAAATTATGCTAAGAACGCACAGCGCAAAGACTATGACGTAAAGTGTGAAAAAAAAGAACACTTTAAAATACTAGGTACTGTATTGATCTGCAGGGTCAGTGTTTAGCAGGAATGAGTAAACATATGGCCAGAAACTGTACCAAGCATTAAATACATTTATTGGACTTTAAAATATATATTACTAATCATTGACTGATACCTGATTTTTTTTATAATACTTCAATTCATAAACATTGGTTTGGGTTCTCGAGTCCTGCTGAGCGATAGTTGAGTAGTTTTTTATGCCCCCGCCATTCGAAGAATGGTGGAAAGGGCATATAGCGTTGCCCCTGTCCGTCCGTCCGTTCGTCCGTCCGTTCGTCCTTCCGTGCGTCCTTCCGTGCGTCCGTCCGTGCGTCCGAAACTTAAACGCAGTCAATAACTTCCTTATTTCTTGATGGATTTTAAAATTACTCGGCAGAAATGTTAACCATCATGAGACGACGTGTCACGTGCAAAACCCAGGTCCGTACCTCCAAGGTCAAGGTCATACATTGAGGTCAAAGGTCAAAAAAAGGGTTCGAAACTTAAACGCAGTCAATAACTTTCTTATTTCTGGATGGATTTTGAAATTACTTTGTAGAAATGTTAACCATAATGAGTCGATGTGTCACATTCAAAACCCAGGTCCGTACTTCCAAGGTCAAGGTCATACTTGGAGGTCAAAGGTCAAAAAAAGGGTCCGAAACTTAAACGGAGTCAATAACTTTCTTATTTCTGGATGGATTTTGAAATTACTTTGTAGAAATGTTAACCAACATGAGTCGATGTGTCACATGCAAAATCCAGGTCTGAACCTCCAAGGTCAAGGTCATACTTGGAGGTCAAAGTTAAAAAAGGGTCCGAAACTTAAACGCAGCCAATAACTTACTTATTTTTGGATGGATTTTGAAATTATTTTGAAGAAATGTTAACCATCATGAGACAATGTGTCACGTGCAACCCAGATCCGTACCTCCAAGGTCATACTTGGAGGTCAAATGGCATAAAATGGGTCCAAAACTTTAACACTGTCAATAACTTTCTATGGATGAATATGAACATAGACATATTTTCGGGCGGGGGCATCCGTGTCCTATGGACGCATTTCTAGTTTAAACAATATTTCACACAACATCATGTAAACAATATTTCACACAACATCATGTAAAGAATATTTCACACAACATCATGTAAACAATATTTCACACAACATCATGTAAACAATATTTCACACAACATCATGTAAACAATATTTCACACATCATGTAAACAATATTTCACACAACATCATGTAAACAATATTTCACACAACATCATGTAAACAATATTTCACACAACATCATGTAAACAATATTTCACACAACATCATGTGTAATATCACAATGTAATGAACATTCTGTCAAGTCTCATTATCTTGAACTCGAACACACTAGATATTTTGGTTTGAGATCACAGAAATTAAATGCAAAGAAATTAAATGCAACAAAGATATAGGAAACAAAAAACGCAGTGCACAAAATTCAATTTGACTTTGGCAATATTTACTGAAATCAGTATTTGAGATAACGACAGCTGATTGTACAGGTCATGAAATTTTAAGATTTCAATTGCTTGACACCTTTGCAAAATATCTATTAATAAGTAGAAGTTTTGAACCAAAATTAAGAAAAAAAATAAGAGTGCTTATATTGGTATGAAATTTTTGAATACTGCAATGTAATTATTAACTGTTAAAAATGAGCCAGATGGATGAAGGGCAAAACTGACCTGATGTGGCAGTCAGTACCATTTTCAGTTACATTTTGCCCTTAATTCAAAATGGCAGACGTATGGTATCAGACCTTCAATTCAAATTCCAGAGGAATAACAACAAAAAAGATCCTGATGTGGCTGAGAAGCCATTTTCAGTGAAACTTTTGTTTAGATTCAACAATGGAAAGAATTAAGGCTGATCATAATGAAACTATTTAAACTTGGAAGCAGTTGAGGATGATGTAATTACAACTATTCATGAATGTAAATAACACATGGCTGTTTTTTTGTTTTTTTTCATAAATTAAATGTAAGAAGGCATTTTAAGCAAAATGATAGAGTAAAAAAATTGAACAGTAACTGACCAAAGCCTTAATTTCTACAGAAACCTTTGAAATGTTCAATTGACACTGCTAACATTCCCTTTTAAGTTGTAAAATGTAATTAAAGGAATAATAATACCCTTGGAGTATGAAAGTTTTCATTCACTAAAATATTTATGCAACAAAAGCACCATAATTTGTAGACACAAAAATGCTATTTTGAAACAGTGTTAGACACCTCTTGTAAATCCGCCCAAAAGAAATATATGGGCTGCATGATGCTTACACGCAGAGCTACATCCAAACCGCACACAAGGACCGGTAAACAGCTTAGAGGATCTAAGCCTGCCCAGGCAAAGCGGTGCGAGCCAGACTGCCCATGCTTATAAACCGTATTGGTTTCATTGGGTGACAGGGCTTGAGTTGTCATTTCATCTTAATGTCAAGTAAAATTCCCACAAAATTGGAAGCAACATTTCCAAAATGACCTTTACAGTGTTGACGAGGATGTTAAACTTGAAATCAAACAAACAAGCATATCTTGTAAAAATAGCCATCAGAAGAGATGGCAAATCCCCCGAACAAAAGTCAATATGGCCTTCAGAAGCTAGTTCACAAACAGAAAGTGCCCCAGAATTGAAATATACCAGTAAGCAAACAGTATATGCCTGCAACGTCTGCAGGATTTTCTGTACGTACGAGTAATGTTAATTGAGACTATCTTCACCTAATCATTCTAAAGTTCGCTTCTCAACATGATGAAAATCCAAGATTTCCAATGCACAAAGAACTGGTATACTGAGTTGGGGTTCTTGCACATGAAATACCTTTTCAACCTTGTATACAATTGTTGCATGTATAGTAGTCGCAGATAAGATGGACTAGGCGGAGCTATTCAGATGTTGTCAATATATGTCAAATTCGCCGAGTCCACCAGAAGATTCTGTAGTGTGCCTTTCGCACGCTTTCTACAAGCGGACAAAATGGTCATATACGCCACAGCTATGCTTGTGTTACAGTTGAATTCACACAATCAGGTGACTTAGTTTACCTTTTTGTTAAAGGAATATTCCTTAGGCAGGTACAAACGATAGCTCCGCCTAGTCAATCTTATCTGCGACTGCTATACAAGCAATATATCTGAAAGGGTTATGGAGTTATGGCCATCACAAGATTATATTGTTAGTGGAGATAACTAAAAAACCAGGACACCATCACATGCCTGTTTAAACTCATGCACAACAGTGCCAAGTACCATCAAAGCTAAAAATCAAGGGCACTCAGAATTGTGGTTCTTGCATATAACATGCCTGCTTAACCTCATGCACATCTGTACCAAGTACCATAAATATGGTGATCACAAGGTAGTCATAATGTTATATTGGAAGGGGAGGTAACTCAAACACCACAGCACCATTGGTCGTGGTTCTTGCACATGACATGACTTCTATACGTTGTTTACAATTGTGCCAAGTTCCATCAATATATTGTAAAGGATATTGAAGTAATAGCCATCAGAAGTTATACTGTCAGGGAGATAACTAAAAAACCAGGGCACCTGGAGTTGTAATTCTTGAGCATGACACACCCGCTTAACCTCATGTATATATGCACCAAGTACTATCAATATGTCTCAAAGGGTATTGGAGATATGGTGATCACAAGGCTGGTATACTGGAAGGGGAGTTAACTCAAATACCACAGCACCCAGAGTTCTGGTTCTTATGTATGACATGCCTTCTCAACCGTGTATACAATTGTGCCAAGTACCATGAATATATGTCAAAGGGTATTGGAGCTATTGTCATCACAATTTTATATTGTCAGGGCAGATAACTCAAAAACAAGAACAGGCAGAGTTATGGTTCTTGAACATGACATCCCGGCTTATTCTCAAGTATAACTGTTCCAAATACCATGAATATTTCACAAAGGGTATTGGAGTTATGGCCATCACAAGGTACTGACTCTATTTTATTGAAAGGGGAGATAACTCGAAAACCATGACACCCAAACTAGTGGTTCTTGCACACGATATGCCATTTCAGCCTTGTGAACAATTGTGCCAGGAACAATTAATATGTCTCAAAGGCCATTGGAGTTATGGCCATCACAAGGTAGTCATTCTATTTTATTGGAAGAGGAAATAACTAAAACAGTATGGCAACCAGAGTTGTGGTTCTTGCAGAGGACACATCGTGTCAGCCTTGTGAACAATTGTGCCAAGTAACATCAATGAATCTCAAAGGGTATGTGAGTTATGTTCATCACAAGGTGTCATTGATGGATGGATAGACATTCTCATGAATGGTCAATTAGGTGGCTAGGCATCAGCATATTGACTACTTAAGCGGCAAATTCTCTTCAGCAGCAAGCCATGTAATAGCAATTTTTGCCCGAAATTACGGAATAAATATGGATGGACTCACAAATATCTACTTAGAGTCAAAATGTCCAAATATTTTTGCAATCCCCCCCCACCCCTAAATGTCATTTCATGAGTGTGGACAGAGGGACAGACAGATGGATGGACACCAGGCTGATCGCTATATGCCCAAAACCTATTGAGTTGGGGCATCCCCTTAAGCTATTCGATCAGGGATAAAAAGGAACTGACAGTTTTGCATACAAAGGTGGTAATTTCTATCAATATAAAATGTAAGGAAAACTTTCTTTGCAGCCAATAAAAGCGTATACATTTCAGACAGTAACAGAATTGATCATTGCTATATAGAAGTCTAACAAGAAATGTTTTTCAGAGGAAAACAATGTTCGTTTACCACAAATATAATTGAAACAACCATTTGAACTTAAAACTCGGTTTTAGTCACCAAAATATAAGGTGCCATAAAAGCCATTTTGGGCCAAAAACTAACAGTTTTCAGCCACCTGTGTCCTTTAAAAGGTTGCAATCTATATTGCACCAAATTCGACGCACATTCATCAATTCTTAAATGAGACAGCAGGCTGATAAGCCATTATATGCCAAAAATGTACAATTTTTGTGGGGCCTGTGACCTGGAAAATAAGGTCAAGGTCACAAAATCAAACCAAATCTTTTGCAAGTTACAATGATATATTTAACCAAGTTTGATCAAATTTCATCAATTTATTAACTAATGAGATAGGGTGGAGACAAGTCAAAATTTACTGTTTTGGGTAGCATGTGCCCTTGAAGAATGATATAATGTACCAAGTTTGAGCAAATTTCATCAATTTGTTCATAAGATAGGGTGCGGACAAGGCACAATTGACTTTTTTTTACCCGTGTCCTTGAAAATAAGGTCAAGGTCACCCCAATCTAACCAAACCTTCGTTAGTTTGCAATGATTTATTGTTAAAAGTTTTACCAAATTTTATCCATTCAATTCATGAGATAGGGTGCAGACAAGCTGAAATTGACAGTTTTTGGAGGGCAAGGTCAAGGTCAGCAAAATCTTATCAAATCTTTGGTACGTTGCAATGATATATTTTACTAGGTTTGACCTAATTGCATCAATATGTTTGTGAGATAGGTTGCATACAAACCATGTCTCGGCCAAAATTGACAGTTTTTGGGTGTATGTGACCTTCAAAATAAGGTCAAGCTCACCAAAATCTAATCAAATCTTTGGTTTGTTATAATGATATACTGTACCAAGTTTGAACAAATAGGGTGCAGACAATCCATTTTTTGGCCGAAAAATGGCCGTTTTTGGGGACTGTGCCCTTGGAAATAAGGTCAAGGCGATCAAAACCTAATGGCTGTTTTCCCACATCCTAGTGTTCAAGTAACCATGCAAGTCTGTTCTCAATCAATCTATATTTTCTGGAGTTACAGTGCTTCAAACAGGTTATGCCGATACCAATGCCATCAGGATCCGCATCAAAAACAGTATGTTCCCCTACCAGTAAGCTGTGTTGTAATATTCACAAGGGGATGGCTTATTTAATTATGGACATAGTTTATAAAGCTGTCTGGCATTGTCATTGCATACATTAATAACAGTGTCAATGGGCATATTCTTAATCTGTGAGACCATTTCAGCAATATCTTTAATACTCCAAGGGTCTGGAGAATCCAAGTAAGGGGAGTCTGTCTCCAACAAAACCCTGTGCATAGGTAGTGCTGACAGAGCTGTAAGAGTGGGTGGATGTCTCAAACTTCGTTTTGTAAAACCAAACATGACATTTGGGAATGTTTCCATCCACTCTTGTATCTCTGCCAAAGTCCCTATGAAACAGTGTCTATGGATTGGCAGTGAGGTATAGCCTGTTTCATGAAGCAGTTTCAGAACATCTTTTGCAGCCCTTCCATCATTATCATCAACTCCCCTACAATGAAGAACCAAAGTTTTATGATACTGAGCTGCAATAGGAACAACACTCCGAAGGAAGTTGCGCTGACCTTCAAGTTTGAAACAAGATTTTTTGTTAGGGCAAAAACTGCATTCACATCTAGAAGTATAATCCACACCTACTTCACCAAGACCCACAAAATCTCCAGAAGCTATCATCTCAGTAATTTGGCGTACCTGCTTATCCTGACCCAGAGATTTGACAAAATGTGGATGAACACCAAGAGTACAACGAATCATGTATGCTGCTCCTCTAAGTTCATCTAAACTTTTCCAGAGAGAGGGGTAAACAAAGTTGCAAATACAAAACTGTAGATCAGGTTTTCTGTAACTGGCATGTTGAAGGAACTGAAAGAAGTTGCCAAAACGTGAGTCTCGAAACAGTTTGTCCATATGACAATGAGAGTCGAAAAAAGAACCTGTCCCATCACTTTTAAGTGGCAACTGATTTGGTAGTGGCACAGGAAGAGCATATGATTTCAAAGTTTTTCGAGCAGTCTCATCTAAAATATTTATAACTCTAGACAGAATTTTCCAATGCAATATAGACAATAGATTATCAGGTGGTGAAAGTTTAAACCCCTGTTCAGATGGAGTTATTTGAAATGCCATGGCAAACTGTTTGAGAATAGAAACTTGTGAAGGCTCAAAATTCCCAGTTTCTTCAACTGCAGGAGGGGGGAAGACCGCATGATTTATTACAAAAGGAAGCAATTCATAAATAGATGTCAAATCAAGACTGTTTCTTAAAAAAATGAAAAGACCAAAAATAAGTTGGCACCAGAGCGAAAAGTGACTCTCATGAAAATGTGATTTAGGTCCACACTTTTCGGCAGCTATATGCCTGTTTACGTCCCTTGTATGGACATTACACTCCCAGCAAGCTTGTAATGGATTAAGATACCAGGGAAGATGTTTTGCCAGTGTATGACGTTTAATTTTCTCTCCTACAATGTCACCACATATGTTACATTTTCTCCTTCTCTTAGAGGATTTGGACTGGCCAACAAGCACTGACACTTCACCTGACAGATCATACTCTATCTCTTTTTCTAAAGACATCTTTCTAAATTGATATTAACAAATGACTGAAAATACTGATGTGTAAGCCAGACACCCAGACAGACTCAAAAACTAAAAAACCTGGTGAATCAGTATTTATACATATATAACCTCAGACAACACAAGATTGATACTGTTTTACTTGATCCACTGATTTGAAAAGAAGGAAGGGAAATACTTTTTTGTGAACTAAATAAAAAAATATGTACCTGGATGGAAATTGTAGGGAGTTAAGCAGTAAATATCCTAGTCTGGCCTTTTTTGAACATGATGTCTTAAACAAGAGCTATTGATCAGAAATAATGGCTCTTAAGATTTTTCATAATGTATTTGAAAAAAAAAGAAAAGGTTTAACAGGTGAGTATTAGTTAGGGAAGAGCTTGAATGAAAGGTAGGGGAGAACTGTCACGAAAGAAAATTCCTTGATTTGAGTAGTGAACCCACAATTGTTGTGAACTGCTCAAGACTGTGCTAGGAAGAAAAGAAAAAAGATACTGGAAAAATTCTGCTTCTAGAAAAGACCTTCAAAGCACACCTAAGTTTCTTTTGTTATAACATCATATTTTAGGCACCTGTTAATATTATTTCACATATTTCAAGCGAACTCAATATTAAGTGACATACAAACCTGACTACTCAGAGAAAATCACATGACACACCCACAAACACAGAATGGTTTTTTAAAGGCTGGAAGCGCAGTGATTAAACATTCCACACTCTGAAGTACTAGACAAAGCTCACATCCCCGCTCCAAGGAAAAGTTAATAAGTCTGCAATACAGTGTGTGTTGAACATTAGTATACAAAGCAACTTCTTTGCATGGCCAGATCATATTTCAATGATTATATGCAATTTTTTTCTTTGTTGACTAACAAATGCGCTAAAACCTCTGACTTTGAGGTATGAAAAGATAATTCTAATGCACTTGAGTATGTAAAGGAACACATGATTGGTGAATGTAAACAAGAGGCCCAATGAGTCACAACTGCTCATCTTAGGAACACTTTAATAGGTCAATGGGATCTGATAAGCCTGAGACATGGCCAATTTTGACTCCAAAGACATTATTGGCAGGATTTATGGAGTTGACCACAAGATGTTGCTATACACTAAATATCTAAGCTCCGGGTCCTATGGGTTCAGAGAAGAAGATTTCTAGGTTTTTCTTTCATTATAATTCTATGGGAGCTGGTAAGCCCTGGGATCTGGCAATTCAGACCCCATGGGCATAATTGGCAGGATACATATAGCTTATCAGTAAATGTTGCTACATACTTAACATCTAAGCTCTGGGCCTTATGGTTTCAGAGAAAAATTTTCTGAAGTTTTACCCTTTGTAAGTCGATGGGAGCCGATGAACCCTCAGGCCTGGCCAATTTGAACCCAAGTGGCATGACTGTCAGGCTTTATGCAGGTGACCACTAGCAGTTACTACACTGCTTGTTTGTTTGCTTGAGGTTTGATGTCCCCATCAACACTATATAGGTCACTTTGGAGACATTGCTTCCAATTTTGTGGGACTTTTACCAGACACTGAGATGAAACTAGAGCTGTCAGTGAAACTGACTAGGGCCCCGGCAGTGCTATCAGAGGAGTAAAAATTTGTGGACGGACAGACGGACAGACAGACAGACGGACAGAGTGATTACTATAGGGCACCCACACTTTCAGTGCGGGGCCCAAATGACATTTCAAGCCCTGTGGTGCAATGAAACTAACAGGATTTATATGCATGGCTGGTCCGACTCTCACTACTTTGCCTTCACAGGCTTAGTCCCTCTCAGTGGTTTACCAGTAATCTTGTGTGGTAAAATGATATGCGGGGAAGCATCATGCAGCTTAATCCATTTCTTCAAGCCCAGATGGGTGTCAGCCAAGCCGTTCCTACATACTCAATATGTAAGCTCTGGGTCTTATGGTTTCAGAGAAGATTTTATAAGTTTTTCCCATTAGAAGTCTATGAGAGCTGATTAGCCATAGGAGGTGGCCAATTTGGTCCCCAGGAAAATGATGGGCCAGAATTAGTAGTTCAACACTAAATGCTGTTACATACTTTAAATATCTAAGGTCGGACCTGATGGTTTCAGAGAAAAGATTTTTGGAAAAATTTTCCCACTGCAAGTCTGTTGGAGCTAATAATCCCCCAGGTGTGGCCAATTTGGACCCCCAGGGGCATGATTGGCAAGACTAATGTAGGGGACCACTAAACGTTGCTACATACTAAATATCTAAGTTCTAGACCTTATGGTTTCACAGAATATTTTTGAAGTTTTTCCAATTAAAACTCTATAGGAGCTTATCAGCCGCGGTGTGTGCCTATTTTTGACCCCAGGGGCATCATTGGCAGGATTTATATGAAGGACCATTGGACGATACTTCCCTTATTGTTCAGAGAAGAAGAATTTGAAGCTTTTCTCATTATAATTCTATGGGAATTGATAAGCCCCAGGGCGTGACCAATTTGGATCCCAGGGGAATAAATGGCAGGATTAATGTAGTTGACTACTAGATGTTGCTACATACTAAATATCTAAGCTCTGTGCCTCACAGAGAGAAGATTTTTATAAGTCTATGGGAGTTATTTGTTGCTATGGCAACCAGTATTCAAATCCAGTAACCCGAATTACCTTAATGTAATCTTTCCCCCTACTTGACAGTGCTTCCCATTAAATATGATCAAGACTGGCCATGGCATATCAGAGATATACTTATTTGAAATTCTGGGCGGACGACGGACGGACAATTTGGAGCATTGGCATACTTATACCTCACATTAGCCTTCAGCTCAGGCGAGCTAAAAAAAGTGTGACAGTATAATATGCAATATATAGTCAGAAACCTGACGTTGTAATATAACATCCCCCATTATTGATGTCTTTAATAATGAAATGTAATTAGTTAGGCACTTGAATTTTATAAGGGTTAACTTAAGTCAATAAATGATTAATGTCTTTAACAAGAAAATAAAATCAGTCAGCCTTACTCTTATTAAATTGTGTAAGGCTGACTGATTTTATTTTCTTGTTAAAGACATTAATCATTTATTGACTATATGCTGCTTGGAGGTCAGAAATGGTAGAAGATATTTATACAAATACACCATAGAAAACAAACTTTTGTGATAAGAATCTCCTAGGACCACCCCTGATTCAAAACTGGACAGTAAGTAATTCATATCAGAACCATTTCAATTTGGCCTGTGTCAGCATATTATTTAAAAAAATAGTTATGAAAATATTTCAGAGTCACTGATGAGGCCTAGTTGGCCAAAACAAAGTAGTCTGGCCCAGAAAACTGTACACTCCATACTTTATAGTTCTGTGGTGTATCCTTTGCTTCCAAGGATAACCCTTTTTTTACATATTTATAATTCTGATATACAGGCATGTATTAAAGAGAAAATAACAGAATGTGCAACAGAGTGTTACAGTAAAAATGCAGCTGAACCACATCTGAAATGATATTGGTATGGCCGATACGACCATTTCCAAAGTACATTTTTAATTAATGCATCAGCAATGCACTGTTACCTGAACAGAAGCCACCATCAGAGTGTTTTGTCATGGCGTTTGAGGATTAACCTTTTCTCAATATTGTTAGATAATTCTTATTAGAGAAAAGGTACAGAATGTGCAACACAGTGTTACAGTAAAAATGCAGCTGAACTACATCTGAAATGATACTGGTATGGCCGATACGACCATTTCCAAAGTACATTTTAAATTAATGCATCAGCAATGCACTGTTACCTGAACAGAAGCCACCATCAGAGTGTTTTGTCGTGGCTTTTTCCAGTTAACCTTCTCTCAATATTATCAGACAATTCTTAAATTTTGGGTTACTTTTTACATACTGTCCCTGACTTAAGTTGAAATGGATTCATCTGTGCATATGTCTCCAGACACAATCTTATGTTCACAACTCCTATACTTTTTAAGGGATTTTAACTTTCTAGTTATTGTTTCCATGCCCTGGAAATGATATTTTATTGAGATCATGCTCAATTAATTTTTTACCAGAGTTTTGGCCCTTTGTGGGTTTTGTTTGTACTGGAGTTTAACAGGCCAGTCAATACTATTTCAGGTGATTTTGAGCCAGTCTGTTTACCTATCCACACTTTTCCATGGCAGGCATATATGTTAGCAGTTAAGTAGTACAGTTCTTCCACAAGAAATTGACAATTGCCCTTCTTGAATCAGCGGTAAGGGAGAGAATGCCCATAGAAAAGGTTTTATCATCACTGTCCACAAAAGAATGTTGTCAACCCTGGCAGGTATTGAACTGATCACCAGTCAGACGCGCATCCTACAGCTACCCAGGCTGGCCATTTGTAAGTTTTATCCATTTTATCAACAGAAGTTCTTATCTTTGCACTCCTTCTACAGCTTTAAAGGGACTTTGATGATACTTTCCAGTTATGGTTCCCATGACCTGAAATACTTTAAAGAGTTCAGAGTTATGGACAGTGTCTGTTTTAGCCATTTTATCAACAAAAGTTCTTGTCTCCACAGCAACTCCTACAGTTTTCAAGGAATTTTGATGAAACTGTCCAGTTATCATTCCCATGACCTGAAGATGATCGTATTTTATGGAGGTCATGCCTGACTGATTTTATCAGAGTTATGGCCCTTTGTCAGTTTTAGCCAATTCTTGTCTCCACAACTCCTTCAGTTTTCAAGTGATTTTGAACAACTTCCTGGTTACTGTTTCCGTGACCTGAAGATGATCATATTTTATCAAGGACATGCTCTACTGATTTTACCAGAGTTATTGGCCTTGGTCAGTTTTAGCCATTTTATCAACAGAAGTTCTGGCCTCCATGACTCCGCCTACAGTTTTCAAATGATTTTGATGAAAATTTCCAGTTATTGTTCCCATGAGATGAAGATGATGATATTTTAGACATCCAGGGGATAAATGACCTGGAGCCTTTTATTTTGACTTTTGTAAGAAGTAGCTGAAAAGACTCTATTCTTCGCGAATGTCTATAAAATGCTGTAATCTGGTGACAACATTTTGAAATGATTCATCACCCCAAAAATGAAGTAAATGTTTTTTTGTTTTTTCAGTCAGTCTACTGATTCTGTCCATTTCTACCTTTCGAGCCTTTGTAGTAGCAGTATAAACAACATGGCAAAGTCTGTCTTCATTCACAAGAATATCAGGATGCCAGGCAAAATCTGGTGAAATATTATTTCCACCAGCAGACTTTGCTCTTGACAATGCCACGAACATTGCACCAGGTGTTTTTGACTCAAACTGACGTGTACCAGGGTTAATAACAATAAAGCGACTACTCTCTCCTTCACCAACAGTCATTCCTTGGCACCTGTGTATAGTTGTTCCCCAGCCTAATCTTAAGGGAATTTGTTTTCTTTTACAACTGAAACACATGCAATCTAGTCTTCTTTCAACAGGCACAATAGGCACTAATTTAGGTCTACATGCTAAAAAACAGGGACCTGTGTATCTCTGAAACTCTACCATGCATACAGTTGGATGAGATTCTTTGGGACTATTGCCATTTAGATAGATAATATCAACAACAGTACCCATAGAACCATTAAAGAGACCATACCTTACATTAAGGTTGGTCGTAAGCATGACTTTGGCTCCTTTACAAAGATACAATGTGCGAACCAATCCACCAGCTTTGTCACTTGACGATGATTTGGAATGAATGCCTGTTGATGAAGCACTGATCTTTGCAATTGGATGCAGTTTATTCAATTCCAGTAGTTGTTTTTTGTTGTGATTCCATTCTTCAGAATGGTTTGGAAAAACAAACAAACCTTCAGACAACATTCTTGAAAGTAACTGTTCTCCATAAGACAACCTTAGGTTTGTCCATTGAAACTGCTGTAGCCATGCTGCCTGCTCTTTGTTTGTTTTATATTCTCGCATGGCCATGAGGGTTGATCGGAACTGTTTCTGACTTTCATCTTGTCGAACAATTTCCGTGAGGGTGATAGCAGTGTTAAACTCCTTCCAAACTAACACTCCGTGCATGGCAGCAGGATTGTGCAAGTGGCAATTATAGACAGGAGAATCGCAGACAGGAGGTAACTGAACATCATCACCTAAAAATACTACAACAGGAATGCCACCCCATGAATACTTGGATTTTTTATCTGTACCATACTGGCACATATACTCCATCCAACCCAATGTAGTGCAACCTATCATTGATCTTTCATCAATTAATAGGGCATGAAGACCACGACAACATTTTTGTAAAGTTTCTCCCAAAATTCCATCTGGAGGTTTCATTTCCCCTTTAGCGCTTGAATTTGTGGGAATTTTCAGAAAACTATGCAGTGTTACTCCTGATATGAGATTGGCACTGTTGCCCGTAGGACATAAAACTTGAACAGACTTATTGCTATTAAACAACTTTCTAATTGAGAACACCAAACATTTAATCAAATATGACTTTCCTGTTCCTGCAGTACCAGCAACTATCATTCGCAAGGGAATGACAGTCTGTGGGTTGTCAAGGTAATCAAACAATACATTCATTATACAAGTATAAGCAAATCTTTGTTCTCCGTTCAGCAAGTTTAACTGAACATCTGGCAAATCAAGATCAGAATCTGCAGGATTTTCCTCTTTCAAGAGATTTTCAATAAAAGTAATTCCGAGGTCTGGTGTATATTGATAGCTTGTAATAGTCCAGTCAAAATCTACACCGCCATCATCATAGTTAAAATCTGATGTGAAATCATCAAAAACAGCATTTGGAGCTATAAGCTCCATCCATTCAGGCTGTTCAGTATCACTATTGTCAGATAAAGAATGAGATTCATCCTCATTAGGATTGGATATATATCTTTTTGCTCTTTCAACATCAGCCTTCACAAATCTTGGACAGTCGTCTGTGTCAATAAAATGTAAAAATACAGATAGCCATGTTGTGTCTGCAGATTTAATATCTACAATTTCCCTCCAATTTTTCCAGTGGAGAAGAATCATGGTTCTACAGTATTCCTCTGTAAGTGGCCATGAAGCTCTTAAAGGAGCACCAGACACAACAGGAACTTTACCTGTTTTACAAATATATTCATACCAGGATGCCTGGTCTTCTTTGGGTCTTTTAAGGTACTTATCTAGAGGGGTATTCCTAGTAAGTGTAGTACCACTTCTTTCAAGAATTCTAGATCCTGACATACTCACATTTTGAAACTGATGGCTGCATCTAAATAAAGGTATAGCAGAAAGTTCAAAAGAGGCTTCAACAGCAGAAACATCACGCTTGACCGTGTGCATAAGAAGTTTTGTGCACAAAGACCTAGCTGGTGCATCTGTAGTAGAATCTGAAGAATTTGCCATATCATTAAAGAGGTTAACAAGTGCCCCAGTGGACTCATTACCTTTACAGGCATATCCAGAAACATACCTTTCTGTAGCAATAATTTCATCAACAGATGGATTGTCAGGACCAGCTTTTGAAAGAATTAATGAGATATCTCCATTTGCTCGCCAGCCCTGTGTATGGTACTGTGAGTGCTGGACAAGCATTGGGTGGTCTCTTTCAAGCTCTAAACGCATTGAGCCATTTTTGTCCTTGACAATTTCAGGTTGTTCCCTTAACTGCTTACCAGGTGATTCTGTAGAACCAAATTCCATTCTACAGACTTTTTTTGATTGTTTGCTGGCATATGAGGTAGGTGTTCTCAAACAGTAATCTGAACACCTATGTAAATTGATTCTATTCGTGAGCAAAAGATGGTCCTGGACAATAGACTCTTGTGTCTCACTTATGTCCATGAACAATTTCAATAAAGGATTGGATTCCTCTGCTGGTAAAGGCGCTGTACCTTCAGGAGGGGGCCAGAATTCTTTACGAGAAGAACCATCTTCATTTCTGCCAGCAGGGTGCAGAGCAGTCATTTTGAACTCTGCCTTTGCCCACTTAGCTAAAGCCTCTGCACTATCTTCATCAGAGAGACCATTTGAAATGGCATCATGCAACAAAACGTGAGGTTCACGATCTGCACGCCAGCATAAACCATGCCAGTGGATCATACCTCTTGACTTTGCAAACTCCTGTCTATACCAGAAAGACTGCACTCCAAATATAGGACCCATAACATGTTCAAAGTAAGCTTTTGTCCGAATGTCAAAATAATGGCCGACAATATGTGTATTTTTTTGCAGAGCTGTAAAAAGAGAATTTCTGTCGTTTAAGTCAGTGAATGAACCTGTTGTTTGTTGACTATAAAGCTCAAGAAGACGTTTGAGAGCTTTAAAATGAAATTCAGCACAACTTCCTGTTGTGAAGAATGATGGCAGACCTTTCTTTTCATTGATTTGAAATTGTATTAAAGCCCTTAATTCTTTGGATCTCTGGGTCCAGTACTGGCTTGTTCCTCTCAAGCATGCACCAAAATACAATACTTTTTCAGCAATTGAGCTGTCACCATTTTCAATTTTTTCTTTAATATCTGAAACAGAGAGGTGCTTATCCCCAAGTTGTTGTTGTACAATGTAAGTACTTTGTTCTAGTGTTCTTTTTCTCATAATCATGTTATGTACAATAAATTTGAAATAGGGATGCTGAGCAAATCGCCCATCATCATACCATATGAGGTGATCTGCCCAGTTTGAAAGAGAGGAACATGTTCTAGAACGATTTACATAAAAGTCCCCCGCGCCAGTAGGGAATAAGCAGGGGAATGCCAGAGAAAAGAAATGCACTGTTGTAAACTCAGAAACAGGGTTATCCTCTCGTGTTGGCCATGGAATTGTTACAACATTGCGTGTAGCAGTGACTGGACCATGAACAGGGCCAATAACTTCTTCAATAACGTGTTCAACTCGATCCCGTATGTTCAAAATGGGCTCAGGTAGTAAAACACCAGAACTTGTATCTCCAGAAACATCTCCAGGATCAACCTGTTCTTGTGCAGGACCAAGGTCCATGGAAGTACTTAGATTCTGCATGTCTATACTTGGCAACTCTATGTCATTATCTAATGGTAATTCACTCAACCTTTCCTGACTAATAATAATGTCAGTGTAAGCTGGGTTATTACTTTTCAGCCATTCCAAGGCAAACTGAACAGAATACCTACGGACTCTAAACTCTTTATTGCCAGGTTTTCTAACTTTGATAATGTTTATTTCACTTGGAAGTTTAGGGAGTATTTGGGCAGGTTCGTTTATATCCTGTGGAAATGTTACACAGTGTCCACTGGCAGCTATCCCCCCATGCTTAAGCATATGAACATGAATAGCTGGAGCAATTCTGCAAATTAGCTGTTGCTCAGTTAAAGACAAATCTTTAAGCTCATTGGGGACAGGACCAGGATCCATATTGTTCTCTTTGGAAAACATTTTGACATGATTTTTGTCTGAAAAGCAGCGCCTGCATGTATTTTGATTAGCCATATTCATATTTAGTCGGCGCTCATTACATATAGAACAACATTGAAAAATCAAAGCCATCTGTGACAGCTCAAATGCTCTTATTGCATCCATTGCTCTGTTGAACTGGTGATTTTCTGAAAAGGGTGGTGGATTTGGTAAAGTACAGACATCAACATTGAATTTCTTCTCCCCGCTTCTGATTCTTCTGGTGTTTCTAGATCTCCTCAATTTCTTATTTACTTTTGATTCATGTTTAGTAGGAAATTCAAAAGGAATTCCAAGTTTTCTACATTTCAGGAAAGTATCTTCTTCCTCGGGCAAATAAAGAAAACTGTTTACATTTGATCCATTCTCGCACACAATGTTTTCATGTATATTTGATGATGAAGGTGGCAAATGTTCGCTAATTTTATTTTGAAGAGTATCAATGAGTTCAGGAGCTTGGTATTTGAAGTAAGAAGTATGAGAATTCCTACTTATAGATACATTTTTAGAGTATGCGGATGAAGAATGATTTGAAACACTAATATTCTGATTTTTTTTTTTTTTTGTTCTGTCACATTCTATTGGTTTTGGGGCTGAGAAAGCAGCAACATGCGTTTGGAGAAGTTGAAAGTGGTTGTGATTCAAGAGAAGAAAGATGGTGTTTTCAGTGTGAGTGTCAGAAGAGTATGAAACATTGTGAAAAGTAGGTAAATGCTTCTGAGACCTTTCATCAAAAGTTGAACCCTGGACAAAAGTGACAATATTGACATGGAAAATAGCACATGCAGCCTTAATTTCCGAAGCTGTAGCCCATGAATTTGAATGGGTCATAAATTCCCAGTAATGATATTGAGAAGCAAAATGCTGACCATGACAAAGTTCAGCCATATCTTTACATGTAACCCAGTTATCCACTATATATCTAGTGATAAGCCTCCTATAAAAATGGACGAAGCTGCTACTACCGTGCAAGGCCAGACTTAGACAGTGAAAAAAACAATTACCATCTCCAGGTACATTGAGAGTTTCAGCTTGCTTTCCATCAATCAACATTTTTTCTCCCACTTGCATGAGTTTAGATTTTTGAAAAGCTTTAAATACATTTTCATTTAAAGTTGAAGAAACATCTAAATCAATGCTTTCAGATTCAATGATAACATCTGATTGAGAGTTATCTGACTGTTTTACTACTTTTTCATTTGTGTATCTTTTCTTTTTTTTGTGTATTTTGTTTTCTTTTAAATTATGAACCACATTAGAAGGTAGAGCATCATTTGATAGATTCTTAGAGTAGCAATGTTCATGGTGAAACACAAACTGTTCTGATTGTTGCATTTGATTTTTTCTCTTCCTTGAAGTACAAGGCATTTCACTACCAATCTTGTTGTCCATTATATTTAGTTTATATAGAAAAAAAGAATTCAAATAAGAGAAAAATAATAATGCATTAAGAAATTTGTTAGTTATTTTAGCGAGGATATGAAATGGCTTCTATAGCATGCACAAGCACACCATTGCTAATATAGGACAAACAAACAGCAGTATCAAATATCAGAGACTGAAAATGAATAATTAAAAAAGCAGGAAAGACCCCCCAAAACGGGAAAATGTAGTCACAGAGTAAAATTTGCAATATACATGAATGAAAGCAGTAATACCAAAGACTTTTTTGTTTACATTTTGAAGAAAGCAATGTCAAGCAGCAATTCCTTGTATAAAAAATACAAAAGAAATTTATTGCTTTTTCTTACCATTGTAGCTCATCCAAGAGAACTGGTTATCCTGAGTTCTAGGAACTGTTTATAGTAGCCGAAATTTTCAAAAAAGCATATAACATTTGCGTAGCATGCACTGAAAATAAATTATAATGCAAAAAGGGTTGCTTGATTTTGTTTTTGTTCTCGGAGATGTTGCACTCGTGAGTTAGGAGGCCTTCAAGCCAACTGAACAGATTATTTGTCTAAATCATGACTGAAGTAAGGGTAAGGATTGCAGCTGCGTAAAATCAGTTTAAGCACCCCAACCCCAAAGTCCCCCCACCCCCAGTTGAATTTGTTTCACTGACCATACCAAGGCGGTTCTTCTGTCACGGTTTATTTTTTTTTTTTTGGGGGGGGGGGGTTCATGGCCCTTTCAAGATTATTTCACTCATATGGAGCTGATTGTTAATCAGAGGTGGGCGAAAACCAGAGTACCCAGAGAAAAATCACCTGACCTTCTGTTGCAGAACTTGGCATCTCACATGTGACCCAAGCGAGGCTCTAACCACAGTGGTGAGAGACCTAATGACCAAGAGTCAGTGCTCTTAACCACCAGGCCATGGAGGCCCCAGTTTAAATATATGAATTGTATCAATTCCTGATCATTGCCTTCACTTCTGTTTTGGATAAGTTGTGAAATACTGTAAAAATGTAAAATCAATTCAAGATGTAGTCGTCATTTGCTGGCATTTTTTCGGTCAATGGTTCAGAGCATGTGATATTTTTCATAGAATGTCAGTTTGAGGTAGATAGTAAAAAATGCTCCACTGATTGGATAATATGTTTTACATCAAGTGTTGTAATGAAATGCAAGTGAATGCAAGGTATAGACTGGGCCCCATGGCATAATGCATAGGAGCCCTGAATCTTAATCAGTAGGTCTCTGACTGCTGTGGTTTAAGCCTGGCTTGGGTCACCCGTGAGAAGCCAAGTTCTGCAATGGAAGGTCTGATACTCTGGTGTCGTCCACCTTTAATTCACAGTTGGCTGGATATATGAGAAATAATCTTGAAAAGTCCATAAAACCAGACCAAAGATAAAGGAAAACAATAAATAAACAAGATGGGTTTGCGAACCAGTGATGCCCCTGGACAGCACATGTGAAATATGAAAGCCCATCACTAACCAATCAAAAGGTATGACCAATGTTCAAGTCTTAAAAAGAGTAGGTCAAGGTGACGAGGTCAAAATATATGGTACCACAGAAAAGGTCTGTGACAAGGAATGCTCATGTGAAATATGAAAGCCCAATCACTTACCAATCAAAAGTTATGGGCAATGTTAAACTTTTTAAAAAGGTCAAATGTCAAGGTGAAGTTGACAAGGTAAAAAATTGTACCACTGGAAAGGTCTTGCAACAAGGAACGCACATGTGAAATATGAAAGCCCTATCACTTGCTAATCAAAAGTTATGGCCAATGTTAAGTTTTTAAAAATTAGGTCACATGTCAAGGTCACAAGGTAAAAACAAATCGAATCACTGGAAAAGTCTTTTGACAAAGAATGCAAATATGAAAGCCCTATCACTTATGAATTGAAAATTACGGCCAATAGTGAAGTTTTTAAAATGTAGGTCAAACGTCAACGTCAGAAGGTGAAAAAATATGGTATGACTGGAAAGGTCTTGTGACATGGAAAGCATATGTGAAATATGAACGCCCTATCACTAACCAATCAAAAGTTATGGCCAATGTCAAGGTTTTTAAAATGTGGGTCAAATGTCAAGGTCATAAGTTCTAAAATTATAGTGCCATTGGAAAGATCTTGTGACAAAGAATGCACATGTGAAATATGAAAGCCCTATCACTTACCAATCGAAAGTTATGGCCAATGTTAAAAGTTTTTAAAAAGTGGTTAAAATGTCAAGGTCATGAGGTCAAAAATTATGGCACCACTGGAAGGGTCTTGTGACAAGGAATGCACATGTGCAATATGAAAGCCCTATCACTTACCAACCAAAAGTTATGGCCAATGTTTAAAGTTTTTAAAAAGTAGGTTAAATGTAAAGGTCAAGGTCACAAGGTAAAAAATGATGGGATGGTACCACCAGAAAAGTCTTGTGACCAGGAATGCACATGTGAAATATGAAAGCCACTTAACATACAACAGTTATGGCCAATGTTTTTGAAAAGTAGGTAACGGTCAAGGTCACATCAGTTACCATTCAAAAGTTATGCCGAATAGTAAGGTTTTTGCGGACAGACAAACAGACAACAAACAGGCAGACAGACAGACCAAAAACTACATGCCCCCCTCCAGGCATAAAAAGAGAAAAGTGAGATATAATAAGGAAATGTAAAAGCTGAAGGGTCTGGAAAGTAAAGAATCGGACATGAATAGGAACTATAAATGTTTTTAGAGGAAAAAAAGTCCCCCCCCCACTATAAATATATCTTAAACACCCATTTCGCTGGCCTCAGTAGCACGTGTGACTGGTGATCAGGAGGACATGAGTTCGATGCCTGCCAGGGCTGGCAACATTCTTTCGTGGAGATTGATCATGAAGTCTTTTCTCTCTTTGGCCCCAGCCCATCGGGGCTTGAAGAAATATATGGGCTGCATGATGCTTCCACGCAGAGCTGAAACCGACATGAACATGAGTACATGTAAACAGCCTTTGGGGATCTAAGCCTGCCCAGGCAAAGGGGTGCATGTCGGCCCGTCCATGCTTATAAACCCTACTGGTTTCATTCGCCGACAGGGCTTGAGATGTCATTCCATCTCAATGTCGGGTAAAAGTCCCACAAAATTGGAATCAACGTCTTCAAAATGACATTTACAGTGTTGACAGGGATGTTAAACCTCAAATCAATCAATCTATGGGGCCATTCTCTCCCTTTCACTGATTCAAGAAGAGCAGTTATCAGTTTCGGATAAAAGAATGTGCACTGTAGTGGTTAATTGCTAATGTATAAGCTTGCCCAGGAAAAGTGTGGAAAGGTTAACTGACCAGCTCAAAAATGACCTAAAATAGTGTTGACTGGGCTGTTTAACCCCAATACAAACAAACAAAAAAAAAAAACACCCATTTGACTTTAATGAGCAGGTTATGGTCACCAAAATGTAAGCTGCAAACAAGCCATTTTTGGAAAAAAATGACAGTTTTGAAGATTCTGTGACCTCAGAAAAACAACAGTCATTAAAAAGCTCAGATCAACAGAATCTAATCAAATTTGGTAGGCTGTCATTAAATACTGAACCCACTTTGACCAACATTCATCAATTCTTAATTGATATAGGGTACAGATAAGCCTTTTTCTTTGGCCCAAAAAGAACAGGTTTTCGGAGCCCTTGACCTTAGAGTTGAGACATGCCATTTTTGGCCCAAATTGACTGTTATGTCGGACCTATGACCTTGAAAAAAGGTTTAGGTCACCAAAATCTGCAGTATTTCATAATGATATAATGTACCAAGTTTGAATTTGAAAATGATATAAAGTGCAGACAAACCATTTATGGCCCAAAATTGACTGTTTGGCCTGTGACCATGAAAAATGGTCAAGGCCACCAAAATCTAATCAAATATGCACTATGTTGTAATGATATACTGTACCAAGTTTGAATAATATTAATCAGTTTATCAATGACAGAGAGGGCAGACAAGCCATTTTTGGCCCAAAATTGACTGTTTTTAAGTTTGACTAAAATTGATCAATTTGGTAATGAGATGGTGCAGACAAGCCATTTTTGGTCCCAGATTGACTGTTTTGGGGGCCTGTGACCTTGAAAATGAGGTCAAGATCATGCAGCAATTACACAAGAAATAAAACATCAGGTAATTCTCAACTGTACTGGTGTAATAACAGCAAGACATGTGCAATATATGGCATGAATAATGTGGTCAAACACTACTGGGGTTGTTTTACTGTTACATTATATCTTCTTAATCTCTTCTGGAACTATTCGAAGAACCCACAACATGTTTAAGGTGTTGGAGCTATTGTGTTCGGAGAGGTAAAATTGTGAGGGGAGATAAATGAAATATCATAGCACCCAGAGTTGTGTTTTTTGCAGAAGACACACCTTCTAACCAAGTCCCATCAATATATCTCCAATGGTATTGGAGTTATGAAGATTGCAAGTTTATATTGTAAAGGGAGATAATTAAAAATCATGATGTTGAGAGTTTTGGTTCTTGCTCATGACACATCTTCTTGGCTTATATGCATTGGACAATCTGTTGTGTCTGTTGCTGAGCAACCCTTTTTGATTATTATTACTCTCTCATAAGCCCCCACCCATAGCTGAATCCAGCCTGCACACAAGTACTGGTAAACCACTAAGAGGATCTAAGCCTGTCCAGGAACCATGGTGCGAGAGGACCGTCCATGCTAAATAACCCTATTGGTTTCATTGGGCGACAAGGCTTGAGATGTGATTTCATCTCAATGTCGGGTAAAAGTCCCACAAAATTGGAAGCAACGTCTCCAAAATGACATTTACAGTGTTGATAGGGAAATTGGGTTGTTAAACGACAAATCAAACAAACAATTACTCACTCATGCAACAGTACGATTCCATTGTTTGTTCACATCTCCAAAATGGCTATATTTCTGAGTAAAATATGTGCTAATTTTCTTAATTATACTGCAAACCTAGAATGTGGGTGCTTGTTAGAAGTGCCTCATTGAGTACCCACATTAACCTGTCCAGGAGCAGAAATGAAAATTAATGTAGACTCCTCTAAACCCAATTTATCTGTATATTAACCCATTTTGTACCGAATAGAATCTTCCTCCTCATATATAGAACAAGTCCATTTCAAAATTTAGGGATGGAAGGTTGCATTTTCTTCAAATTTATTTGGAAAATGGCTGAACTTCTTGCAAACAGTGAAGGCCCTGATCAGATGCTGTGTTCTGTGATGTTTGATCTGGGCCTCCACTGATTGCCAATTACCCGTTTTGGGGTTTCCGAGACAAAATGGGTTAAGTGCTGCTTTGGGGATGTTCATTTCTCAGACTTGTTTAACATTTTTCAAAACCCCAGGCACAAATAAATCAGTATAAATTTCTCACACATGGGACAACAGTATATATCCCTTTTTATTAATTGACTGAGCCGTACAGACCAGAGGTCAGCCATATTAACACCAGGTCAACCAATATTAACCGAGGTCAAGTGAGGTAAAAAAATTAATACATGTTATCATGATTTTTTAATTATGTTGTTAATAATAATAATATTGTTATTGATCAAGTAATTTCGTATTCACCCAGGTACAGGACTTCGGTCAGCTGCATTAGCCCTCGCGTTCGGCTTAGGGCCAATGCACCAGACCTTGGACCTGTACCTGGGCCAATATGAATTTATTTGATTAATAACATTATAGTATAGCAGTGGAAACAATGTGGAAACAATTGCTTTATATAAAAATGTATATTGCAGTGGAATAAGTCTTAGAATGTATATGTAATGTTGCAGTTTTCATAAATCGACGACTGTTGTTCCTTTAAAATGTAGCACTACATGTAGATGAATTGAAAATGAATTTTAGCACAACACTTGTAAAAAAGGTTTAATAAACCTTCTTTAGAAGGTAAGAATAATAAAGCTCTGCCTTTTGTTTTTGCTCTGTTACGTTTGTGTAAAGGAGCCATTTTGCACACTGATTTTCTCAATTCTTCGGCAGTCTAACGGAAATGTTTTGTTTTTTTTACCACTTGGAACACTTTTTTAACCACTTGGAGCATTTGGGTGACCAGGGTCAGACAGACAGAGAATGATCAGATTGAGAACTAGACAAGGAAATCTCATGCTCGTTTTCAGCACTTATTAAAGTCTCTTGCTCTGCAAAGCGTCAAATAAGACATAAATAAACTGTAAACTTGTCTGAGATTTCCATATCTTGATCCCAAGAACACCCTACGTTCCATTATTACCATACAGAACAGATTGGCTGGTAACTTAATCTACAATAGTGCATATGAAATATTTCAAATTCCCAGTGAACACAATGAATATGTTACAGAAGAGGACAAGGAAAGAAGGATGGGCATGTATACAGCAAAAGTAAATGCTTATAAGGACCATTCAAACAGATTTTTAGTGGCTTTTACAATGCATTCCATTTTTTCCAAAGATTTTCACCTGAAAAGTATTTCTTTTTGAAAATGTTCTTTAAATTTTTGCAACCCCATTAGCTTAGCTCATGAAACTGCTGGGGATTTTTACGTGTCACATAAATGGATAGTGGTTTACAGGAAAATAACATGAAAGCTAAAGAGATACCAGAGTGCAGAGACTGAGGCACAGAATACTAAATATTCCGTCGTCTTCTGGCGCAACTGCATGCATAGTTGCTTTACCCTTCAACTTAAATGCTACCAAAATCCATCTCCATGACAACCTGAAGGATTTTAATTGTTTTAAAGGAGCTTCAAAATGTAACAACTTATTTGTCATGAAGTTTGTATTGACCTTCAGCATTGTGAAATTATGGCATTTTTAGTTATTTTACAATATTGCATCATAACTGACAAAGGAAGTATAAAATGTGAATTGAATTCTTGAATGAATCTTTGAAACAAATGTATGCAAAAATGTAAAAAGACCAGATCTGAAAATTTTATGGCTGGATACTGGTATATACATGTATGTGGCATCCCTCAGACCTTTTATCCTAGGTTGTTATACAGTGTTTTTAAATTAAAGGGAAAAATGCCATACAAACCATAGAATGCTGGCTATTCTCTCACACATATTCTGATAGTACTGTTTTCTAACCTGTTTTGTAACTGTAATGTAAAATATACAAATTTATCAAGTGCACCTGAAAGCGCCATAGGGCGACAGGGCTTGAGATGTCATTTCATCTCAATGTCGGGTAAAAGTCACACAAAATTGCAAGCAATGTCTCCAAAATGACCTTTACAGTGTTGACGGTGACATTGGGTCGTTAAACCACAAATCAAACAAACAATTACTCACTCATGCAACAGTACGATTCCATTGTTTGTTCACATCTCCAAAATGGCTATATTTCTGAGTAAAATATGTGCTAATTTTCTTATTTATACTGCAAACCTAGAATGTGGGTGCTTGTTAGAAGTGCCTCATTGAGTACCCACATTCACCTGTCAAATTTATCAAGTGCACCTGAAAGCGCCATAGGGCGACAGGGCTTGAGATGTCATTTCATCTCAATGTCGGGTAAAAGTCACACAAAATTGCAAGCAATGTCTCCAAAATGACCTTTACAGTGTTGACGGTGACATTGGGTCGTTAAACCACAAATCAAACAAACAATTACTCACTCATGCAACAGTATGATTCCATTGTTTGTTCACATCTCCAAAATGGCTATATTTCTGAGTAAAATATGTGCTAATTTTCTTAATTATACTGCAAACCTAGAATGTGGGTGCTTGTTAGAAGTGCCTCATTGAGTACCCACATTAACCTGTCCAGGAGCAGAAATGAAAATTAATGTAGACTCCTCTAAACCCAATTTATCTGTATATTAACCCATTTTGTACCGAATAGAATCTTCCTCCTCATATATAGAACAAGTCCATTTCAAAATTTAGGGATGGAAGGTTGCATTTTCTTCAAATTTATTTGGAAAATGGCTGAACTTCTTGCAAACAGTGAAGGCCCTGATCAGATGCTGTGTTCTGTGATGTTTGATCTGGGCCTCCACTGATTGCCAATTACCCATTTTGCGGTTTCCGAGACAAAATGGGTTAAGTGCTGCTTTGGGGATGTTCATTTCTCAGACTTGTTTAACATTTTTCAAAACCCCAGGCACAAATAAATCAGTATAAATTTCTCACACATGGGACAACAATATATATCCCTTTTTATTAATTGACTGAGCCGTACAGACCAGAGGTCAGCCATATTAACACCAGGTCAACCAATATTAACCGAGGTCAAGTGAGGTAAAAAAATTAATAAATGTTATCATGATTTTTTAATTATGTTGTTAATAATAATAATATTGTTACTGATCAAGAAATTTCGTATTCACCCGGGTACAGGACTTCGGTCAGCTGCATTAGACCTCGCGTTCGGCTAAGGGCCAATGCACCAGACCTTGGACCTGTACCTGGGCCAATATGAATTTATTTGATTAATAACATTATAGTATAGCAGTGTCACAATGTGGAAACAATTGCTTTATATAAAAATGTATATTGCAGTGGAATAAGTCTTAGAATGTATATGTAATGTTGCAGTTTTCATAAATCGACGACTGTTGTTCCTTTAAAATGTAGCACTACATGTAGATGAATTGAAAATGAATTTTAGCACCACACTTGTAAAAAAGGTTTAATAAACCTTCTTTAGAAGGTAAGAATAATAAAGCTCTGCCTTTTGTTTTTGCTCTGTTACGTTTGTGTAAAGGAGCCATTTTGCACACTGATTTTCTCAATTCTTCGGCAGTCTAACGGAAATGTTTTTTTTTTTTTTTACCA
Source organism: Lucinisca nassula (assembly GCA_963580285.1). Lineage (NCBI taxonomy): Eukaryota > Metazoa > Mollusca > Bivalvia > Lucinida > Lucinidae > Lucinisca > Lucinisca nassula. The sequence continues at coordinate 115,370,390 of OY757018.1, forward strand.
CTTGGAACACTTTTTTAACCACTTGGAGCATTTGGGTGACCAGGGTCAGACAGACAGAGAATGATCAGATTGAGAACTAGACAAGGAAATCTCATGCTCGTTTTCAGCACTTATTAAAGTCTCTTGCTCTGCAAAGCGTCAAATAAGACATAAATAAACTGTAAACTTGTCTGAGATTTCCATATCTTGATCCCAAGAACACCCTACGTTCCATTATTACCATACAGAACAGATTGGCCGGTAACTTAATCTACAATAGTGCATATGAAATATTTCAAATTCCCAGTGAACACAATGAATATGTTACAGAAGAGGACAAGGATAGAGGGATGGGCATGTATACAGCAAAAGTAAATGCTTATAAGGACCATTCAAACAGATTTTTAGTGGCTTTTACAATGCATTCCATTTTTTCCAAAGATTTTCACCTGAAAAGTATTTCTTTTTGAAAATGTTCTTTAAATTTTTGCAACCCCATTAGCTTAGCTCATGAAACTGCTGGGGATTTTTACGTGTCACATAAATGGATAGTGGTTTACAGGAAAATAACATGAAAGCTAAAGAGATACCAGAGTGCAGAGACTGAGGCACAGAATACTAAATATTCCGTCGTCTTCTGGCGCAACTGCATGCATAGTTGCTTTACCCTTCAACTTAAATGCTACCAAAATCCATCTCCATGACAACCTGAAGGATTTTATATGTTTTAAAGGAGCTTCAAAATGTAACAACTTATTTGTCATGAAGTTTGTATTGACCTTCAGCATTGTGAAATTATAGCATTTTTAGTTATTTTACAATATTGCATCATAACTGACAAAGGAAGTATAAAATGTGAATTGAATTCTTGAATGAATCTTTGAAACAAATGTATGCAAAAATGTAAAAAGACCAGATCTGAAAATTTTATGGCTGGATACTGGTATATACATGTACGTGGCATCCCTCAGACCTTTTATCCTAGGTTGTTATACAGTGTTTTTAAATTAAAGGGAAAAATGCCATACAAACCATAGAATGCTGGCTATTCTCTCAAACATATTCTGATAGTACTGTTTTCTAACCTGTTTTGTAACTGTAATGTAAAATATACAAATTTATCAAGTGCACCTGAAAGCGCCATAGGGCGACAGGGCTTGAGATGTCATTTCATCTCAATGTCGGGTAAAAGTCACACAAAATTGCAAGCAATGTCTCCAAAATGACCTTTACAGTGTTGACGGTGACATTGGGTCGTTAAACCACAAATCAAACAAACAATTACTCACTCATGCAACAGTACGATTCCATTGTTTGTTCACATCTCCAAAATGGCTATATTTCTGAGTAAAATATGTGCTAATTTTCTTATTTATACTGCAAACCTAGAATGTGGGTGCTTGTTAGAAGTGCCTCATTGAGTACCCACATTAACCTGTCCAGGAGCAGAAATGAAAATTAATATAGACTCCTCTAAACCCAATTTATCTGTATATTAACCCATTTTGTACCGAATAGAATCTTCCTCCTCATATATAGGACAAGTCCATTTCAAAATTTAGGGATGGAAGGTTGCATTTTCTTCAAATTTATTTGGAAAATGGCTGAACTTCTTGCAAACAGTGAAGGCCCTGATCAGATGCTGTGTTCTGTGATGTTTGATCTGGGCCTGCACTGATTGCCAATTACCCATTTTGCGGTTTCCGAGACAAAATGGGTTAAGTGCTGCTTTGGGGATGTTCATTTTTCAGATTTGTTTAACATTTTTCAAAACCCCAGGCACAAATAAATCAGTATAAATTTCTCACACATGGGACAACAATATATATCCCTTTTTATTAATTGACCTTCTCAGCATTGTGAAATTATAGCATCTTTAGTTATTTTACAATATTGCATCATAACTGACAAAGGAAGTATAAAATGTGAATTGAATTCTTGAATGAATCTTTGAAACAAATGTATGCAAAAATGTAAAAACACCAGATCTGAAAATTTTATGGCTGGATACTGGTATATACATGTATGTGGCATCCCTCAGACCTTTTATCCTAGGTTGTTATACAGTGTTTTTAAATTAAAGGGAAAAATGCCATACTAACCATAGAATGCTGGCTATTCTCTCACACATATTCCAATAGTACTGTTTTCTAACCTGTTTTGTAACTGTAATGTAAAATATACAAATTTATCAAGTGCACCTGAAAGAAGTAGCATAAGAGTACATTAACAGCAAAGGAAGAAATCAGTATACATGTACATCTATATGCAGTATATTGAGACATTGGTACTAATATCAGCCTTACAGGGATATAGTCTAGACTATGCAAATAATATAATGTTATTAATCAAGTAATTTTGTATTGGCCGAGTTAGTGTTCTGAGGTCTGCTGTATTGGCCTGAGACTGAAGGCTGAGGCCAATACAGCTGACTGAGGACCTGTAGCTGGGACAGTACAAAATTATTTGATAAATGACAATTTTATTAATTGATCCCATTAAAAACATGATTGTTTATTTTTTACTTCAGTGTTATACGGATGACCTCCAAAAATACAGGATAGTCAATTAATAAATGTCAATAGTGTCAGACCAACTGTATGGGTAGGCATGTCTGGTGTGGCCCTCTGGAAATGTATCAGTCAGAAAGTTGTTTAAATATTCCTCAATATTATAAGAAACAGTAAATGTAGCTATATTTAAATGTGAACTGTATCACTGTTATTACACAATTCTTCAAAGAAACTAAGAGAGTAAGATAATTAGGAAAGAGAAACAGAGGCCCTTGGAGAAAATGCATCATTGAAATAACAATGAACTGGTAATGCTTAGTCTCTTGCCCGCTGAACATGGAAATGTACCTTTTAAGACAGTGTAAATTAAGATCAGAAGTAACTGAGCAGGATATACACTGTTTTGTCATGCAGTTACTGAACAGAGATGCTTATCTGGTGGTATTTTAAGTAATTTCATTACAATGCATGATAATAACTCATAAATGGGTGTGGTAACATTAATGTATTCAGCCAGATAGCGGTTAGTACTAAGCATGGGTGCATTATTTTTTTTTTACCATTTCGAGCCAACACAATTCATTATGTGGAGTAAAAGTGGAATACCAGGACAAAAGCACAAGAATAAGTTAGTTTGTTGGGAGGTTAAATGATTTGCCTGAAAATATTATAAGAATTCCGAAACCTGAAGACTTGGTGCATTTGTAAAAATTCCAAAAGTTGAAGACTTCCTGTATTTGTCCTTAAGTTGAAAAATTTTCTTTTTCATCCGGCAAGGAGTCCAACAAGGTGCAGTAATTTTGTGGGACTTTTACCCGACATTGCGATGAAATGACATCTCAAGCCCTGGCACCCAATGAAACCAATAGGATCTATAAGCATGGATGGGCCGATCACTAAGTTTGTATTGGAAATCTTGAACAAATATTTGTGAAAATATAAAAAAACCCTAGACTTGAATAAGTTCTTGATGGATACCGGATATTTCTAATGCCTCACACCTTTTTATCATAGGGTTTAGTTACAGTCTGTTTAACAATAACGCAAACAAAAAATGACATACTTCCCATAAAATGTAGGCTATTATGTGCTAGCATGCAGTCATCTTGTTACTGGTATTCAATGCATAATGTAAGATAACGAAGAAAGAGTAAGATTATATACAAGAAATGGAGCCTCTTGCTTCAAACTTCAATTTGTTTGTTTGTTTGATTTGAGGTTTTAACATCCCTGTCAACACAGTATAGGTCATTTTGAAGGCGCTGCTTCCAATATTGTGGGACTTGAGATGAAATGACATCTCAAGCCCTGTCACCCAATGAAACCAAAAAGGTTTGTAAGCATGGACAGACCTACTCGATTTGCCTGGGCAGGCTTAGATCCTCTAAGCGGTTTACCAGCAGTCATGTGCGGTCGGTTACAGCTCTGTGTGGAAGCATCATGCAGCACATCTGTTTCTTCAAGCCCCGATGGACGATGGTCGAAGTTCAATTCGTATCATACAAATGTAATGATTAACTATGATCCACTTGGGAATGAAAATGCGTATCTTTGCAAACAGTCTAGATCCAGATCAGAAGTCAATGTGTCAGGACCTACATTGCTATATTTTTTTTCAAATTGAATGAATACTTCAATCATATAAATTGATTTGATCTCTTGATAATCCAAAATGCAGGAGTTTTGATAATTTTGTTTGCATCTTAGTGTCAAGGCTAAGTACATGGATAATTATCTGTCAGTCTTCTCAATGAAACCAATGGATAAATTTATATGCATTGACGATTCGACTTGCACCACTTTGCCTAGGAATGTTTGGAGCCTGTAAGCAGTTTGCCAGTACCGGTAGTCATGCGTGGTTGGTTTCAGATCAGTGTGGAAACATCATGCAGCCCAATCTATTTTTCCAAGCCCAATGGGCAGGAGTCAACATCATGTCTCTGTCTGTTGCTCTACTGTCTTTTGGAGATGACACAAAATGACCCACAACAGTTGATCCAAGCGCAATTAAAAAAAATACCCCCTCTCAGACATTGTTGGCAGAAAGCAGTACAAATAGACATTGAAAGCAAAGTTGAAGTATTTTATTGATTTAAATGTCTGTATATTCTGCTTTCTTAAGTCAAATTATTACTCACATTTAGTCAAAATATCCCTACCGTAATTACATGATTACTGTGTAGGCCTTCGTCCTGCAAACCTGGAGTGTATGTAATGTACACCTGCGGTTATGGTCAAATGTGACCGACGCAGTATCAGTAGATAGATAGAGAGCTAGATATCAAGCCGATTGTTAATCAGAGGTGGGAGAAAACCAAAGTACCCGGAGAAAAACCACCTAACATTCTGTTGCAGAACTTGGTGTCTCACCTGTGACCTGAGCCAGGCTCGAACCCATAGCGGTGAGAGACCTAATACTTAAGCGTCCCAGCTCTTATCCACTAGGCCCCGGAGGCCAGTTTCCACCGATCAATCACCAGATCATGCTCTATCTATCTATCTACTGATACCACATCGGTCACATTTGACCATTACCGTAAGTGTATATTACATACACTCCAGGTTTTTGCAGGCTGAAAGCCTACACAGTAATCATGTATTTATGGTAGGGATATTTAACCTGCATAGGGGATGGTTCTCCCTGCACAGGGGGGCCTCCAGTTAACATCCCAATCCGAAGGATGGTGCACTTTATGACATTCATCTCTGCAAATGATGCCAATGGAGCGTATTCAGACACAGAAATTTTATGGCCGCTGCCGGGGATCGAACCCGGGAGATCTAGCAACAGAGGCAAGTGCACTAACCACTGAGCCCAGTTTCAAGAGATATACTATTATAGAACACTGTAGAATAGTATATCTCTTGAAACTGGTCCCTGTGCACTGAGCTATCACGCTCAGTTTAAAACTTTAGAATGCTCATTAAAGTTCGCTTCCCACACTTAGCTGTTAGCATCGGCCCATTTATATATCGGATGAACTATCTATCTATCTACTGATACTGCATCACCCCCTCGCGGGGATTATGTGCAGGTGAACTATACTCCTATCTCGGAAACTCCTTTCAAAGTGCCCAAAGTGTATAGTTTTGATAATTTATTTGCCTTCTTTCGCTCGTTTGCTTCTTCGTTTTCGTCCGCCATTAATTTTGACATAACCGACCTTGACGAAGCAAGCTCGTTGGACATATATGTGGGACCTACCAATACCCTTTGTAAGCCTCGTCCTGATTGGTCAGCTATGTATTCGTATGATTCAGTTGACCTACTAGAGTTAACTTTTCTGACGTCAAGAATCTACTCTTGTCAAAATTAGTATCTGTCTATCTATCTATCTATCTATTGATACTGCGTCGGCCACATTTATCTATCTATATATCCTGCAGCACCCTCACGCGAGGATTATGTGCAGCTAATATGGCCATTACCGCAGGTGTATATTACGTACACTCCAGGTTTTGCAGGATGAAAGCCTACACAGTAATCATGTAATTACGGTAGGGATCTTTAACCTGCACAGGGGATGGTTCTCCCTGCACAGGGGGGGGGGGGGGGGGGGCTCCAGTTGACGTCCCGATCCGAAGGACGGTGCACTTTACATGACATTCATCCCTGCAAATGATGCCAATGGAGCGTGTTCGGACACCGAAATTTTATCGCCGCTGCCGGGGATTGAACCCGGGACCTCTAGCATCAGAGGCAAGTGCACTAACCACTGAGCTATCACGCTCCAACAAAACCAATCGAATTGACCCTCGAGTAAATTATCGTAACTATAAACAATATGGCGGATGAAAAAAAAAAGGGAAATGGCACTCGTACTATTCATTTTCAGTGGACAGTAAATAACATGTTTTCTAGTTGCAACAATTGCCTGTGAATGCAGAGCCAAAATTTCAGAGGAGTTTGAAATAATCTAATTTTGGATTGCGATCTAGATCTAGATTTTAACCTATCATCTTGACACAGACTCACTATCATGCTTTTTTTTCTTTTTCATAACACGACGCGCAGACCTGCTAAAAATGCCCGCGAGGGCGTAAGCAGTATTCGAAGATCGATTACAATTTTCCATCGTCCGCCACGTTTGTTGTTGTTGTTAATCTGGTCTCGGATCCATCAATATTGTTTGGTCCGAGATCTGGTTTGACGTGTCACCAGTAACAATTCTGATTCTGGTAGTAACTCCGCGCGTTTTGGTGTAACAGTTAACTCTAGTAGCTCAACTGAACTCGCTCTATACAATCCGAGTATAATTATTAGCGAAAGCCTTCAAGAAAGTGGGACAATTAATCCTGGACAGGTTCTAGGGATAGCTCCTATATATGTGCTTATAGCACCATGTTGCGTTAATAAAAACCATAATCGTCTTGCAGTGCCAATATGGAGAAAGTCCGTGGGACCACGGAGACGTTAAACACTAGAACTTTAATACTTAGTCCATCCTAATAATAATACTTCTTCTTCTCCCATATTTAGAGTCTCTATCCATCTTCATATACCGAGTCGGTCACATTTGTCATTACCTCCGGAAGCAATGTGAGCTTCTCATACACTGACGAACTTCTTTTAATTCTTATCATTTCGGCTCAAACATCTAAAAAGGGAGGTTGTATGTTTTTTTTCTGTAGGCCATACATTTTTATTTAGGGATAATGATGATAAATAGGGGGTGTTTTGTTGTCTAGGGGTCTCTGGCCTGACCCAAGCGAGATCCTCAGACTGTGCTCCGTTTCACTAGCTAGTCATTCCACCGCTCTTTTTATAAGGCTATTTAATTTGCTGAAATGTTTGAACTGTAATTGATTTGCTAGCGCTAGGGAGAAACTAAATGTTTCACTACTGCTTCCAAAGACTGCGTCTCTCTCCTGGTAAAGCGAGCCTGGGAACATACAACCGGGCATGGGGGGGGGGGGGGGGGGGGAAGCTGATGGTACGGACCGAAAATCTTGCGTTATTACATTTGACAGATGGCGCGAAATAGGACGTATAGTATTGGGAACCGGTAATGCAATCAGCTTCATTAGCAACAGTTAGTTTGATACGTAGCGAACATAAGACAAATTTTCCCAGCTATATACCAAACAAGATAGCGAATAAGATAAACACTGTTCAGTGCCTGCATGAAGGCTGTGATGGGAACACGTTTCTTGGCAGCGGGGTAAACAGTGTATCGCAGCAGTAAGCGATGAGAATAAAGTGTCTTAGATAATGACAGCACTTCGCGCTCGAGGGGTTAAAACCTGTTACCTCTCTAGCTTAAGTCCTTTGCTCTACAACTGCACGGTGTTTTTCGCCCTCAGACTCACCTGTATTGTTTTTGTTTACAATGATTATCAGACGACAGGTATTTGATCGTTCATTGGCTGCGTCTAATCACATGACAAATAGCCGAACGGAAAATATTAACTGAAAATATTAGGAAGGACAGTATTGCTGAACATATTTATATAAGATTTATCAGAACAAAAAGAAACAAAGATAAATAAGCAAATCTCTATTTTTTGGACGGTGTAACAAACTATTTCTATTATTACAACCAATCAGATTTGCGACTCACATATTGTCCAGTGACAGATTCGGGTTACATAGAGGTTTTCGAGGCTTGGTTCCCGACTTAAAACATGATCCGAAGGACGGTGCACTTTACATGACATTCATCCCTGCAAATGATGCCAATGGAGCGTGTTCGGACACCGAAATTTTATCGCCGCTGCCGGGGATTGAACCCGGGACCTCTAGCATCAGAGGCAAGTGCACTAACCACTGAGCTATCACGCTCCAACAAAACCAATCGAATTGACCCTCGAGTAAATTATCGTAACTATAAACAATATGGCGGATGAAAAAAAAAAGGGAAATGGCACTCGTACTATTCATTTTCAGTGGACAGTAAATAACATGTTTTCTAGTTGCAACAATTGCCTGTGAATGCAGAGCCAAAATTTCAGAGGAGTTTGAAATAATCTAATTTTGGATTGCGATCTAGATCTAGATTTTAACCTATCATCTTGACACAGACTCACTATCATGCTTTTTTTTCTTTTTCATAACACGACGCGCAGACCTGCTAAAAATGCCCGCGAGGGCGTAAGCAGTATTCGAAGATCGATTACAATTTTCCATCGTCCGCCACGTTTGTTGTTGTTGTTAATCTGGTCTCGGATCCATCAATATTGTTTGGTCCGAGATCTGGTTTGACGTGTCACCAGTAACAATTCTGATTCTGGTAGTAACTCCGCGCGTTTTGGTGTAACAGTTAACTCTAGTAGCTCAACTGAACTCGCTCTATACAATCCGAGTATAATTATTAGCGAAAGCCTTCAAGAAAGTGGGACAATTAATCCTGGACAGGTTCTAGGGATAGCTCCTATATATGTGCTTATAGCACCATGTTGCGTTAATAAAAACCATAATCGTCTTGCAGTGCCAATATGGAGAAAGTCCGTGGGACCACGGAGACGTTAAACACTAGAACTTTAATACTTAGTCCATCCTAATAATAATACTTCTTCTTCTCCCATATTTAGAGTCTCTATCCATCTTCATATACCGAGTCGGTCACATTTGTCATTACCTCCGGAAGCAATGTGAGCTTCTCATACACTGACGAACTTCTTTTAATTCTTATCATTTCGGCTCAAACATCTAAAAAGGGAGGTTGTATGTTTTTTTTCTGTAGGCCATACATTTTTATTTAGGGATAATGATGATAAATAGGGGGTGTTTTGTTGTCTAGGGGTCTCTGGCCTGACCCAAGCGAGATCCTCAGACTGTGCTCCGTTTCACTAGCTAGTCATTCCACCGCTCTTTTTATAAGGCTATTTAATTTGCTGAAATGTTTGAACTGTAATTGATTTGCTAGCGCTAGGGAGAAACTAAATGTTTCACTACTGCTTCCAAAGACTGCGTCTCTCTCCTGGTAAAGCGAGCCTGGGAACATACAACCGGGCATGGGGGGGGGGGGGAAGCTGATGGTACGGACCGAAAATCTTGCGTTATTACATTTGACAGATGGCGCGAAATAGGACGTATAGTATTGGGAACCGGTAATGCAATCAGCTTCATTAGCAACAGTTAGTTTGATACGTAGCGAACATAAGACAAATTTTCCCAGCTATATACCAAACAAGATAGCGAATAAGATAAACACTGTTCAGTGCCTGCATGAAGGCTGTGATGGGAACACGTTTCTTGGCAGCGGGGTAAACAGTGTATCGCAGCAGTAAGCGATGAGAATAAAGTGTCTTAGATAATGACAGCACTTCGCGCTCGAGGGGTTAAAACCTGTTACCTCTCTAGCTTAAGTCCTTTGCTCTACAACTGCACGGTGTTTTTCGCCCTCAGACTCACCTGTATTGTTTTTGTTTACAATGATTATCAGACGACAGGTATTTGATCGTTCATTGGCTGCGTCTTATCACATGACAAATAGCCGAACGGAAAATATTAACTGAAAATATTAGGAAGGACAGTATTGCTGAACATATTTATATAAGATTTATCAGAACAAAAAGAAACAAAGATAAATAAGCAAATCTCTATTTTTTGGACGGTGTAACAAACTATTTCTATTATTACAACCAATCAGATTTGCGACTCACATATTGTCCAGTGACAGATTCGGGTTACATAGAGGTTTTCGAGGCTTGGTTCCCGACTTAAAACATGGTTTGACCAGAATGCGGTGTAAATCTGAGAAGCCAGTTCCAGGCGCAAGCAAACTTTCTTGCATAGCTCTTGTGTCTCTGTGTGAGATGATACGCGTTACCTAGATACGAGCTCGCTCGACGCCCGCCTTCGGCGGGCGACGACGGCTGCCTGTGGCAGCCGTAGCTATGCTCGTTATTATTTAATTTGATGTTAAATAGCGTAGTTGAGAGAATACTACCTTGTGGGACACTCTGCTCTTGTGCATAGAGATCTGTCAAGGTAGATCCCACGCGGACTTGAAATACACGTTCACCTAAAAAAACTTTGAATAAAACTGGGAAGTTTTCCCCTTAAGCCGAGGTTATGGAGATCTCTCAATATTCCATAACGCCATGTGGTATCATATGCTTTCTCCAAGTCGAAAAAGACAGCTACTACGTGTTCTTTGTTAATAAAAGCATTTCGTATAAATGTTTCTAGTCTTATTAAATTGTCGTTGGTACTACATTCCGAACGAAAACCTGACTGATATTCTCAAATGAGGTTGTTGGACTCTAAGTACCAGACTAATCTCTTGTTTATCATTCTCTCCAATGTTTTACACAAACAACTTGTCAAAGCTATCGGTCGATAATTTGTAGGTTCTGCATGATCTTTCCCTGGTTTTGGAATTGGTACAACTGTAGCAAAACGCCAGCTCTCAGGACAGACCCCAGTTTCCCAAACATTATTAAAGATATCTAAAAGTGTTGAAAGAGAACTTTTTGGCAGATGCTTAAGCATTTCATCGGGGCCGGTTGCCGTATCATGTGGTTTTTCAATGGCTTCAACTAGTTTGGATAAGTTAAAAGGTTTGTTGTATTCTTCGTGATTGTGGGATTTGAAGTTTATATTTCTTTTCTCTTGGTCTTTTTGGAAATTTCTAAAAGTGTCAGAATAATTTCGCGGTGATGAATTACTCAAGAATGTGCTACCAAGAGTATCTGAAATAGCTTTTTTAGTTGAAGCTTTTGTGTCAAAACCAGTATTTAAATGTGTAAAACTAGGGGACTTTGTTTTTCCTGATTTTTTTCGTACCATATCCCAAACCTTTTTAATGGGGGTTTCGTAGTTCAATTTGGAGACATATTTTCTCCAGGACTTTCGTTTGGAAGCTCGGATTGTTCGCCGAGCTTTAGCTCTAAAAACTTTTACTTCGTTTAGCTTTTCTGAAGTGGGACTTTTGCAGAACTTATTTAGAGCCCGTTTGCGCTTTTGAGTAGCTTCTTTACAGTCATTATTAAACCAAGGCTTGCTTTTCTTAGTATTTGTGGAGGTCTTTGGAATGCATTGTTCTGATATATTAATAATTGTATCTGTGAAATCAGAAACAATGTCAGAGGATTCATTTAAGTGATCAACTGATAACTCTTCTTCACATAAATTACGGAATAATTTCCAGTCGGCTTTATTCATTTTCCATTTCTGGTTACAGTCCTCATCTGGTTCGTTTACGCTCTCAATTATAACAGGGAAGTGATCACTTCCGCACTGATCATCATGAACAGACCAGTCACAGTCCAAGAAGAGAGATGGGTGACACAAAGAGAGGTCTAAAGAAGATAAATGACCTGTTGCAGGGTGAAGATAAGTGTAAGGTTTATCATTCATCAAGCAAAGATCACTCTGTGCAATAAAATCTTCAATAAGTACTCCTCTGTTTTTGTTATCTTTACAACCCCATAGAACGTTGTGACCATTGAAGTCGCCAACTAAAAGGTATGGCGAAGGAAGTTGATCCAGCAATGATTGAAGATGTTTAGGCTCTAAAGAAAACGAAGGTGGTATATATACAGAACTCATAATGGTTAAGATCGTCTCATAATGGTTAACGTTTCTGCTAATTAATTACAAAATCCATCCAGAAATAAGGAAGTTATTGACCGTGTATAAGTTTTGGACCCTTCTCGACATTTTGCCTCTAAGTACGACCTTGACCTTGTAGGTACCTGGGCTTTGCACGCGACAATGTGTCTCATGATGGTTAACATTTCTGCCAAGCAATTTCAAAATCCATGCAGCAACAAAAAAGTTATCGGCCGTGTTTATAAGTTTAGGACCCTTTGTTTGACCGTAAACATTTAAGTATGATCTTGACCTTGGAGGTACGGACCTGAGATTTGCACGCGATGAAATTATGCTTATCATTGCTGCCAAGTAAATTTAAAATCTATCCAGAAATAAGTGATTGACCGTGTTTATGTTTCGGACGCACGCACGAACGAGTGAACGGACAGGGGCAACAGTATATGCCTTCCACCATTCTTCGAATGGCAGAGTTACACGAAAGACGAAATCTGACGGGTAAGTTAACTGAACAACAAAAAATGGATGTATTCGGATGAAAACTTCAGACCTCGAAATACACAAAGGGCGCTTAAATTTATATACACATAACAACCAGGCGAACAAAATAGGGGTCGTACGTTCGATCCCGGGCATCTCCAGACTTTCGGTTGAGTCCTTTAAACCGAGGACCCGTCTCAGTATGGCATTAACTGTTGGTGGGACGAAAAACACACACACACAACAACAACAACGACAGTAAAATTAAAAAGGAGTTCCAAATTTGACTGTTGATGTTATTGAGTAACGACGCAAGGAGGACAATAAGAAAGTTTGGAGATCGAAAGAACCAATACAAAAAAGACTGAAAATGGGTAATGAAAATGAGAGCAGCGGTAGGGAAGAATCAGATACATATAAAATATCAACAGATACAGGTATATGTAATGCTTATAAAACACGAGAAACGCCACTAATGGAGAACATTAAGAACGACAGATTAAGAATGCGCATAGTACCAGTTTTCACTGACCGTTCCAGGACGGTTCTTCTGTCGCGGTTTATTTTTGGTTATGGCTTGTCTTTGAGTGTTTGTATATCGCTTGCATCGTTTTGTTTTGGATAGCCAATTGGTATTTTGTGGGAAAGTAACTGTCCTTTTGGCTCTCCGCTATTGGTGTTTCCGCTGGGGTCTGTTTGTTTGATGTTTGTGTTTCTTTCCCTTTGGTGTCTCTGGTGGGGGTGTCGGTTAATTGTATCGATTCCTGATCATTGCATTTACGTCTATTTTGAAGATGACTCAAAAACCGAACAAAACCTGGTTTTATGATACTCATGGCTTTCACACTAATAATGACATAACGAGGAAATCGGACAATTCATCAACAGGTGTCAGTGCAAGGAAGAATGTAGATATCAGAAAACTTAAACCTAAATCGGACAAAATACATCACAAGCAATTCAGCATATACAAAACCGTATGGAAATATCTTAAACCAAGTCATACCGAAACTGAAAGTAGGACAAAACTTAAACGAGGTTGGTCAGATGAAATGTCTTCAAAATTTAACGAGGTAGTACAAGATGTGCCTTCGCATTCAAAGGCCATGATAAATGTATTACCAGGGGTCAAAACGATGCATAATTCAGAGCAATAGCGGACTGTAAGCACGACCATACGTGGAAATTTCTCCTTTACAATTGCAAACAAGCCAAAACGCAGATCGGACAAACTGTAGAGGTTGAACGGGTTATTTAAGAGGCAATAATGGCTGAACTGGATTGAAAATAAAAAAAGATGACAAAACGTCCAGCGTATCTCTTGCAAGCCTTTCAGCACCGTGCTTTACACTGTGAAGTCTCTGACGGTGGCAAAATAGCATATAAGAGGTGGATCAGTTGTCTTTCAACATAGATGCAACAGGGTTATTGGCATACAATATAGGCCCGAAGAGAAAGAACTTGTTGTATTATGAAATGGTTATAAACCCAGATAAAACGCGTGGACAGGTCACATTACCCGTAGTTGAACTTCCGCTCGAAAGTCAAACAACTAGTAACATTGCGCACATACTGCAAATGATGATGATGATTTCGTGTTTAACGACGCGTTAACCCTCTTTGTGGGTCATAAGCGTCAAGCGGTTAATGGACACATACTGCCAAAGTTCTTTATAGCTTTGTGGAAAACAACAGCCACCCGGCAAGTGTTGAAGTCGATTTTGCTTTGGCCATCATACATAGTCAGCTTATATAAATCAAATGCACTTCGATACACAAGTATCTCTATTATTGTTTATGCCCCCAACTTCGAAGAAGTTGTGGGGGCATATTGGTTTTGCCCTGTTCGTCCGTCCGTCCTTCCGTCCTTCCGTCCTTACGTCCGTCCCACTTTTTACTGCATAGCATAACTTTAGAACCATGGGTGCTAGGTTTTTGAAATTTCATATATGGATTCCTCATGAAAAAATAATTGACCCGTGTTTTTTTTCTCGTCAGGATTATGCCCCTTTTTTGAGTTATGCCCCTTTGCAAAAAATACTATGAAATCTTGTAAGCAAGATATCTCAAAAACTGTTTGAGCTATTGCCCTGAAACTTTACATGCTGGTTGGGGATGATGAGTAGATGAACTGATTAACTTTTGAAAAAAATCCGAAATTTTTTTCTTGAGTTATGGCCCTTTGAAATTTTTCGCGTTTTAAGTTTGTAAGCAAGATATCTAAAAAAACTATTTGAGGTTTTTCCCCGAAACTTCACAGACTTGTCGGGGATGATGAGTAGATGAACTGATCAACTTTTGAAAAAAATCCGATTTTTTTTCTTGAGTTATGGCCCTTAGATTTTTTTCGTGTTTTCAGCTTGTAAGCAAGATATCTCAATAATTGTTTGAGCGATTGCCCTGCAACTTTACAAGCTGGTTTGGGATGATGTGTAGATGAACTGATTAACTGTTGAAAAAAAATCCTATATTTTTTTCTTGAGTTATGGCCCTTTGAAATTTTTCGCGTTTTAAGTTTGTAAGCAAGATAACTCAAAAACTATATGAGGTTTTTCCCCAAAACTTCACAGACTGGTTGGGTATGATGAGTAGATGAACTGATTAACTTTTGAAAAAAATCCAATTTTTTTTTCTTGAGTTATGGCCCTTTGATTTTTTTCGTGTTTTCAGCTTGTAATCAAGATATCTCAAAAATTGTTTGAGCTATTGCCCTGAAACTTTACAGGCTGGTTGGGGATGATGAGTAGATGAACTGATTAACTTTTGAAAAAAATCCGAAATTTTTTTCTTGAGTTATGGCCCTTTGAAATTTTTCGCGTTTTGGCGTCCTTCCGTCCTTACGTCCGTCCCACTTTTTACTGCATAGCATAACTTTAGAACCATGGGTGCTAGGTTTTTGAAATTTCATATATGGATTCCTCATGAAAAAATAATTGACCAGTGTTTTTTTTCTCGTCAGGATTATGCCCCTTTTTTGAGTTATGCCCCTTTGCAAAAAATACTATGAAATCTTGTAAGCAAGATATCTCAAAAACTGTTTGAGCTATTGCCCTGAAACTTTACATGCTGGTTGGGGATGATGAGTAGATGAACTGATTAACTTTTGAAAAAAATCCGAAATTTTTTTCTTGAGTTATGGCCCTTTGAAATTTTTCGCGTTTTAAGTTTGTAAGCAAGATATCTAAAAAAACTATTTGAGGTTTTTCCCCGAAACTTCACAGACTTGTCGGGGATGATGAGTAGATGAACTGATCAACTTTTGAAAAAAATCCGATTTTTTTTTCTTGAGTTATGGCCCTTAGATTTTTTTCGTGTTTTCAGCTTGTAAGCAAGATATCTCAATAATTGTTTGAGCGATTGCCCTGCAACTTTACAAGCTGGTTTGGGATGATGTGTAGATGAACTGATTAACTTTTGAAAAAAAATCCTATATTTTTTTCTTGAGTTATGGCCCTTTGAAATTTTTCGCGTTTTAAGTTTGTAAGCAAGATATCTCAAAAACTATATGAGGTTTTTCCCCAAAACTTCACAGACTGGTTGGGTATGATGAGTAGATGAACTGATTAACTTTTGAAAAAAATCCAATTTTTTTTCTTGAGTTATGGCCCTTTGATTTTTTTCGTGTTTTCAGCTTGTAAGCAAGATATCTCAAAAATTGTTTGAGCTATTGTACTGAAACTTTACAGGCTGGTTGGGGATGATGAGTAGATGAACTGATTAACTTTTGAAAAAAATCCGAATTTTTTTTCTTGAGTTATGGCCCTTTGAAATTTTTCGCGTTTTGGCATATTGGTTTTGCCCTGTTCGTCCGTCCGTCCTTCCGTCCTTCCGTCCTTACGTCCGTCCCACTTTTTACTGCATAGCATAACTTTAGAACCATGGGTGCTAGGTTTTTGAAATTTCATATATGGATTCCTCATGAAAAAATAATTGACCCGTGTTTTTTTTCTCGTCAGGATTATGCCCCTTTTTTGAGTTATGCCCCTTTGCAAAAAATACTATGAAATCTTGTAAGCAAGATATCTCAAAAACTGTTTGAGCTATTGCCCTGAAACTTTACATGCTGGTTGGGGATGATGAGTAGATGAACTGATTAACTTTTGAAAAAAATCCGAAATTTTTTTCTTGCGTTATGGCCCTTTGAAATTTTTCGCGTTTTAAGTTTGTAAGCAAGATATCTAAAAAACTATTTGAGGTTTTTCCCCGAAACTTCACAGACTTGTCGGGGATGATGAGTAGATGAACTGATCAACTTTTGAAAAAAAATCCGATTTTTTTTCTTGAGTTATGGCCCTTAGATTTTTTTCGTGTTTTCAGCTTGTAAGCAAGATATCTCAATAATTGTTTGAGCGATTGCCCTGCAACTTTACAAGCTGGTTTGGGATGATGTGTAGATGAACTGATTAACTGTTGAAAAAAAATCCTATATTTTTTTCTTGAGTTATGGCCCTTTGAAATTTTTCGCGTTTTAAGTTTGTAAGCAAGATATCTCAAAAACTATATGAGGTTTTTCCCCAAAACTTCACAGACTGGTTGGGTATGATGAGTAGATGAACTGATTAACTTTTGAAAAAAATCCAATTTTTTTTTCTTGAGTTATGGCCCTTTGATTTTTTTCGTGTTTTCAGCTTGTAAGCAAGATATCTCAAAAATTGTTTGAGCTATTGCCCTGAAACTTTACAGGCTGGTTGGGGATGATGAGTAGATGAACTGATTAACTTTTGAAAAAAATCCGAAATTTTTTTCTTGAGTTATGGCCCTTTGAAATTTTTCGCGTTTTGGCATATTGGTTTTGCCCTGTTCGTCCGTCCGTCCTTCCGTCCTTCCGTCCTTACGTCCGTCCCACTTTTTACTGCATAGCATAACTTTAGAACCATGGGTGCTAGGTTTTTGAAATTTCATATATGGATTCCTCATGAAAAAATAATTGACCCGTGTTTTTTTTCTCGTCAGGATTATGCCCCTTTTTTGAGTTATGCCCCTTTGCAAAAAATACTATGAAATCTTGTAAGCAAGATATCTCAAAAACTGTTTGAGCTATTGCCCTGAAACTTTACATGCTGGTTGGGGATGATGAGTAGATGAACTGATTAACTTTTGAAAAAAATCCGAAATTTTTTTCTTGCGTTATGGCCCTTTGAAATTTTTCGCGTTTTAAGTTTGTAAGCAAGATATCTAAAAAACTATTTGAGGTTTTTCCCCGAAACTTCACAGACTTGTCGGGGATGATGAGTAGATGAACTGATCAACTTTTGAAAAAAATCCGATTTTTTTTCTTGCGTTATGGCCCTTAGATTTTTTTCGTGTTTTCAGCTTGTAAGCAAGATATCTCAATAATTGTTTGAGCGATTGCCCTGCAACTTTACAAGCTGGTTTGGGATGATGTGTAGATGAACTGATTAACTGTTGAAAAAAAATCCTATATTTTTTTCTTGAGTTATGGCCCTTTGAAATTTTTCGCGTTTTAAGTTTGTAAGCAAGATATCTCAAAAACTATATGAGGTTTTTCCCCAAAACTTCACAGACTGGTTGGGTATGATGAGTAGATGAACTGATTAACTTTTGAAAAAAATCCAATTTTTTTTTCTTGAGTTATGGCCCTTTGATTTTTTTCGTGTTTTCAGCTTGTAAGCAAGATATCTCAAAAATTGTTTGAGCTATTGCCCTGAAACTTTACAGGCTGGTTGGGGATGATGAGTAGATGAACTGATTAACTTTTGAAAAAAATCCGAAATTTTTTTCTTGAGTTATGGCCCTTTGAAATTTTTCGCGTTTTAAGTTTGTAAGCAAGATATCTAAAAAACTATTTTAGGTTTTTCCCCGAAACTTCACAGACTGGTCAGGGATGATGAGTAGATGATTAACTACAGCTTTTCTTGTGTAATTTCAGCATTACAGCCACATAAAAACAAGATATCTCAATTACTGTTAGGGACAAGCAGTGTTAGGGTCAAGCAGTTGGGGGCATTGTGTTTCATAAACACTGGCTCTAGTTTAAAATAGTTTCTGGTCAGCTTTAACCACAACCTGTGACCGTCATACACCTGTGGGCAGCACACATGCTAACAGTATTCAAAGACAAACTTCGGGACAAGGTCACAAATAATGGCTGCGGGATCTGTTTCCGAGCATTTGGCTTAATGCAAAATGTAACTCTCCTGAATAAATCGAAATAATTATGGTTCATCATCTGTGTCATTCTTGAATCAAGAAAATTAACAACAATGGATGAATTACAATTATTGAACTAGTGCTGCCGCCTAACGGGCGCCAATTATACCCCCGCATGCGTTGTCAGATAGTAACGTAAAGGTCAAGGTCAGGTTTGTGTATATCAATCTTAAGTACTAGTGGCAAGGTGTGTGGTGTGTGAATAATAAAGAAATCGGTCAAAGAATAAGGAAGTTATGAGCAATGTTAAAGTTTTTTGTAACGGACCGACGACGACAGACGACGACGACAGACGACAAGCTGACTCCTATATACCCCCTTCAAACTTCGTTTGCGGGGGTATAATGATACTACCCGGCTACTGGAAATTATCAAGGGTGCAACAATTGACAATTGGCGGAATCGTTTACAAAGAAAGTAAGTACTAAACTTAGAGGGATAAACACTTAAAATTACCAGAATCGACTATTCATACGTCGGTAGTCGCGAGAACCAAACATGACAAACTCTGATAAAATAAAAGGCTGTTTCATAATCGACTGTCATCTTTTGTTTTCCTTCTGCATTCCTGAAAGCACACTTGTCAAAAATATACGAACAGGGTGCGTATCAGTCGCATATGCTTCAGTTTCGGACTTACAGGCTTTGAAGGAGAATTACGGATTGCGTAGAATGAAGAAGGCGGACTGAACAAATTATTTGCCTTCATGCGGACTGAACAAATTATTTCTCTAAATCGCGACGGATGTGGCCACGTAAAACCGACTTAAGCCCCCCCCAACCCCCCCCCCCACCCAGTGGAATTCGTTTCACTGACCGTTTCAAGGCGGTTCTTCTGTCGCGGTTTATTTTTGTATGGATTCCTGATCATTGCCTTCACTTCTATTTTACGGAACACTCACTACCACCGATATATAACGGGTCATCTGATTTTATAGCGATGCCAAATGCAGACACACTTTACCGGACGACTTTATTTAAAAAGTTTGACAGTCAACGCAAACTTCACTGCGTTTTCACTTTGATGCAAAAACATTATAACACATAGGCTGAGATGTACATAAGAAAGTCTGAGACCACAACACAAGATGACATAGACGTGAAGGCAATGATCAGGAATCGATACAATTGACCCACAGCTCCCATCAGAGACACCAAAGGATAAGAAACACAAAAATTAAGTAACTACACCCTGATGGAAACATCAATAGCGGAAAAAACAAAGGACATAAACATTCCCACCAAATAGCCAATTGGCTATCCAAAGTAAAAAGATATAAGCGATACACACACTCAAAGATAAACCATAGCAAAAATAAACTGCGACAGTAGAACCGTCTTGGAACGGTCATTGAAATGAATTTCACTTGGGGGCGTAACTCGATTTTACATGGCCGCAATCCTCGCCCTTACTGCCTTGATTTTTAAATCCTACACACAAAAGAAAAAAAAATAGGTAAAACCATCAGCCATACCCAATACAAATGAGTAGTCACACAACGGGATATCCCGATCCAGCATAAAGAAACCATCAACATATGAGGAAGCCATTCAAATGGAGACGACCGAAACTATAAAAAAAAATAACAGGCAACAAATCACAATGTTAGACACAACAATACAAGTACTAATCCCTTAATCGCCTTTTCGTAGAATCCAAAGCAGGAGCAAATGGAAACAACAGACGACCTGGAAAGAAGTACAGTGGGGGAAAGAACCGGTTTTGAATCTTTCTAAAAGAGGTATAAAAAGCGTAACATCAAGAAAACACGCCTATATAATTTTGACCCCCTTGAACCCCACTTTTATATAGTAAAACTGGGTTTTACAGGGGTAAACCTTATTTTTCTAATTTCTGCTCTAAATATATAGATTGTGGGTACTCGTTAGAACCGCCTCGATGAGGCGGTTCTAACGAGTACCCACAATCTATATTTTGAGCAGAAATAAGAAAAATATCACAATTTTTCATCATAAAATTTTCGATTTTACGGCGGTAAAATAGTCAATGTATTTGTATAGGCGTGTTTTCGTAATGATGTAGACGTCTTGGAAAAGGTCTAAAATTTTGCCCTAAACCTAAACATCATGATATAACACAGCATAAACAAGATGAGTTTGAATTCACTAGCAAACTAAGATTAAAGACATTATTTGCTGAAAGGAGAAAGACATACGGGATTATGATGGTTATGATGAAAATTCAAGAAATTATATTCGTACATTTCCCAAGGAAGGTAAATCAACTTTATATTTAACGCTTATATTATTTTGCTTTGGACAGCCGGTTGGCCATTTTGTGGGAAAGTAACTGTCCTTTTGGCTTTCCGCTATTGATGTTTCCAATAGGGTCTAGTTGTTTAATGTGTTTCTTTCCTTCCATTACGATAACACACCCGTGCGACATAGTGCGTTTTTCACATCTCCTAATTCGCCATTTTCCGGATGAAAATCCATGAAATTTTTCTTATAAATACTGCAAACATAGTTTGTATGTGCTCGCTAACGATTGAGGCGGTTCTAACGAGTACCCACAATCTATGTCTCGGAGCAAAAATAAGAAAAATAATGTATACCTAATAAACCCA
Organism: Lucinisca nassula; assembly: GCA_963580285.1. Taxonomy (NCBI): domain Eukaryota; kingdom Metazoa; phylum Mollusca; class Bivalvia; order Lucinida; family Lucinidae; genus Lucinisca; species Lucinisca nassula. The sequence goes on from OY757018.1 coordinate 115,391,620, forward strand.
AATTTTCTCTGTATAAAGTGGGGTATAGGGGGTTTTCATTTCACGGACTTGTTCATGTGATGTTGGTGTCTCTGATGGGAGCTGTGGGTTAATTGTATTGATTCCTGATAATTGCATTCACTTCTTTTTTCATAAACAGTCTTTGTTAAGCTTCAGGTGTAGTTACGCATTCAAAAGTAAGTCTCTAGTTTTTCTACATTTTGTTTGAAAAGTCTTCATTGGAAGTGATGCGACGATATCGATTAGCTGGACTAGAAGGAATGCCTTTTGTCGCACATCTGGCGGGGTGGGGGGGGGGGGGGTTAAATCGATTTTACGTGGCCACAATCCTCGCCCTTACTTCCGTCGCGATTTAGACAAATAAGTTGTACAGTCCGCAAGAAGGCCTCCTAACTCATCAGTGCAACATCTCCATGAACCCGAAAATCAAACAACCACAAAGATGAAATAACGTTAAGGAATCGACAGCACGAAATAGAGGTGCAGTCTGAATTGGGTATCGAATGCAATTTTAAAATGTCTGACCCATGGACAGGCGGACAAAAAACCAAGAAAATTTATAAAGGAGACTGACCTTGTTGGAGGCTTCAATTCCCTAGGGAGCCTTTAACTAGCCTTTCAAATGAAAGGTGTGTCGTAAATGAATATCTGTCACATGGATTTGAACATGACAATCCATGTTTGTTTGATTTTAGGTTTAACGTCCCCGTCAACACTGTAAAGGTCATTTTGGAGACGTTGCTTCGAAATTTTGTTGGACTTTTACCCGACATTGAGATGAAATGACATCTCAAGCCCTGCCGCCCAATGAAACCAATAGGGTTTATAAGCATGGACGGGCCGACGCTTACCGCTTTGCATGGGCAGGCTTAGATCCTCTAAGCGGTTTACCAGTACTCGTGTGCGGGTCGGTTTCAGCTCTGCGTGGGAGCATCATGCAGCCCATCTATTTCTTAAAGCCCCGATGGGCGTGGGCCGTGACAATCATCCGCAAACGCACTTAGTCTGTGGTCTCATCTCTTTATTTTTGCAATTTTCTCAAAATAATTACAGCCTTTCCTGACTGTTGTAGAGGCTTTCTGGAGAAGTCGGCGGAGGGTCAGGTCCTTCGCCAGATGCCTTGTTCATAAAATGGCAGAACTTAGGCATATTGGTAAGCAGACCAACGCAGCATTCATTACCATCTCTGAAACTTTGCTCGAAGATTCTGTGAACAACTCGGAGGTGACTATTGACAATACAAACCTGATAAGATTTGACACTGACAGACACTGTGGTGGTGTGTGTGCTTATCCCACTGTATGCGGGAAACACCTAAAGGGGTACATGTGCCTTCGCAAACAGTGCAAGTCCAGATCAGATGCCACAGAATGTGGCGTTTGATCAGGACCTGCACTATTTGCTATCAGAAGTTTCCCTTAAAAATAGAATAAAAATGAAAATATATGCATGACATCCCTTAAATGACAAATGGTCTTGTCCAACATATAGCAATGGAAGAGTCCACTAGCATACAATGGGTTATTTAAGGAGTGACTTGACATTTTCCGAAAGAACTGACCTGAATAGTGTCAGCAAGAGGCACTCTGGTTTGAATTATTGTTACCAAAAACTAAACGTGGGTTAATTGTATCGATTTCTGATCATTGCCTCCACTTCTATTTTGATAAGGACCTGTTACCGGCCACCTAAACACTGCAATTTTACAGATCACTCTGAAACAGTTTTACGAGTACTTCACTCAGAACAGATTCAGAATGATATATTCTTGGTGACATGAAGGATTTTACATGAGTGCTCATATATTATTGAATTTATTAAACGTTGAGGAAAAGGGATAAAATGCGAGGCTTTGCCGAGCATTTTATCCCTTTTCCTCAACGAGTTTAATAAATTCAATAATACATGAGCACGAATGCAAGATTCTATTTATCATATGACATTTATAACGCATTTTATTCACGTTTGTTTACAAAACTGTCAATATTCCGCCATTAGTAAACGCCACGTCGTTAAGGACGCCGTACATGTAACGTTACGGGACGTATCTAGCTAATTTGCATATTTAATCCACTAGTGGATTATCGAAAATATTACATGGCGTTATTACACTCTCAGACGCGACGTCATATGATAATTTAATATATTGTTTTTGTTTGATTTGAGGTTTAACGTGCCCGTCAACACTGTAAAAGTCATTTTGGAGACGTTGCTTCTAATTTTGTGGGACCTTTACCTGATACTGAGATGAAATGACGTCTCAAGCCCTCTCGCCCTTTGAAACCAATAGGGTTTATAAGCATGGACGGTCCGACATGCGCTGCTTTGCCTGGGCAGGCTTAGATCCTCTAACGGTTTACCAGTACTCGTGTGCGGTCGGTTTCAGCTCTGCGTGGAAGAATCATGCAGCCCTTCTATTTCATCAAGCCCCGATGGGTGGGGTAGGTTGGCGCACATGTAAATTGTAGGAAATGCTGTGCCGCGGCTCATTTTTTTATTCGTAGAATAGGCAACTTAGCTCTACTAAACCGAACCTTTGACTTTTCCACTGGCCATTATGTATTTAGAGGGTTATTTGTTTCATTTTCCTTGTGGATCATATAAAAATAATAATAGGGGATAAAGATTGGGTAGGGATATGGACGAGTTTAATTGATGTAAAAATTAAGGCTTAAAATTCTTTCTAGAAATGTGTTCTTTTATTATAAGTGTCATTCTAACTCGGGCACTGCAGAACGCCAATCTGATGCGGAAAAAATATTTCCAAATCCCGCAGGTGGTGTATTCCTTGCTTCCAAAGGATAACCCTTTTATAGAACATATTTAACTTCACTACAGCTTGTGTGTGGGAATGTGTGGCGGCGGTAAAACGTCTCCCTGCCCTACATCATAGTGTAGAATATATTTTCTTGTCCTTTGGGATCATTGATTCCATTGTGGAATTTTGAAAATATCTGAGGGTCACTGATGAGGCCTAAATGGCCGAAACTAGCTAGTCTGGCCCAGAATACATGCACGCTCCATATTTTTAGTTCTGTGGTGTATTCCTTGCTTCCAAAGGATAACCCTTTTATAGAACATATTTAACTTCACTACAGCTGGTGTATGGGAATGTGTGGCGGCGGTAAAACGTCTCCCTGCCCTACATCATAGTGTAGAATATATTTTCTTGTCCTTTGGGATCATTGATTCCATTGTGGAATTTTGAAAATATCTGATGGTCACTGATGAGGCCTAAATGGCCGAAACTAGCTAGTCTGGCCCAGAATACATGCACGCTCCATATTTTTAGTTCTGTGGTGTATTCCTTGCTTCCAAAGGATAACCCTTTTATAGAACATATTTAACTTCACTACAGCTGGTGTGTGGGAATGTGTGGCGGCGGTAAAACGTCTCCCTGCCCTACATCATAGTGTAGAATATATTTTCTTGTCCTTTGGGATCATTGATTCCATTGTGGAATTTAAAAATATCTGAGGGTCACTGATGACGCCTAATTGGCCGAAACTAGCTAGTCTGGCCCAGAATACATGCACACTCCATATTTTTAGTTCTGTGGTGTATTCCTTGCTTCCAAAGGATAACCCTTTTATAGAACATAAATTATTTAACTTCACTACAGCTGGTGTGTGGGAATGTGTGGCGGCGGTAAAACGTCTCCCTGCCCTACATCATAGTGTAGAATATATTTTCTTGTCCTTTGGGATCATTGATTCCATTGTGGAATTTTGAAAATATCTGAGGGTCACTGATGAGGCCTAATTGGCCGAAACTAGCTAGTCTGGCCCAGAATACATGCACACTCCATATTTTTAGTTCTGTGGTGTATTCCTTGCTTCCAAAGGATAACCCTTTTATAGAACATATTTATTGGTCTCAGTGGGCTCCGAGAAGACTACAAGATCAGGGTCATAGCTCCGGGGCGTTTCTAATAGATTTTCATATAAAAATTTCGTTTCTAATAATGTGATTTTATGGTAAGCACTGGATTTGTCTATCATAGTGGTTGTAATGCGTAATTACCTGTATTCTCCGTAAAATCAAATGTTGTGGCTACCTATTTGAATTGCCTCGTCCAAGCGTTTCGAAAAATTATTCACAGCATATGATTTTATGATGAGCCCAAGATTTGTATATCTAAGTGGATTTAATGGGATCTTAGTTACACTGGCGGGTCTTAATAAATATTTATTTATTCATTTTTACGCGTTAATACCTTCAGTTGGCCCCGCCCATCGGGGCTTCAAGAAATAGATTGAGCTCCATGATGCTTCCACGCAGAGCTGAAACCGACCGCACGTGTGTACTGGTAAACTGCTTAGAGGTTCTAAGCCTGCCCAGGAAAAGTGGCGCGAGTTCATGCATATAAACTCTGTTGGTTTCATTGGGCGGCATGGTATGGTTAGAGATGTCATTTCATCTCAATGTCGGGTAAAGTTTTTATAGAACATATTAGACCCTCTAAGCGGCTTTCAATACTCGAGTTCGGTCGGTTGCTCTGCACAGCAGCATCATGCACCAAAACTATTTCCCCAAGCCCCAATGGGTGGGGGCTTTTTATATACGATAGTTAACCTGGGGTTTACAGGGGTATACATTATTTTTCTTAGAAACTTAGTATGTGGGCACTTATTGAACCGCCTCGCCGATGTTGTGTGGTACAGTTTTCAGTATATTTAAATGGGCGTGTTTTCGTAATGTGGATCGTTTACATTAAATCTTGTCCTGTTGAATAACTAAATTAAGTCACACGTATTTCTGGGTCCAGTTTTTCAAAACATCGTTTGCTTAATGGGAATGGGTACACCTTCAGAGGACGCAATTCCTCCAAAGTAGTTTGCTTACCATGTCAGGGAGGGATCAACTCTTAAAGGAAAGTATTTGCTCCTGAGGAGCAAATTCTTTCCTTTAAGAGAAGATCATTTTTTCAGTGGGTCAGGGCTTATAGAAAAGCGAACAGGAAGTCCCGAAAGTTGTCTCCCTATGAAAAGTAACGGAAAATTCTGCCAGGTGTTCCCATTCCCCTTAACAAGCGTGTTAGTTGTCATAATGATACCTGCTCTAGCAATTTAATACTGTAGTATTTTGCCGAAAAAAATGTCAGCAATTTTTCCATTTGCAAAGTATAAGTAAAACAAAGATCAGGAATCGAAACAATTAAATTACTCCACCCATCAAGGACACCAAAGGGAAAGAAACACAAACATTAAGCGACCAGACCATAATGGAAACCTAAACAAAGGAAGGCCATAAGGACAGTTACGTTCCCACAAAATGGCCATATGGCCGTCCAAAATAAAAAGACACAAGTGTAACACACAGTAATTAACAAAACACAACATAAATAAACCGCCACAGAAGAACCGCTTTGGAACGGTCAGTGGAAAGATTTCCACTTGGGGGCTTAAATCGATTTTACGTGGCCACAATCCTCGCCCTTACTTCCGTCGCGATTTAGACAAATAATTTGTTCAGTCCGCATGAAGGCCTCCTAACTCATCAGTGCAACATCTCCGTGAACACAAAAAATCAAAGAAACACAGAGGTGAGACAACGGTGAGGACTCGACAGCAAGAAACCACTGAAATGCTGGAGCAAAAGAAAACCAAGACTCCGATGGGCCCGACTAGAGACAGAGCATCAGGTACCAACCAACATTACCTTGAATTAGATCTCTCTAATTCTCAATAAGCCTTTACGTTGGAGCCGTCATAGAATCTGAGGCCTGACCCACCGGCGTGCAATTAAAGAGGGAAACCGGCGTGCAATTAAAGAGGGAAGCAAAGTTGCCAACCGTGATTGGGTTAACTACCATGCATGCAGTCTGTCGTATAACATCCATGTTGTACCCAATCTTTTTATATCGAAGAATGGTTTTACGAAATTGGGTGCTGAAGTCATTGCGATTATATATTTTTCTGAATTTATATACTAAGTCACCATAAATTTCGGGTTCCGATAGACCTTGTTGCAGAAGAGATTTAAGTCCAATATTGAATTTTGAAATTAAATCAGAATGGCGTCTATAAAATTTTGAAAAGGCTTTGCGTAGTTTATGGTACCGATAACCCTGATTAAGAAGTTTAGCCGTTAATTATTTATTACGAGTGTTGAAGTCAGTTACATGACAACACACTCTAGCAAATCGAATTAATTGCGAAATATAAACGCCATAGGATGGCGCACGAGGAACATCGCCATCCAAAAAAAGGAAAATTTACAAATTCAAAAATCAAAGTCATCGCGTTTATCATAAATTTTGCACGAAACAAACCCATCTACAATAGATAGATGTAAATCTAAAAACGGGGCCTCGGTATCAGAAGAATTTGCTTTATTTAACTGAAGTTCTGGGGGGTAAATCTGACTGATCAAACCATCGAAATAGGTATTATCAATATTTAATAAATCATCTTAATATCTAGAAGTGGAGCTAAAAGCTTCAATAATTTCAGATTGGTTATCAATGGAAAGCGACAACATGAAGTCTCTTTCATAACAATACAAGAACAGATCAGCCACAAGAGGTGCGCAATTCGTACCCATCGGAATACCCACAATTTGTCTAAATAACTTAGTACCGAATCTAATATAAATATTGTCAAGTTGAAAGGTGAGGGCATCACACACTTTCTGACATGACCAAAGTGTATAATTCTTATGCTCTTTAGAAGTGAAAAATGTATTTCTGACATTACATGCAAGATAGAGAGAATCTTCTCTGTGAAAAGCCCATTCAATTAAATCATTAAGCTTTTCTTTTATAAGATTATGAGGAAATGTAGTGTAAAGAGTGGAAAAATCGTAAGTAGACAGACTTGAAGCACGAAAATGTCTGGATTTCAATTTATTTAAAACCTCATTCGAATTTTTTATAGACCAAAACAGATTTCTTCCTGATCTTTCAAAGACTTTATCACAATGTTTAATCACATGCGTTTTAATAGCAGTAAGACAGGAAGTTAATAAGTTAAAGGATGCTACCATTTTTTTTTTTCAGCAAAATTATATTAGTCACATTAAGAAATATAGTTTAAATGCTGCGTAAAAAACATACCAAAAAATTCTGATACCTTTATTTACGGAAGATCGAGAACTATGCTTTAGTCATCCCGATTATTTCTCATGGCTTGTCACTATTATTAACCCGCATTAGTTCTAACTACCCGTATCTCGAACAAAGCTTCATGCTTCCAAACGTATTCAAGTTATTGAAGTCAATTGTATTTGCGAAAAGTAGTACATAATCAAGAACGGCCCGATGGAGAGTAATTATGTTTATATTTAAAATTTGGTTTATCGCCCCCGTCCACACTATTTATGTCATTTTGGAGACACTGCTTCCAATTTTGTGGGACAGTAACAATGTTTCTGTTTGAATTGAAGTTTGACGTCCCCGTCAAAACTATTTAGATTATTTTGATTAACTATCGGCTCGATATAAGTGAAATGATGTTGAAAGAACCATAAAACCAAAATAAAATAAATACAATTATGGGTCGATTGTCTTTGAGCAAAGTTTAGGAAAATAGATCCAAATGGGACTTAGTTTCGTTTGATCCATAAATTACACCATTTTGGAGCAAATAGAATAGTGACTGATCAGACGCCCATCACGAAAACACACCTTTATACTTTTGACCCCCTCGAATCCCACTTTTATATAGTAAAACTGGGGTTTACAGGGGTGTACATTATGTTTCTGATTTCTGCTTAAAAGCATAGAACGTGATGAGGCGGATCTAACGTGCACCCGCAATCTATGTTTTGAGCAGAAATAATAAAAATATTAGCATATTTATCGGAAAATTTTCATTTTTTGGCGGTATAATTTACAATGTATTAGTATAGGCGTGTTTTCAAATGATTGAAAGTGGGGTCTGATCTGACGCTCTATATACATGTAAGTGAAGTGATTTTGAAAGAACCGTAAAAACAAAACGCCCTCGTCAACAATCGGGGCAATTCTTTCGTGAATATTGATCATGAAATCTTTTCTACGGTCATTCTCTCCCTTCCGCTGATTCAAGAAGGGTAGTTGTCAGTTTCTGGCGAAAACCTGTACTGGTTAACCGCTTACGTAAAAGCCTGCCCAGGTAAAGTGTGGATAGGTAAACTGACCGCTCAAAAATGACCTAAACTAGTGTTGATTTGGCCGTTAAACTTTAACACAAACAATGCAAACAAACCATCAACACAATTTAGGTCATTTTGGAGATACTGCTTCCAATTTTGTGGAACAGTAACAATGTTTCAGTTTGAATTGAGGTTTGCCTGAACTGTTTCTTGCGGACTGAACAAATTGTTTGTCTAAATCGCGGCGGAAGTAAGGGTGAGGATTGTGGCCACATGGGTTGGATTTAAGCCTCCCCCCATTGAAATTATTTCCACTGACCGTTCCGGGGCGGCTCTTCTGTGGCGGTTTATTTATGTTGTTGTTTCTTACTTACTGTGTGTATCGCTTGTGTCTTTTTTATTTTGGATGGCTATATGGCCATTTTGTGGGAAAGTGACTGTCCTTATGGCCTTCCTTTGTTTGGGTTTCCATTATGGTCTGGTCGATTCATGTTTGTGTTTCTTTCCCTTTGGTGTCTTTGACGGGTGGAGTATTAAGTTAATTGTATCGATTCCTGATATTTGTTTTACTTCTACTTTGACGTACCGTCAACACTATTTGGTTTATTTTTATTAACGATCGGTTCGATATAAGTGAAATGATGTTGAAAAAACCGTAATACCATAAACCAAAATAAAATAAATACAAGAGGGCCAAGATATCGCTCACCTGTCACCAGATGATCATAAGCAATGTTTAGAAAACAAGCGTTGGCATCAGATGCTAGACAAATGAGTCAGTGGTTCCCTGTGACAATACAGAGTAGACTTGTATGTCACTATTTGGACGCCTTGTGGACACTGATAGACAGGTCCTAGTTCAGCAGTAGGAGATGAAGTGGCTCGCTCTTACATACAGTACAATACCTGGGCCTTCTGGTTTCAGACAAAAAGATTTTTAACGGTTTTCCCTATATAAAACTATGTAAAACCGGTTGGTCCCGGCGAAAGGTAGAGGACAGCTTCATACCAAACACCAAAGACCTGGGCCTTCTGGTTTCAAACGAAAAGATTTTTAAAGGGTTTCCCTATATAAGTTCATGTAAAAACCAGTTGGGCCCCGGGACAGGGTCATTTTTGGCCCCGGGACAGGATCATTTTTGGCCCCATGGCTATTATATGAACGACCAAATATCAAATACCTGGGCCTTCTGGTTTCAGAAGAGAAGATTGGCCCCAGGACTATAATTTGAACAAACTTTGTAGAGGTCCACTAGACGAAGCTTCAAACCAAATATAAAAAATCTTGGGCTTCTAGATTCAGAAAGGAAGATTTATAAGGTTTTTCCTATGTAAGTCTATGTAAGTCTATGTAAAACTGGTGGGTCGTGGCTTGGGGCATTTTGGTAGAGATCCACTAGATACAACTTCATACCAAATATCAAACAGCTGGGCTATCTGGTTTGAGACAAGAAGATTTTTAAAGGTTTTCTCTGTATAAGCCTTTGTAAAACTGGTGGGCCCCGGCACTGGGGCATTTCAGGCCAAAGGGTTATAATCTGAACAATCTTGGAAGAGGTTAGATGAAGCTTCATACCAAATATCAAAAACCTGGACCTTGCGGTTTCAGAGAAGAAGACTATTAAAGGTTTTCCCTATATAAGTCTATGTAAAACGGTGGGCTCTGGCGTGGGGGCATTTTTGGCCCAATTGTTATAATCTGAACAATCTTGGTAGAGGTCCACCAGATGAAGCTTCATACCAAATATCAATGAGCTCGGCCTTGCGGTTTCAGAGAAGATTTTTCTAAGTTTTCATTAAAAAAATCTATTTTAGCTCCCTTGACCAAGATGTGCAATGGACCAGAACCATTTGAAGAACTTTGAAAGGGGACCACCTTAGGATCATTTCTGTGAAGTTTGGTCAACATCGGATCAGTTGTTTAGGAGGTGTTGTTTCAAGAAATTGTTTACGGACGCACGGACGGACGCATGGGAAACGAACAAAATGTGATCACAAAGGCTCACCTCGTCACTACGTGACAGGTGATCTAAAAATCATGGGTCGATTGTCTTTGAGTGAAGGTTGGGAACATAGATCTGAACTGAGATTTAGTTTCGTTTGACCCTTAAATTCCAGCAATTGGAGCAAAAGGTATAGTCACAGAACGTAAAGTCCGATTTGAGTCTCCGCTGTATGCTTTAACTAACCCGTGGACAGTCTCTAGGTCCTACGGGAAAACCCCTATACACAGCGAACTGACGTTCTTAGGACAAAAACAGTGCGGCTATTTAAAATTTGCAATGAAACATCATTTGCTCAAACTCCAATGGCTAATTCTAACAATTACTTGATTCTTCCAATAGCTACGGATATCCATGTATCTATGATAATTTATTTATTTATTAATAATATTATTATTCTATCTTGCATTGTGTAGTATGTACAGATTAGAATCGCCTCATCGGCGATTCTTATAAGCACACGCACCATACCTTTAGCACTGACCCATGAAAATAACCCTATCATTCTACGATTTGTATGATTCATGAGTGCATTCGATTGGGGTCTAACGGTCCCCGCCCATCGGGGCTTGAAGAAATAGATGAGCTGCAGGATGCTTCCACTCAGAGCTGACACCGACCCGCACACGAGTACTGGTAAACCGCTTAGAGGATCTAAGCCTGCCCAGGCAAAGCGGCGCGAGTCGGCCGCCCATGCCTTATAAACTTGATTTCATTGGGCGGCAGGGTTTGAGATGTCATCTCATTGTTTGTTTGTTTGATTTGAGGTTTAACGTCCCCGTCAACACTGTAAAGGTCATTTTGGAGACGTCATCTCATCTCAATGTCGGGTAAACGTCCCACAAAATTGGAAGCAACGTCTCCAGAATGACCTTTACAGTTTTCACGGGGACATTAAACCTCAAATCAACCAAAAAAAAATCGATGGTGTCTAAAGTACAAGGGCGGGTCTTGATGAATATTCTTTTAAATCATTTTCAGGTTAGAAGTTGCTCTTTAACAAAAAAAAAGCCATGAAAGCCGAGTTAGATGCAGCGGCCAAGAATGAAATTAAGTTGTTAGAATTCCACAAAGTTGCCTTGAAACTACTAGCGCTTCGTCATATCAGCCGAACGACATAGCATACGTTTCAGTGGATATCTTGATTAAGGATCTTCCAGCATATATTGAAGAGAATGTTCCGTTAAAGATTGTGGGTGATGGCAATTGCCTCTAACGAGCAATTTCCAGAAATATGACGGGTACAGAAGTATTCCATAAACTCATAAGACTTGAAACAACTCTAGAGCTTATAGTTTTCAGGGACCGATATGAATCCAGTAGTAAGAACAAACTTGACTTTCTATCAGATGCGAGGATAAATACTATTTCTTCTTCTAAACCGATAGATACAGTGGAATTAATCTCATATTCAGAATTAGCGCATATTTATGCTGCAAGTACGTTTGTGTGTCAGCCAATCAGATCCTACTACCCGTCTCAGATTCGTCCTGAATTGACTTCTGAGCCATTCACAAGAACTGTTGTAGGCCGTGATATTGAACTATCAAATACTATTATTGAACTATCAAATACTATTATTTGTATAATGTGGACTAGTACGACGTATGTGTGTTCCCTCAAGAACCGATTCATTCACACCCAATCGTTTAACTCCAAGTGTAAGGAAACCAAATAGGGTTTTGAGTGCACCTATTTGTGTTAATATTGACTCAGACAACACAACAGACAACAGTATGAATGGTGACGTAACGCACACAGACAAAACAAACATGATTGACATCGCGGACGCAGACAATAGAAACACGATCAGCGTTGACGTTACCGACACCGCAATGACAATTAACAAAACAGTCAACAGCTTAAATATTCAAGTGACGGACGCAGTCGATATTAACACGGTCATAACTGTTGGCGTAACACATGATGGTGATTTTGATTGATTGAAGAGGTTTAACGTCCCCGTCAACACTGAATAGGTCATTTTGGAGACGTTTCTTTCAATTTTGTGAGACTTTTACCCGACATTGAGATGAAATGACATCTCAAGCCCTGTCGCAAAGAAACCAATAGGGTTTATAAGCATGAGGAGTCCGACTTGCACCGCTTTGTCTGTGCAGGCTTAGATCCTCTAAGGGGTTTACCAGTAACAATGTACGGTCAGTCTCAGCTCTGCGTGGAAGCATCATGCAGCCCATCTATATCTTCAAGCCCCGATGGGCGGGGGCCGGATGATGATCCAGCAAAAGGTACGCTATTACTGAAATGTTTCATGGAAACAAATAAGGCTGTTAATTTGCTCCTCAATACAGAAAATGCTATGAAAACATACCAGGAGGTAAGAAAGAAAATTTTTTATTTGTATTGAAAATGAAAGCAATCAAGTGAAAAGGAACGGAAATGGAAAAAGTGACTTTTCGGAATCATTGTGGAGTTTGGGAATCTGCGTCTGGCACAACTCCTGCTACATACTACCTTTTGCCGGAAAGCGGGGAAGGAATACTGTCGCGTGTCAAGGCATAAGGTAGAAGGTAAAGTCAAAACACAGTATGCCCCTCTTGATCCTCAGCCTACCCCAGAAAAGGAAGTTATTATCCATCATTAATATGCAAAATCGACCAAAGACAGGAAATATGAAAAAGGGTAAACTGGTTAGACAAAGGTAGTTTGCGAAGTATGTATACCGTTGTGGAATATACAGGCCAATTTCCGGGTTTGGCACCGCATGGAACTTCAAGAGCCCCTCAAACAGAATATCATATCTGAGAATTCCGATTTTTGTAATACATGAAGCAAATGAACTGCTGAAACATAACAAACCAAAAATGGTGATTGAGGATCTGAATAAAAAGTACGATGAGGTAACACGCCACTCAATATACAGCAGCTCCGGGACAAAAAGAAGAACGAAAAAGGTTAGCAAAACCCCGTTCATTTTCGAGAAACAACTGTGGCCGGCAATATGCAACTTTTAGACGCCCTCGCCACCCAGAAAAACACCAGGTGTCAATCTCTACATTGACGAGCAGTTTGAAACATCAAAAACCTTTGTTGTACAGGTATTTTGTTTGTTTTGTTTTTTTTTATTTGAGGTTTAACGTCCCCGTCAACACTGTAGAGGTCATTTTGGAGACGTTGCTTCCAATTTTGTGGGACTTTTACCCGACATTGAGATGACATGACATCTCAAGCCCTGTCGCCAAATGAAGCCAATAGGGTTTATAAGCATGGACGGTCCACCTCGCACCGCGGTTCCTGGACAGGCTTAGATCACAGGTAAGTCAGCCTTAGGTATAGACAAAACTTTCAATTTGTGCCAAATGCATGTCATGTTAACATGTTTTAAACCACTGTCTGCCATCCATCAGATTCCAAAGCATCCGCTGTTTTTATTGGACCCATAGTTTTACACGACAACAACAATTTCGAAACGTATTGCCATTTTCCCATCAGCTTAGGTGAAACTTGTGGATTCAAACCTAAAAACAAGTTATTGATTGGGTCGGACGACCGACGAGCCATGGTTAAAGCGATATCAACCGCTTTTTCGGAGGTGACGCACACTCTTATGTCCGCATCACCTCCGTCAAAACACAAATAAAAAATCGTCAATGATGCAGTTGACAAAATGGAGGACAGAATCATAAGCATATTTGCTGACGAAACAATGAAAAGTGTACGGACTTTGATGAGCATTGCAGCGGTGTGACGGTAAGTTTTCAGTCTTATTTTCAGAAGAAATTGAAAGAACAGCTTAAGACGAATGGTAAACAAACCGGTAAAAAGTAACATGATAAGTGCAGCCTGGACGAAAAATAACTGAGACCATAGCCCATATTTTTTAAGCTGGCGGTGGACTGGAATTCGAGATTTTTAATAGATTTAGTTTCAATCCTAGAAAAACTGGTAAGTGGACAGTACAGCGACATAAGCGGGGCTTTGCTGGGAAAAGGTGAGTTCCGACTAGCAGAGACGCATCCACAGTTTCAGTCGACAAAGACGGAGTGGGTATCGAAAACAAATCCCCAAAGACAAAGACTGTACAAGAGGTTTAGACACTTTGTACCGACGTACGGCAAAGTGCTGACATTAAGAGACTGTCAGACAGAAATCATCGCACCACGGATACTTGGACGAAAAGTTGGACAGAAAAAAACGTGGTATAAACGAATTGACAAGAACAAACAAACGGGAAAAGGACACTGAGAAGTAGTTAGATACGTGTATAATAACATTTTTCTGTTTTCAGGTGTGTCCTACCTTAATGGTTTGTTTGACACTTTGAAAGACCTGGTGTTTCATTTACATCTCACTTTGTGACAACAAAAAAACGGCTTCGCTCGACTTGTCTGGAGCCAAGGATGACATGTAAGTTATTTTCCCCTTATTGTTAAAAATATACTGTAAAGGTCCGCATTACAGGTTGTGTGGTAATCAGTTTAAACAAGTACCCGGTCAAATAGGATCAGTTGTTTAGGAGGAGGTGTCGTCTAAAAAATTGTTTACGAACGCACGGACGGACGACAGACAAAATGTGATAACAAAAGCTCACCTCGTCACTACGTGACAAGTGAGCTAAAATCATAGGTCGATTGTCTTTGAGTGAAGGTTGGGAACATAGATCTGAACTGAGACTTAGTTTCGTTTGAGCCTTAAATTCCAGCAATTGGAGAAAATAGTATAGTCTCAGAACGTGGCGTCCGATCTGAGTATCCACTGTATGCTTTAACTTACCCGTGAACAGTCTAGGTGTCACGGGAAATCCCTATTGAGGGGGCGTAAAACCTCAATTCAAACAAACAAAATACACAGCGAACTGACGTTCTAGGGACAAAAACAGTGCGGCTATTTAAATTTTACAATAAAACATCAATGGCTCAAACACCAATGGCTAATTCTAACCCATACTTGATTCTTCCAATAGCTACAGATATCCATGTTTCTATGATAATTTATTTAGTATTATTTTTTAAGAAATAGATCAGCTCTAACTGTGACTTGTGCGCTCGTGATTTAATCTACTTTACAACTGACCTCCAAACTGTGATTTATTACTCAACAAATCACAGACTAGAGCTGATCTATTTCGATTCTTACACGCTGAAAATCGGCAATAATGTTGTTGTTTCCTTCAAAATCTAACAACCTTTCGCCATTGTTAGAATAAATCCCGCTAAAATTATCGACTGAAACACATGCATTTATATCCGTCTCTTAGGTTTTCGATGCGGGAATATGAAGTTACACCGTCTAATGTCAAGGAAATCGAGTAGTGACGTCATAACTTGACAGTTTTATTGACGTCACTCGTCACACTCTTCCTTGTCGTGATTGGTTGTAGGTAAAGCACAGTTATTTTCCAATACCTATATAGGCGCGCTGTGTTAGAATATTATTTTTAACTTACATTGTGTAGTATATACAGATTAGAATTGCCTCATCGGCGATTCTAATAAGCACACGCACCATACCTTTGGCACTGACCAATAAAAATGACCCGTATCATTCTACGATTTGTATGTTTCATGAGTGCATTCGATGGGGTCTAACGGCCCCCGCCAATCGGGGCTTGAAGAAATAGATGGGCTGCATGATGCTTCCAAGCAGAGCTGGCAACGACCCGCACACGCGTACTGGTAAAACGCTTATAGGATCTAAGCCTGTCCAGGCAAAGCGGCGCGAGTCGGCCCGTCCATGCCTCATAAACCCTATTGGTTCCATTTGGCGGCAGGGTTTGAGATGTCATTTCATCTCAATGTCGGTAAAGTCCCACAAAATTGGAAGCAACGTCTCCAGAATGACCTTTACAGTGTTGACGGGGACTTTAAACCTCAAATTAAACCAAAACATCGATGGGGTCTAAAGTACAAGGGCGGGTCTTAATGCATTTTCATTTAATCATTTTCAGCCTAGAAGTTATTTTATACTACTTTATTTAAGGTCGATTGCGATGGAAGCTTCAAGCTTATTAAATCGCTCGTGATGTTTTCACGCGCGCGAGAGAGAGGCAGTGACTATTACACCACCGCTACCCATTTACAACAGGGTTCGTCATATCAGCCAAACGACATAGCCTACGTTTCAGTGCATATCTTTCTTAAGAATCATCCAGCATATATTGAAGAGAACGTTCCGTTAAAGACTGTGAGTGATGACAATTGCCTCTAACAAGCAATAACCAGACATATGACATAGTAAAGTTTATATTTTCTTGTGATAACATTGTGGAATTTTGAAAATATCTGAGGGTCACTGATGTGGCCTAATTGGCAGAAGCTAGCTTGTCTGGTCAAGAAAATATGTACACTCCATAATTTCCAGTTCTGTGGTGTATCCCTTGCTTCCAAAAGATAACCCTTTCTAGAACATATTCAGAAGTATTCCACAAACGCATAAGACTTGAAACAGCTCTGGAGCTTATAGTTTTCAGGGACCGATATGATGATGATGATGATTTCGTGTTTAACGACGCGTCAACCCTCTTTGTGGGTCATAAGCGTCAAACGGTTGATGGTTAAACGGCATGAATAATTATGATGATATTAAAAGTAAAAAGTCAGAATGATAATGTATAAAAATCTGAAACAGTTAAATCTTATGAAAAAGTCCAATTTCTTTTAAGAATAAAATAATATTATCAACAGGTACATCTCGAAACAGTTGTTGCAAAGTGTCAGCTTTGAAATATAAAATACGTGAGGGTGAAAAGTCAACACAGTTAATTAAGATATGTTTCACAGTGAATGGCTGATCACAACCTACACAAGAAGGCTGATCATCACCATTAAAAATATAAGAATGAGTAACTCTAGTATGGCCGATGCGCAGTCGTGTTAATACTACGTCCTCTTTTCTGGAAAACTGTGGAGGAGAGCATTTTGTACTAACGACAGGTTTAATGGCATGGAGTTTGTTATTTATTGCACGGTCCCATTCGCCTTGCCATTCCGACAAGATGTATCTGTTGATAAATGGTTTAAAATTGTTAAAAGGAATTTTAAAAACAGATGGATCAAGATTGAGCGATTCCTTTGCTTTCTTGTCAGCATATTCATTGCCGACAATGCCAATATGGCTCGGAAGCCAACAAAACAAGATTTGGTGTGTTTTAGAAATTTCATGATGTTTTTCGATCAATTTTTGAATTTGAGGATTTTTAGATGATGAATGGTCTAAAGCCTTAAGCACAGAAAGTGAATCCGAAAATATAATTGCTTTTTGAATTGTTGAAGAACTGATAAAATCTAAAGCTAGGTCTATTGCTTTGGCTTCAGCTGTAAAAATAGATGAACCATCTGGAAGGCGCATGGTTTTGTGCGTATCTTTAGAAACATACGCACAGCCAACTTTATCTCCTTCTTTGGAACCATCAGTATAGACTTGCTGGTAATCATTGTAACGTGACTGCAGTACCTGAAAGTTTTGTTTGAGAAGTATTGGATTTGATTCGGATTTTTTTCCATCATGTAAGTCGAACAGAATAGAAGGTTGTTTAATACACCAAGATGGAACTTCGGCGGTTTCATGTTTTTGAATATTTTTAAGGTCGATACCTGAATTTTCCAGCAGTGGTAAAATACGTAATCCAAAAGGTTTAATTGCTGTGGGTTTAGTTTCATACCTATCTACAAATTGAGGTCGAAATGAAAGTTTGGATGCCGGGTTAGATGGATTTGCAGCAAGTCTAATAGCATACTGAAGAGAAAGTTTCTCTCTGCGCGAGGTTAAAGATGGTTCACCTGCTTCTACATAAAGGCTTAATACGGGAGAAGTACGGAAGGCTCCCATGGCCAGACGAAGGCCTTGGTGATGGATAGTATCCAAGGATTTTAAATAGGACTTTCTGGCAGAACCATAAACAACAGACCCATAATCTAATTTAGATCTTATTAAAGACCGGTAAAGATGTAATAAAGTATACCGATCTGCTCCCCAACTTGTATGAGCTAAAACTTTCAAAAGATTCAAAGCTTTTAAGCATTTCGCTTTAAGATATTTAATATGGGGAATAAAAGATAACTTTTGATCAAATATGACCCCAAGAAATTTGGCTTCTTCAACAACAGGAATTTGTGATCCGTATAAAAACAGGGAAGGATGTTCGTGTTTCTTCCGTAGTTTACAAAAATGAACACACTGCGTTTTCGACTTGGAGAACTTGAAACCATTTTTATCAGTCCATTCTTCTATTCTTTTTAAATTTTGTTGTAACTTTCGTTCAATTGTTTTCATATTTTTTGAACGGTAACATATACAAAAATCATCAACATACAATGAACAATCAGTTTTGTCGTCCAAACATTGTACAATATTGTTTATTTTGATGTTAAATAGCGTAGTTGAAAGAATACTACCCTGTGGGACACCCTGTTCTTGATCATAGAAATCTGACACGGTAGACCCCACACGCACCTGAAACATGCGCTCCCCTAAAAAGCTTTCAATAAAACTGGGAAGTTTTCCTCTTAAGCCAATGTTATGTAGATCTTTCAATATTCCATATCGCCATGTTGTATCATATGCTTTCTCCAAGTCGAAAAAGACAGCTACTACGTGTTCTTTGTTAATAAAAGCATCTCGTATAAATGTTTCTAGTCTTATTAAATTGTCATTGGTACTACGTTCCGAACGAAAGCCCGATTGATATTCTGAAATGAGGTTGTTGGACTCTAAGTACCAGACTAATCTCTTGTTTATCATTCTCTCCAATGTTTTACACAAACAACTTGTCAAAGCTATCGGACGATAATTTGTAGGTTCTGCATGATCTTTCCCTGGTTTCGGAATTGGTACAACTGTAGCTACACGCCAGCTCTCAGGACAGACCCCCGTTTCCCAAATATTATTAAAGATATCTAAAAGTGTTGTAAGAGAACTTTTTGGCAGATGCTTAAGCATCTGATAATGAATTTCATCGGGGCCGGTTGCCGTATCATGTGATTTTTCAATGGCTTCAACGAGTTCGGATAAGTTAAAAGGTTTGTTGTATTCTTCGTGATTAAGTGATTTAAAGTTTAGATTTCTTTTCTCTTGGTCCTTTTTGAAATTTCTAAAAGTGTCAGAATAATTACGCGATGATGAATTTTTCAAGAATGTGTGCCCAAGAGTATCTGAAATATCTTTTTTTGTTGAAGCTATTGTGTCAAATTCAGTATTTAAATGTGTAAAACTAGAAGACTTTGTTTTTCCTGAAATTTTTCGTACCATATCCCAAACCTTTTTAATGGGGGTTTTATAGTTCAATTTGGAGACATATTCTCTCCATGACTTTCGTTTGGAAGCTCGGATTGTTCGCCGAGCTTTAGCTCTAAAAACTTTTACGCCGTTGAGCTTTTCTGAAGTGGGATTTTTGCAGAACTTATTTAGAGCCTGTTTACGCTTTTTAATAGCTTCTTTACAGTCATTATTAAACCAAGGCTTGCTTTTCTTAGTATTTGTGGAGGTCTTTGGAATGCATTGTTCTGATATGTTAATAAGTGTATCTGTGAAATCAGAAACAATGTCGGATGATTCATTAAAATGATCAATTGATAACTCTTCTTCACATAAATTATGGAATAATTCCCAGTCGGCTTTATTCATTTTCCATTTCTGGTTGGGACCGATATGAATCCAGTAGTAAGAACAAACTTGACTTTCTATCAGATTCGGGCATAATTACTATTTCTAAACCGATAGAAGATGCAGTGGTATCAATCTCATTCAAAATCAGATCCTACTACCCGCCTCAGCTTCATCCTGAATTGACTTCTGAGCCCTTCACAAGACCTGTTGTAGGCCGTGATATTAAACTATCAAATACTGTTATATAATATAATGTGCACTAGTATATGTGTTCCCTCAAGAACCGATTCATTTACACCCAATCATTTTATTCCAATTGTCAGCTTTGAGTTCACATATTTGTAGTAATCTTGACGCAGACAACACAATCGATCAGCGTTGACGTTACGGACACCGCAATGGCAATAGACGAAACAGTCAACAGCTTAAATATTCAAGTGACGGACGTAGTCTTTATTAACATGATCAAAGATGACGTGACGGACATAACTGTTGGTGTAACACATGATGATGATGATGATCCAGCAAAAGGTACGCTATTACTGAATTGTTTCATGGAAACAAATTAGGCTGTTAATTTGCTCCTCAATACAGAAAATGCTATGAAAACATATCAGGAGGTAAGAAAAAAAATGTTTAATTTGCAATGAACAATGAAAGCAATCAAGCGAAAAGGAACGGAAATGGAAAAAGTTCCGTTTCGGATGATTGTGGAGTTTGGAAATCTACGTCTGGCACAACTCCTGCTACATACTACCTTTTGCCGGACAGCGGCGAAGGAATACTGTCGCGTGTCAAAGCATAAGGTAAAGTCAAAACACAGTATACCCCTCTTGATCCTCAGCCACCCCCAGAAAAGGAAGTTATTATCCATCGTTTCTATGCAATACAGAGCAAAGACAGGAAATATGAAAAAGAGTAACGTGGTTAGACAAAGGAGGTTTGGTATATGTGTATGCCGTTGTGGAATATACAGTCCAATTTCCGGGTTTGGGACCGCATGGAACTTCAAGGGACCCTAAAACAGAACATCTGAGAATTCCTAATTTGGTAATACGTGAAGCAAATGAACTGATGAAACAAAACAAAACAAAAATGGTGTTTTAAGATCTAAAAAGAAAGTACGAAGAGGAAACAAGCCCTTCAAGTATACAGCAGCTCCGGGACAAAAAGAAGTACGAAACAGATAAGAATAAGCCAATGTGGCCGACAATTATGCAACTGTTAGACACCCTCGCCACTCAGAACCAGCCATATGTTATGGCAGTGATAACAACAAACAGCAAAACACCAGGTGTCATTCTCTACATTGACGAGCAGTTTTAAAACATCAAAAACCTTTGTTGAACAGGTAAGTCAGTCTTAGGTGTAGGCAAAACTTTCAATTGTGCCAAATAAATGCATGTAACGGTAACATGTTTTAAACAACTGTCTGTCATCCGATCAGATTCCAAAGAATCCCCTGTTTTTATTGGACCAATATTGGACAACAGCGACTTCGAAACTTATTGCCATTTTTCCATCATCTTAAGCTGAAACTGGTGGATTCAAACCTTAAAACCCATAGTTAACAACTGCTTTTTCAGAGGCGACGCACACTATTTGTCCGCGTCACCTCCGCCAAAATGCAAATCAAAAACTCGTCGATGATGCAGTTGACAAAAGGAAGGACATAATCATAAGCCTATTTGGAGAGGATGGCATTATCAATTTTGACGAAACGATGAAAAGTGTACGGACTTTGATGAGCATTGCAGCAGTTTTCAGTCTTATTTTCGGAAGAAATTGAAAGAACAGCTAAGAACGAATGGTAAACAAACCGATAAGAAGTAACATGATAAGTGCAGACTGAACGAAAAATAACTGATACCATACACCATGATTTGAAGCAGGCGGTGGACTGGAATTCGAGCTTTTTAGTAGAATTAGTTTCAGTCCTGGAAAAAACTGGCAAGTGGGCAGTACAGCGACTTACGCGGGGCTTTGCTGGTTAAAAGTGACTTTCGACTAGCTGAGACGCATCGACAGTTTCATTCGACAAAGACAGAGTGGGTATCGAAAACAAATCCCCAGAGACAAAATAGAAGTGGAGGCAATAATCAGGAATCGATACAATTAACCCACCGCTCCTATCAGAGACACCCAAGGGAAAGAAACACAAACATGAAACAACAGACTCCAATAGAAACATCAACAGCGGAAAGCCTAAAGGACAGTTACTCTCCCACAAAATGGCCAATAGGCTATCAAAAATAAAATAAAAAGACAAACCATGACAAAAATGAACCGCGACAGAAGAACCGCATTGGAACGGTCAGCGGAAATGAATGGGGGGGGGGCTTAAATCAACAATCCTCGCCTTTACTTCCGTTGCGATTAAGACAAATAATTTGTTCAGTCCACATGAAGGCATCCTAACTCATCAGTGCAACATTTCCGTGAGCACAAAAAATCAAACAACCACAGAGATGAAACAACGATGAGAACTCGACAGCAAGAAACCACTGAAATGCCGGAGTAAAAGAAAACCAAGTTAGACTCCGATGGGCCCAACCAGAGACAGAGTATCAGGCACCAACCAACGTTATATTGAATTAGATCGCTAATTCTCAGTTAGCCTTACGCTGGAACCGCCATAGAATCTGAGGCCTGACCCACCGGCGTGCAATTAAAGAGGGAAGCAAAGTTCTCAACTGTGATTTGATTAACTACCATGCATGCATGTACTCTTGTACAAAGATTGTACGATGTACAAGAGGTTTAGAGACTTTGCACCGACGGACAGCAGAGTGCTGATATCAACAGACTGTCAGCCAGAAATCATCGAACTAGGGACACTTGGACGAAAACCTGGACAGAGAAAACGTGGTATAAACGAACGGACAAGGACAAAAAAAGTCATTGAGAATTAGTAATAACATTGACGAACATTAATATACATGACGAAATATGATCGTGACAGTTTTAAGTACTTGTAGCAGTTTTGCTCAGTTTTTACATATCTTGTTTCTTTAACCTTAGCAAAATATGTTATTATGTTACCTTTAGTCGAAAATTAAAATACAATAGCATGATGAAATATGTTCGTAACAGTTTTAAGTAGCAGTTTTACTCATTCCCAGTGTAGGGAGAGCTATAGCAAGCATATTTCATATATATATATATATATATATATATATATATATATATATATATATATATATATATATATATATATATATATATTAAGAAGGAGATGCCCAAAGTAGCAAAATTTCTCATATTACAAAAAGTGGCAACCATATCCGCTAAGATATAAATATATATATATATATATATGAAAACAAACAAAAATGTATATGTATGTTCGGTTTCAAAACTTTGGGGTTTAGACACACTGATGAAGATTAAATATCAGAAAGGCATCTGTGTCACTAACTTTGGTATAGTTACGCATTAATTGCAACCACTGGGCCGGTATCTCTGCTGGTGGATGATTCGTTGGTCCCCGAGGTTATCATCAGCTCAGTATCAGTTCCTTAGTGCTGAAGTGGATACTGCGGTGTTGACGTCAGTACTCAAGTACTGATTTAAATAACTATAATATATCTTTAATTTTTGCAGTATAAATTTCTAAAACTAAGACTGACTTGTCAGGTGGGACATGTATCTTAGCGGATTTGGTTGCCACTTTTTGTAATACATGTATTATAAATTTTGCAAGTCTCGCTACTTTGGGCATCTCCTTCCTGATGCCCGGGACTTCCGTGGAGTGTGGGCCATGTTTGCTGATGTTGGCTAGGTGGGGGACGCCTGTAAATTCCCTGGTAGGCGTCTCTTGCCTGATGCCTCCAGTTGACCTGTCTCATGAGCTACGTCGGTCGGTGTGTGCTCGGAGGGGGGTGTGCTGTGTTTGCCGTGTCTTGTCCATCATCCGTTTCGGTTTCAAAACTTTGGGGTTTAGACACACTGATGAAGATTAAATATCAGAAAGGCCTCTGTGTCACTAAATTTGGTAAAGTTACGCATTAATTGCAACCACTGGGCCGGTATCTCTGCTGGTCGATGATTCGTTCGTCCCCGAGGTTATCATCAGCTCAGTATCAGTTCCTTAGTGCTGAAGTGGATACTGCGGTGTTGACGTCAGTACTCAAGTACTGATTTAAATAACTATAATATATCTTTAATTTTTGCAGTATAAATTTCTAATTTTTGTATAACTAAGACTGACATGTCAGGTGGGACATGTATCTTAGCGGATTTGGTTGCCACTTTTTGTAATACATGTATTATAAATTTTGCAAGTCTCGCTACTTTGGGCATCTCCTTCCTGATGCCCGGGACTTCCGTGGAGTGTGGGCCATGTTTGCTGATGTTGGCTAGGTGAGGGACGCCTGTAAATTCCCTGGTAGGCGTCTCTTGCCTGATGCCTCCAGTTGACCTGTCTCATGAGCTACGTCGGTCGGTGTGTGCTCGGAGGGGGTGTGCTGTGTTTGCCGGGTCTTGTCCATCATCCGTTTCAGTTTCAAAACTTTGGGGTTTAGACACACTGATGAAGATTAAATATCAGAAAGGCCTCTGTGTCACTAAATTTGGTAAAGTTACGCATTAATTGCAACCACTGGGTCGGTATCTCTGCTGGATGATGATTCGTTCGTCCCCGAGGTTTTCATCAGCTCAGTATCAGTTCCTTAGTGCTGAGGTTGATACTGCGGTGGTGCCGTCAGTACTCAAGTACTGATTTAAATAACTATATCTTTAATTGTTGCAGTATAAAGGGGGTCTTTCAAGGTATAGGAAATTTGCATTGGTTTCTGCCCACGCTTGGATTTTGATGAAAGTGTGCACAATAATTGCCTTGGATATAACCATTATAATTACGATGCATTCACTTTTAAATTTTATTTCCGTAGTAAATTTAATACATATTTTATGAAGTCTCTATCACAACAGAGAGTATTCTCGTATAAACTTGTCTACAGTATTCAGAGTTTCATATATCTAATGCTGCTATGTTTTATGAATTAAAGCCATAATTGGTGAGTTAGTTGATACTATGAATGACCTCATATGTCTAGTAATAGTGACTGGGCATTCAGTTTTCTTTGATGGTGACCCCATATTTCAGCTCCAAATTTTGTATTCATCAAAATTTTAAATGCATTTTTACCATGTTCCAGTTTTTGTCAAGACACCATTTTAGCATAAAAACTACCCACATATCTTTGGAACATGTTGATGAATTTTGATGGAAATTGAGGACCGGTAACATTGTGTTTTAACAGACTGAATACTCATAGTCCTGATTCAGCAAAATGTAAAATTATATGATTATCATGTGTTGGTCATGCTGTTTAATAATACTTTACTATTGCTTTCAATTTGGATGGCTATAGTATAGTATGGTTTGTGTAAGTAGTTCATAGCGTAATTATAAGTATTTCCAAACATCCATTTCAGTAAATTTGCTCCCTATGGAACAAACTATTTTGTCTACAGCACTATACCGCAAACGTTTTGATGACAAACGTCATCAAACGCACCCATGTAATCATGTGCACAGTTTTCTTTCTGTCTTTCTTGTCTAATTTGGTAATGGTGCCAAGGTGATGTTTAGATTTAACATTCAAATCAACAACATACCAGTCATTTTAGATGTTGCTTCAGATTTTGTGAGATTTGTTATCCGACTCGAGATAAATGACTCTCAAGTCAAACTGTTGTTTGTTTATTTAACCCTAACTGTCCATTTATAAATAAAGGCTTACTCTAGGGAAAATCAATAACACTTGAGATTACTTTTCCTGGACATTAAGTTTTCAGAACTTGTATCTGCATAGGCACTAGCCAATCTATCTTTTTGTATAGCCCCTATGAATGAAATCAAACGGCTTCCTGAAGCTGTAATCCAAAGCCATTTGAATATGCTTTTAGAATTCTCATGGTCGTACATTTGTCAGTGTTCCAAAACTTATGTGATCATGATTGTGTTGTCTATATATTTGTATAGGTCTTTCTCTTCATTTACCTATCTCAGCAATTGTTTCAGTAATTACAAAGCACATTATGTAAGATATTAAGAAGCATTTAAACTGTTGATAATAATTATTCAATCTGTGAGTAGTTATCGCATTACACATAGGATTTTAAACTATTTTCAGTAAATACATTGTGATGCTTTTTCTGTCCAAACAATGCAATGCTCTTTCTAAGCTGAGAGATACATTGCACAGAAATGTACTGGTAATAATTAATGAACAAAAAGCAAGCAAGATGATGATTTCGTGTTTAACGACGCGTCAACCCTCTTTGTGGGTCATAAGCGTCAAACGGTTAATGGTTAAACGGCATGAATAATTACGATGATATTAAAAGTAAAAAGTCAGAATGATAATGTATAAAAATCTGAAACAGTTAAATCTTATGAAAAAGTCCAATTTCTTTTAAGAATAAAATAATATTATCAACAGGTACATCTTGAAACAGTTTTTGCAAAGTGTCAGCTTTGAAATATAAAATACGTGAGGGTGAAAAGTCAACACAGTCAATTAAGATATGTTTCACAGTGAATGGCTGATCACAACCTACACAAGAAGGCTGATCATCACCATTAAAAATATAAGAATGAGTAACTCTAGTATGGCCGATGCGCAGTCGTGTTAATACTACGTCCTCTTTTCTGGAAAACTGTGGAGGAGAGCATTTTGTACTAACGACAGGTTTAATGGCATGGAGTTTGTTATTTATTGCACGGTCCCATTCGCCTTGCCATTCCGACAAGATGTATCTGTTGATAAATGGTTTAAAATTATTAAAGGGAATTTTAAAAACAGATGGATCAAGATTGAGCGATTCCTTTGCTTTCTTGTCAGCATATTCATTGCCGACAATGCCAATATGGCTCGGAAGCCAACAAAACAAGATTTGGTGTGTTTTAGAAATTTCATGATGTTTTTCGATCAATTTTTGAATTTGAGGATTTTTAGATGATGAATGGTCTAAAGCCTTAAGCACAGAAAGTGAATCAGAAAATATAATTGCTTTTTGAATTATTGAAGAACTGATAAAATCTAAAGCTAGGTCTATTGCTTTGGCTTCAGCTGTAAAAATAGATGAACCATCTGGAAGGCGCATGGTTTTGTGCGTATCTTTAGAAACATACGCACAACCAACTTTATCTCCTTCTTTGGAACCATCAGTATAGACTTGCTGGTAATCATTGTAACGTGACTGCAGTACATGGAAGTTTTGTTTGAGAAGTATCGGATTTGATTCGGATTTTTTGCCATCATGCAAGTCGAACAGAATAGAAGGTTGTTTAATACACCAAGATGGAACTTCGGCGGTTTCATGTTTTTGAATATTTTTAAGGTCGATGCCTGAATTTTCTAGCAGTGGTAAAATTCGTAATCCAAAAGGTTTGATTGCTGTGGGTTTAGTTTCATACTTATCTATACATTGAGGTGGAAATGAAATTTTGGATGCCGGGTTAGATGGATTAGCAGCAATTCTAATAGCATACTGAAGAGAAAGTTTCTCTCTGCGCGAAGTTAAAGATGGTTCACCTGCTTCTACATAAAAAGTAGAAGTAAAACAAAGATCAGGAATTGATACAATTAACTTACTCCATCCATAAAAGACACCAAAGGGAAAGAAATACAAACATTAAGCGACCAGACCATAATGGAAACCTAAACAAAGGAAGGCCATAAGGACAGTTACTTTCCCACAAAATGGCCATATGGCCATCCAAAACCAAAAGACACAAGTGATACACACAGTAAGTAACAAACAACAACATAAATAAAGGCTTAATACGGGAGAAGTACGAAAGGCTCCCATAGCCAGACGAAGGCCTTGGTGATGGATAGTATCCAATGATTTTAAATAGGACTTTCTGGCAGAACCATAAACAACAGACCCATAATCTAATTTAGATCTTATTAAAGACCGGTAAAGATGTAATAAAGTATACCGATCTGCTCCCCAACTTGTATGGGCTAAAACTTTCAAAAGATTCAAAGCTTTTAAGCATTTCGCTTTAAGATATTTAATATGGGGAATAAAAGATAACTTTTGATCAAATATGACCCCAAGAAATTTGGCTTCTTCAACAACAGGAATTTGTGATCCGTATAAAAACAAGGAAGGATGTTCGTGTTTCTTCCGTAGTTTACAAAAATGAACACACTGCGTTTTCGACTTTGAGAACTTGAAACCATTTTTATCAGTCCATTCTTCTATTCTTTTTAAATTTTGTTGCAACTTTCGTTCAATTGTTTTCATATTTTTTGAACGGTAACATATACAGAAATCGTCAACATACAAGGAACAATCAGTTTTGTCGTCCAAACATTGTACAATATTGTTTATTTTGATGTTAAATAGCGTAGTTGAAAGAATACTACCCTGTGGGACACCCTGTTCTTGATCATAGAAATCAGACAGGGTAGACCCCACACGCACCTGAAACATGCGCTCCCCTAAAAAGCTTTCAATAAAACTGGGAAGTTTTCCTCTTAAGCCAATGTTATGAAGATCTTTCAATATACCATAACGCCATGTTGTATCATATGCTTTCTCCAAGTCGAAAAAGACAGCTACTACGTGTTCTTTGTTAATAAAAGCATCTCGTATAAATGTTTCTAGTCTTATTAAATTGTCATTGGTACTGCGTTCCGAACGAAAACCCGATTGATATTCTGAAATGAGGTTGTTGGACTCTAAGTACCAGACTAATCTCTTGTTTATCATTCTCTCCAATGTTTTACACAAACAACTTGTTAAAGCTATCGGACGATAATTTGTAGGTTCTGCATGATCTTTCCCTGGTTTCGGAATTGGTACAACTGTAGCTACACGCCAGCTCTCAGGACAGACCCCCGTTTCCCAAATATTATTAAAGATATCTAAAAGTGTTGTAAGAGAACTTTTTGGCAGATGCTTAAGCATCTGATAATGAATTTCATCGGGGCCGGTTGCCGTATCATGTGATTTTTCAATGGCTTCAACTAGTTCGGATAAGTTAAAAGGTGTGTTGTATTCTTCGTGATTAAGGGATTTGAAGTTAAGTTTTCTTTTCTCCTGGTCCTTTTTGAAATTTCTAAAAGTGTCAGAATAATTACGCGATGATGAATTATTCAAGAATGTGCTCCCAAGAGTATCTGAAATATCTTTTTTAGTTGAAGCTTTTGTGTCAAAACCAGTATTTAAATGTGTAAAACTAGAGGACTTTGTTTTTCCTGAAATTTTTCGTACCATATTCCAAACCTTTTTTATGGGGGTTTTGTAGTTCAATTTGGAGACATATTCTCTCCATGACTTTCGTTTTGAAGCTCGGATTGTTCGCCGAGCTTTAGCTCTAAAAACTTTAACGTCGTTTAGCTTTTCCGAAGTGGGACTTTTGCAGAACTTATTTAGAGCCTGTTTGCGCTTTTGAATAGCTTCTTTACAGTCATTATTAAACCAAGGCTTGCTTTTCTTGGTATTTGTGGAGGTCTTTGGAATGCATTGTTCTGATATATTAATTAGTTTATCTGTGAAATCAGAAACAATGTCAGATGATTCATTTAAGTGATCAACTGATAACTCTTCTTCACATAAATTACGGAATAATTCCCAGTCGGCTTTATTCATTTTCCATTTCTGGTTACAGTCCTCATCTGGTTCGTTTACGCTCTCAATTATAACAGGGAAGTGATCACTTCCGCACTGATCGTCATGAACAGACCAGTCATAGTCCAAGAAGAGAGATGGGTGACACAAAGAGAGATCTAAAGAAGACAAATGAATTGTCGCAGGGTGAAGGTAAGTATAAGATTTATCATTCATCAAGCAAAGATCATTCTTTGCAATAAAATCTTCAACAAGTGCTCCTCTGTTATTGATATCTTTACAGCCCCATAGAATATTGTGACCATTGAAGTCGCCAACTAAAAGATATGGCGATGGAAGTTGACCCAGCAATGAGTCAAGATGTTCGGGCTTTAAAGAAAATGAGGGCGGGATATATAGAGAGCAAATTGTAGTTTCTTTATCCAGAGAAACCGATACTGCTACAGCTTGTAGGTCTGTTTTTAATTTGATCTCTCTTTGTGGTAAACATGATTTAACAAAAATTGAACTGCCACCAGATGGTTTGTTACCATCAGAATAGATATAGTTGTATGTATTGAAACCCCTGACATCTATGTTGTCATTAATTTTTAAAAAAGTTTCTTGCAAACAAAACACCGATGGGGTTAGTAGCGAAATAAGTAATAAGAGTTCATTATAATTCGATTTAAGACCTCGACAATTCCATTGTATTATTTTGTGTTTTAAATCCATTTTAAGGAGAGATATTAAAAAGACTAGAAACTATTATGGAGGTGCAATTGGTGATATAGATCTGCTACCACCAGCTCGTGGTGTGGCTGACCTCGATCTGTTATTGCCACTTGGTGATGATGGAGTTTCAGTCAACTCCATATCACTGTCACTCAAAGATCCGAATCTGTTCTGAAATCTTATATTGTCTCTTTCCATTTTACGTTGTCTGTCTGTTTGTCTTTGAGACAATTGATGTTTTTTGATCGGATCTTCTGATCCCTTATTAGTTCGACTTGAGTCGGGTTTCTCTTTTACATTCGGCGCTGGCTTCGGTACGGTCGCTGTCGACCGATCCGAAGCATCCTGGATTGCGCCTTTTGATAAATTGATTGCACTTTGTGGTGCTGGAGTGGGTTTACTCCATGCACCCGATTTTTTCAGTTCAGCTATGTATGATTCAGCAGTCTGTGTTGCGGAGCTTGTACATTTTACACCAGCACCCTTTGTGATGCTGGCGAAACTGGTGGTTGGTGTTATGTATCGCTCTTCAACAATTTTCCGCGCTTCTGGGAATGTTATCCCCCTTTGGTATTTGACGGTGAGTATTTCTTTTTCTTTTTTCCACGCCGGACAGTCTCGGGAGAAAACAGCATGTTTGCCATCACAATTTACGCATTTGGGTTCATTTTTGCAGTTGAGGTGATTATCAACATGCTTTTCTTCACCACAATTTGGACAGAGATTTTTCCTCTGACATCTGCTTTCGTGATGGCCAAAAGCCTGACAAAAGTAACATCTAAGAGGGTTTGGGATGTATACCTCTACGTTAATGGAAAGATATGCTACTTTGATTTTCTTGGGTAGAATTGGTGTATTAAAAGTCAACACATAAGTTGCTGTTGGTTTTAGTACACCATTTCTACGAACTTGAATGTTACGAACACCAACAACTCCCTGATCTTTCAAGTTATTGACTATCTCTTCATCTGAACAAGGACGCAGTTCTGGACTGCGAATCACTCCCTTTGATGAATTGAGCGTGTTATGTAACGATACTTTAACCTTCAGATCAAAGAGCTTGTTGGTGTTTAGCAGGCTTACCACTTGCTGTTTTTTCTCGACTTCCAAGAGAAGATCACCCGATTTGAGTTGTTTTATACTCTTAGGATGTCCGGCAATGGAGAGAATACTTTTCTCGATCACAAAGGGGGAAAGGCTTGACACAGTTCGTGTATCGTCAAGCGACGTGACGACCAAGAAACGCGGAACATTGTCAAAGTTTGGTTCAGCAGACTGCTGACTCGATTGTTGACTTGACTGCTGACTGGATTTTTGACTGCGTTCATCCGATTCGGATGAATCCTCGTCCTTTTTACGTTTAGGTGCGTTGCGGTTAGGTGCGTGGTTGCGGTTATGTTTGTTTTTA
Source organism: Lucinisca nassula (assembly GCA_963580285.1). NCBI lineage: Eukaryota > Metazoa > Mollusca > Bivalvia > Lucinida > Lucinidae > Lucinisca > Lucinisca nassula. Next base: position 115,422,979 of record OY757018.1, read on the forward strand.
GGAGCCATAAGAAAAAAATCCTAGTTTCGTCCCAAGTGCTCTCCGCCCTCCACGGAGCCCTACAAGGGAACACCATAATGGAGTGGTTATCCAACTCGCAGGTGTTAGAGATACACGTGAGATATACTCGTATAAACAAAATGCCTACACGATTGATCCGTTAAGCCACCGCCTTCTAGAGATAAAAAGACAGAAAAGGGTAAGGTAAATGGGCATATGGTTGGTATCAGGAAAGATACAAAAGAGTTGAAGAGAAAGCAAAGCGGTATCTCTAGGGCTCGGCGTGACCAGCCGATTGACAGTGCCGGACCGCACGGCCACCCGTCTACACCGAAAAGCCAGGCCAAAGAGGCGTGTTGGGCACCTGAAGCACCGCCACCTCAGGTAACCCTCAACCTCCAGGATCCCTTCTTCCGGCTTACAGCACGCCACCCACGGCAAACGGGTGGTACTTCCTTTAGCTCTTCCCAGTGGGCACATTGACCACAGCAGCAACGTGCCCAGTGGGAATTGAGCCCCCAGGGCCACGGCAAGGCAGGAAGTCTAATACCTGGGGGAAAAGCAAGCAAGAACAGTGCTTTAAAAAAAAAACAACAGTGAACATGCATTCAGCAGAAACATTCAAGAAGTGGTTGAAACTTTTACGACCAGAAAAAAATATTAAATGCTCGCTTCCGATAAATTAACCACTACATTGACAAAGTAAATAGAAAAAAATAAGACACTAAAGAAATGTCAACAATTACAACACCAATACAGAACAGAGACATATTTTTACATGTGTACTATAAGGAAGGAAACTGTTTCTCTCCCTGTCCATGGCAATAGCAAAATTTCTCTAGGTCATGTGTCAGCTTTGTTTACACCAAATATTCTGCGCCTCATCCATTAATGATATCTTTTGCAACAGAAACTCAATATCACTGACATTTCGATTTTTGGAAATACTAACCAATAATTACTGTAACTGTTTTGCTATGATAATAATCCAGCGTTTATAAAGACAGAGTATATCTAAGGCTTAATCTGGCCATGGATTTAGCAGCAGAACTATTTTTACTAGTAACAACAAACCAGACCATTGCGTCCTTGCATACCAGCTTGATATGGAAATGAAAATAATGGATCTCCTTGCCTTACACCTATTTGAGTAGCATGACTTATGCAAAGTCATTAAATAAAGTTGCACATGTTCACAATATTTTTTCTGCTTATAAAAAAGCAATATATGTTGTTAAGCCTAATTTGTTGATAAGAATACCTTTTGATTTAGTGTTTTACTATCTACTATTTTGGATAGATCATAGTGTATAAATGAAAGTAAAATATCAGAAATTCATGATATTTTAATAGTTTCTAAGCTAGATCAGCTCAATATGTATTCATTTTGATTTGTATAATCTCATTTTTATTACGTAAGTGTTACGAATTGCCTTCTTGTAAGGTTCTTGGATGATTTCAATAAAATAGTAAATTTTGCAGAAACGACTTACATCCATTAAAGGTGTAAAACTACAGTGTTACCGGTTTCGGATTTTCATGAAATTTGGCATAGCTATAGAAGATACATATGGCACGTTTTCCTAGCAAAATGAAATCTTGACAAAGACTAGGAAATATTTATCTCAGGGATTGAATTGTTATAATTTTTTAAAATTTTAATTAAAAAATGAGATTTTTGATAATTATTTTATCAGAAAATGTAAACATTAATTAATTCAAAAGGTTTTTTAGTATCAAGGAATGCCTATGGAGTTCTGCATTCAATCCAGTTCACAGATCTTGAAACTAAATAAAACATAAGATTTAAGACGTACTTATTTAGAGACAGACACCAGCTCATGGAGGGAGTCAGTAAGAGTGGCCTCCGGTGTCCTACTTTGATTTATATAATTTATTAAATACATTTTTATAGGTTGTATATGCTGAGTTATTAATATACAAAGTTTAAAGAAAAAACATGCATGGGCACAAATGAAAGACCCCCTTTCTATTTTTTCTAAACATAAGACTGACTTGTCAGGTGGAACATGTATCTTAGCGGATTTGCCGGGTCTTGTCCATCATCCGTTTCGGTTTCAAAACTTTGGGGTTTAGACACTGATGAAGATTAAATATCAGAAAGGCCTCTGTGTCACTAAATTTGGTATAGTTACGCATTAATATAAGAGATTTAATCAATCATTTAACGATGCAAATTTGATTTTTTTCAACTAAGCGCTTTCGGCTTTACGCCTTCATCAGAGTTTTCACATACACACACACACACATAGATAATTTAATTAACGATGCAAATTTGATTTTTTTTTCAACTAAGCGCTTTCGGCTTTACGCCTTCATCAGAGTTTTCACATACACACACACATAGATAAACAAAAATAGTTTAAAGGTGAAAATTTAACAACTTTACATTAAAAGTGGTACGAAAAGCCCTTATCGGGCGCATAAACTTAAATTTTTGCGAACGACAAGATGGCGTCGCTGTGTATGACCTCTGTGCGAGTGCGATTCATAAACACACCGCTACAAAATCGAACTCAAACAAACTAGAAGTAAAACAAAGATCAGGAATTGATACAATTAACTTACTCCACCCATAAAAGACACCAAAGGGAAAGAAATACAAACATTAAGCGACCAGACCATAATGGAAACCCAAACAAAGGAAGGCCATAAGGACAGCCACTTTCCCACAAAATGGCCATATGGCCATCCAAAATTAAAAGACACAAGCGATACACACAGTAAGCAACAAACAACAACATAAATAAATCGCCACAGAAGAGCCGCCCTGGAACGGTCAGTGGAAGGTTTCCACTGGGGGGCTTAAATCGACCCAATGAGCTTAAAAAGCCCCAATGAGCTGGAAAATATCTGTAAACGCACCGCTACAAAACTAGGGTATGTGAGGATTGCGTATCGTGCGGAAAATGTCTGTGTATCGGGAAGGCGTAATGAGCCTTCGGGGCCGTCAACCAGCAAGCTGAACTGAGGTCATGGATTAATCTCCTTTGTTGATACCACTGGGACTCAGGGCGGATCCAGTAGCTCTCTCTACTTTTCCTTGCTTTGTCTGACCACTCTGAATTGTGGTCAAGACAGCAAACAGAAGCATGGCTAATGAAGTTATGTTCTGGCAGGTGGAAGTGCTGTGCAACTCGAGATCTTTCAAATATCTTTTGTCTCCAGTCACCTCTATGACCATTCATTCTTATATTGAGCTTGCCCTTGGTTTCCCCAACATACTGTTTCCTACATTTACCGCACGATATCAAGTATACCAAGTTTTTTGTTGTACAATTGGTGTCGCTTTTAAGCTTCACTATAACACCATTGGACGATTGGGCTGTCTTAGAGGTGGTTATTATTCTGCAGGTTTGGCATTTTGCTTTGTCACATGGTTCGCATACACCCAAAGGCTCATCATCGATGGGGTCTGGCTAGTCCAACAAGTTAGACGTACGCATGCACTCATTTATAGATTTGTTTTTTATAGATGTGCATGCGACGTCTAACACGGGGCTTATACATGTTCATATAGCACTTTAAAAATTTTCACTTAGCATGTATACCCATTGTATTGTAAGTCCAATTCATGCCTAAGATAGTAAAAAATCGAAATCTGTGATAAAAATGCCATCTAACCTTTGTGGATGTAAGAATATTCCTTATTTAAACAAGCCATCACTAGACTGACAGAAGTCCACCACCATTGTTTTGAAATAATTGTCATGTGACTTTGGCTACCACTAAAAGTTGGAATTGGATTTTTTCTTCAACGATTTTTTTTTCATGTGACGCAGCAACTGGGAATATACATATGGGTAACACCACAGCAAGGGAAACAGGTGGCTGGGGTTTGTAAAGTGGAAAGCAGAAATGAAGCAGTAAAAGAGAAGTGGCATACAAAACCTTGGTACACCTCAGCAGTTTGGTTACCCGACACTAAGAATAGCATAAATATAATTGAAATGACCCAAAGAAGAACTGTTAGTTTGGTGGAAGGGAATTAAATACTCCCCATATGATAGTGCATCTCACATGTTATGCGAGATCATTGCCAGGGATGACCAACCAAAAGATATTCCTTTGATTATTGTCTTTTAAAAAAATACACATAATTATGTTGTCATGAAAAAATTCCACCATGCTTTTTAACACCCTGATATACACTTGGCATATGCTCCCTGTTTTGTATTTGCAGATGCACACTGATGCAGCATTCTTTTTTGTCCAGTATCAACAGATCTTTGGGACAGATTATTTAATCACCAACAATTTTTCTTTTTTTTCATTCCACTAACTGCGCAAATGCACATGAAACTCAAACGAGGGAGCTGCAAGAGAGAGAGAGAGAGAGAGACTTTTGGGCATAAAGAATATACATTTTATACAACATAGAACCTCTCTGCATTAGCAAGAACCTCAAAAAATGAATGATTTTCGGATCTTGTCCCGAGAAAATTAATATTTTTCCGACAATAAATTGCGATTAAGGCAATTATCATTCTTACTTTGGCAGTGTTTAAGCCCCCGGTGAAAATATTTCCACTGACCGTTCCAAGGCGGTTCTTCCATGGCGGTTTATTTATGTTGTTGTTTATTACTTACTGTGTGTATCACTTGTGTCATTTTATTTTGGATGGCCATATGGCCATTTTTTGGGAAAGTAACTGTCCTTATGGCCTTCCTTTATTTAGGTTTCTATTATGGTCTGGTCGCTTCATGTGTGTGTTTCTTTCCCTTTGATGTCTTTGATGGGTGGAGTAAGTTAATTGTATCGATTCCTGATCTTTGTTTTACTTCTACTTGACTTAGAAGAAATAGGTTAGGTGCATGGCTGTTGCACGCTGGTATGTATGTTTGCAGAACGAGAGAGGATAAAACGTTACCTTTTATACAAATATCACTAACAAGAAAGGACCCCGCACTGAACCTTGCAGTTTCTTTTTCACCTGAATAAGGCGGTCCTATAAAATTTGAAGGCAGCGTTCTGTTGTGGGGATGGCGGGGATAAATAGATTTTATGTGGCCACAATTCTAGCTCTTGACACAGAAAATGTATTAACACTGAGCTCTGCTTTCGGATTAGACGATCTACAGATTGTGGCATGTTTTAGACTAGATGCAAAGAAATAGAAGTGAGGGCCGCAGTTATAAAATAGAATTGCAGGCAATGATCAGGAATCGATACAATTAACCCACAGCTTCCATCACAGCCTTTAAAATTAGTACTTGAGATGAAATCTCAAAAGAAATTTCTGCTGTATAACACTAAGTTTACAGAAGAAAAAGCCCCAGTCCACCTTAAAAGTGTAATTGTAGCGAGGCCATTTTTTGGGAAAGTAACTGTCCTTTTGGCTTTCCGCTGTTGGTGTTTCCATTAGGTCTGTTGTTGCATGTTTGTGTTTCTTTCCCTTTGGTGTCTCTGATGGGAGCTATGGGTTGTTGTATCGATTCCTGATCATTGCCTTTACTTCTATTTAACCTGAAACAAAGGGAAGAAAGAAAAGAAGCGAAGTCAAGCCAGAAATGTTGAACCTCGCTGGGAATTCAATAGGGCACAAGAAGGTGACCCTGCACGAATGGAAACGGGTGAAAATCCACTGCCCATTCCATTCATTCATGCTGAGGAAAGCAGCCTTTCACAGCTTAACATACACACAGACTTAATAGTTTTCAGAAAAAAAAATGTTTTTAATACAGAGACAAATTCTTTTAGTGACACTACTGAAGGAAGGGAAGGAAACAATGATTGGTGGGGTTTGTCACAAATCCAGAGGAGCAAGCCCAGCCTCCTCAACTATGGCTTAGGAAACGTGTTTTAGTTTAAACAGAACTATAAATAATGACCCGTCCAAAACTTTCCCGGAAAATTTATCTCTCCTTTTTTCCAGCTGTGATAGATTATCTCAAGTGAAAGAAGAAATAGAAATTAGAAAAAAGTACGTCAAACTAATAACATATTTTAAAAAGCACAACATTGGTTTCTTAAGGGACGTTCGTGTATTACCCAACTTCTAGAACTAATGGGGGCATTGACAGAAGCCCTTGACGCAAACGAAGATATCAGTATAATTTATTAAGAAGGCCTTTGACAAAATGCCACATAAAAGATTGTTGAAAAACCTCTGTGGATATGGTATCAGAGGAAAAGTACTTAAATGGATTAAAGAATTTCTGTCGGGTAGAACCCCCAAAGTTGTTATTAACGGCAAATACTCAAAATGTCAAAAGTCACTAGTGGTATCCTGCAGGGAAGTGTCCTGGGTCCTATTCTGTTCCTACTTTTCATAACTGACCTTCCAGACGTTGTTATTGCATGTATGAAGCTCTTTGCTGATGATGCTAAATTAATTGGGAAACTCAATGTGTATGAATAATAAATATGTTCAGACAAGTATTACCAATGCTTTTGATTGGGAAAAAAACTTGGAATGGAATGTGAACTTGTAATATGAACTATCACCTCAAGAAATGTAAGTACCTACACATCCGAAACTACAATTTACATTATGAATATAAAATGGAAACTGACCAAGAGTTAAAAACAGCTGAAACAGTAACCACAGAAAAAGGACTTGTGTGTAATTATGCAAACTTCTCTGCAGTTCACAGAACATATCAATAATAAGGTAAATAAAGCAAATTGAAATGTGGAATTAATCTTTTGGACCTTTACATACATAGGCACAGAAATGTTTTTGAATCTGTACAATTCCCTTGTGAGACCTCACCTCGAATATTCCAAAACCATTTGGTCACCGATGTTTTAAAAAAGATAAAAAATATTATCGAAAGTGTTCAGCGCGGAGCCACCCAACTAGTAAAAACAAAAAGCGTACAGCCACTGAGTTATCAGGAGGAAAAATTAAGGACACCCGGATTTCCATCCCTGGAATATAGAAGAGACAGAGCCGATTTAATTCAGCTGTACAAAATATTTCATAAAATAGACAAAGTTGATAGGAACAACATATTTATTATTCATACACAAGCTTCAACTCCTGCACAAACTTTGAAGGCCACATTTAAAAGTACGGGCAGATCCTTTCTAAAATCATAGCGTTGATAACTGGAATTCCCTTGCTGAGGACATGGAAAACGCACCCTACTAACATGCCTTTCACAAATCGTGTCATTGATAACTGGAATTCCCTAAATGTGGACATGGTAAAAGCACCCTCCTAAAATACCTTTCAAAGCGGGCTGAATCGCTTTTGGCAGCAACGCCCATCTAAGATCAGTCCATCCTGCTATGCACCCGGACCATCTAACAAACTGTCAGAGGCCAGTGGATCTGCTCAAATGTCGACCTAGATCCACAGGTATAGCAGGCATATAATGGTCACACCAATGCAGTAAGTAAGTATGTAAATAAATAGTGAGAGTCCACAATTCCGAGGACCGTACCCTCAAAAGTGTAAGAAGCCTCGATTTTGTCCTTTTCTGGTTACCTGCATAATTTTTTATTTAACAAGCCGAAATCTCCTGCCCCATTTTCTTGCCAAACAACCTTATATATCAATATCCATCTGGTTCCAATTTGCCTTTCTTATTTAACGATAGTAAACACGGTCTTATTACAGAATCATTGTCAGTGGAAATATCACTGATGTACGAAGAGAACAACAATGGATCAAGAACGGTACCTTGTAGAACACCAGACAAAATTGGAGCCTAAGCTGATGGTTCACCATTAACAACAGCTCGTTTTCTTTAGCAAAGAAAGGAATCTATCCATTTTTTGTCTTGCCGTCAGTGCCATAATGCATAACAAAACAATTTGTTTTAAGTGGCTTAGTAGTTCAGTTGATTGTCAAAAAAAAAAAAAAAACAACTGTAAATGTGCCCACCTATGCTCCTTTGTCTGGAATTTCTAGTCAATCATTAATCACCAATGTGAAAACATTAACATTCAAGGGTCTTGTATTCTTGTTCTCAACCACGCACCAAGCTCTATCATGAAGAGAAAAGAATTAAGTGTTGAAAATGCTTATTAAGATTTGTAAAATAGAAGTGAAGACCATGATAACCTTTTTATACATTTATCATTGATTTTTAAAGTAAAAAAAAAAAAAAAAAAAAAAAAAAACATTAAAATCCCTTTATTAACTAATAGAGTTTGTCACCGAGCTATCCTGTTTCACTCTCCACATACTTATTCTTTTTTTTCAATGCTAACCGTCTTGTTCGTTCGAAAAATAAAAAGAAAAGTATTCCTGTTTTTGCTTTTACCGATGATGAGGCTCTGACGTCATTTGACACTTTTGACCCTGGCTGAGAAGTAAACAAATGGCATGGTGCATACTACCTGGACGGAATATTGCCTAATTAAAATTTTCATTTAGTGACTTTTGGAATAATTCATGTTGAGATGAGGAGTTAAAACATTACATATGTAAGTTACATAAGCAGTTTGTTATGACAACGTTTTAAATGCTCTCAAAGTAATCAGAAAGTGCGCCGCTAGTTTGTCTAGCGGTCATCACTTAAAGAAAATGGCGTAATCCTTATGAGAGTTCGCGTTCCGAAGAATAACAAAAACATAAATATCAGCATATAAATGTAAAATATGAACGTCTGGAACGCAGAACTCTCATGTATGGGAGTAGGGTCTGGCTTGAGTCTAGCCCGCACAAGAAGATCTCTGAGACTCTTTGGTGGTATGTATGCCATGATTGGCTTCTATGGGAAAACTGTATTCAGATGTTTGGATGATGGACCAATGGTTGTCGACGATGTTCCTGACTTTAGGAAGGTCCGGGTGGTAAGTCATGACGAATGGCAGAACATCTTTGTTTCCTGTTGGTTTTGACTGGTATGATAAAAGTCTGCGTCTGTCCATTTGTGTTAGAAGCCTCCGTGGTGCAGTGGTTACGTTACTCGCCTTGTAAACCAGGGATCGCAGGATCGATCCCGGGCTTCTCCAGACTTTCGGTTGAGTCTTTAAACCGAGGTCCCGTCTCCGCATGACCTTAGCTGTTGGTGGGACGTAAAACTAAAACTCACTCACTGTCCATTTGTCTAACCTTCTCTATGGCTTGAGCAGTGACCTGCTTTTGATAACCACGCTTGTGAAGTTGCTCCGGCAGTTCTTTCACTCTTTTCCCGAAAGTATCAGTCAGAGCAGATGCGCCTGATGCGAAGTGCAAGACTGTATGGGATATTCTTACTGCAAAGAGGAGGGTGGCAACTTGTTGGTAAGAGGTTCTAGTGAGAGTGTGTTGGTTTAGTGTAAACGTCTGTAACAATTTTGCCATCGAGTAGATGTGACTTGGGGTCTAGAAAGACGTGATTGTCATTTGTGACCTCGGCAGTAAACCTTATAGAGGCATGGAAGTTGTTTGCCTCTTTGAGGAATACTTCTAGATTATCTCTGCCATGTACCCATTTCATGTCTATATCGCCAATAAACCTGAGCCAAGAGAATGGCTTCAGGCTGACTGATAGTAGAAGCTGTTTTTCCAGCCGACCCATGAATATGTTGGCACAAGATGGGGCCATTTTTGTTCCAATGGCCGTCCCTTGTATTTGCAAGTAGTGTTTGCCATTGAACTCAAAATTGCAAAATTGTTACACTTTAGAACAAGTGTGAGAAGTTCTACCAGAGTTTGTGATCCTTTGTTCCCACACTTCCTCGCATGCTTTGATACCGTCTTGATGGTGTATATGTCGTAGTCCAAATAGGAATTTAGCCAGATCCGGAATCTGGCTAGGCCAAATAGGAATTCCTATTTGGCCTAGCCAGATTCCGGATCTGGCTAAATTAATATTTAGTTTAGCCAGATTCCGGATCAGGCTAAACTCTGTTTAGTCCAAATAAGAATTCCTATTTGGCTAGGCAGATTCTGGATCTGGCTAAGCTGGTTAGGCCAAATAGGAATCTTGGTTTAATAGTATCAGACATTGTTTTAATGTTGATTATTTGGCTTCAGAAACAGTTTTTATTTCTCATAGATTTGTTATAATAATAAGAAGTATTTACTGGACTCATGTTTGTCTTTAGTAATATGTTATTAAGACCACAGTTAACAAGTGTAAATGAAAGTTTCTTAGTTAATGAAAGAAACATTAAAAAATGTTGGAGTAAAAAGAAAAATTTTTATGAGCTTTTGTATAATACTGTTCCACTCATGTGAGGTTTGGAGGGGTGTTCATTGCACAGACCTGTTAATATGATGTATGATATTATTGTACAATATGTTTTCCATATAATGATCCGACTATCTGAATTAAGATTTGCTGCAATAGTACCAATTCTATGCCCTGACGTCTCAATTAACCACCTATATACAGGGAAAATACATGTAAGCTGAGGATCATGATCTTATTTCTGCTCAAAAAAATGAAAAAAAAAAAGAAGAAAGAAATATCAATATTATGAGTAGATAATAACAATAGATGATGAATAAAGACAACTTTGTTTAATGACTTTGTTCGTATAAATTGGATTTGGTCTTATAAAAATGATAAATCATATCTTATTTGGTTTTTAAAAAATGAGACCAACCTTAAAATATTTTGTTTGCAGTCACCCTACTAACCTAGTTAAATATGACTGTCTGCCCAAACAATTTCATGAAAAAAAAATAAAATTTCTTTCTTTTTTTCTCAGAATGATATTTTATATTCCTCTTGTTTCCTACAACACCTGACAAATTATTTTTAAGGATGGCCACAGGGCTATCAACATCTTAGGAGATGTATCCAGCCATACATTATCCATAGAACAAGATTCCTATTTGGCCTAACCAGCTTAGCCAGATCCAGAATCTGCCTAGCCAAATAGGAATTCTTATTTGGACTAAACAGAGTTTAGCCAGATCCGGAATCTGGCTAAACTAAATATTAATTTAGCCAGATCCGGAATCTGCCTAGGCCAAATAAGAATTCCTATTTGGCCTAGCCAGATTCCGGATCTGGCTAAATTCCTATTTGGACTACGACATATATATGTATAGAGGGAAGTGACATCCATGGAAACGAGAAGTGTATCTGGGGGTAAAGCACCGCCACCTCGGGTAACCCTCAGCTTCCAGGATCCCTTCTTCCGGCTTACAGGACGCCACCCACGGCAAACGGGTGGTACTTCATTTAGCTCTTCCCAGTGGGCACAGAGACCACAGCGGCAATGTGCCCAGTGGGAATTGAGCCCTCAGGGCCACGACAAGGCAGGAAGTCTAATACCAGGGGGAGCAGTAAAAGGAGAAAAAAGACACTACTGAACACTATGTGAATTGTGCGTTCTGGCATTTGCAATGGTGTAGGAATTAGGACGACTAACAAATCGGGTTAAGTTTGAAAACAAGAATTCAGCAGATGGTTGCTTTGCACCAGCTGGGGCAAATGTCAAGGGAGATTTATAGTTTCCAGGTCTATGGTGTATTCCTTGCTTCCAAAGGATAACCCTTTTACTGAACATATTTGACGTCACTACAGCTGGTGTCTGGGAATGTGTGGCGCCGTTAAAAGTCTCCCTGCCCTACATCATAGTGTAGTTTATGTTTTCTTGTCCTTTTGGATCTTTGATTCCACTGTGGAATTCTGAAAAATTTCGGAGGATTACTGATGAGACCTTATTGCCCGAAACTAGCTAGTCTGGCCCAGAAAGCAAGTACACTTCATATTTTCCAGTTCTGTGGTGTATTCTTTGCTTCCAAAGGATAACCCTTTTATAGAACATATTTATAGTAGACGAGATATGGAACATTGACTTAAAGGTCAAATAAAATGAAAATTATACTTTTTATGTTACACTATTTAATTTTTCGACCTTAAAACAATGTTCAATGTGTTGAAAACCACATAAAAATTTCCATTTCGTTCAGAGGATATGACTTTTTTAAAGTCAATCGTCACTTTTTGGATTTCAGAAAAGTGTTTGTTACTGTAAATAGATTTCTATCCATTAATGCATTATTTTAAAGAAGATCTTACACGAGTGGTCATTTCATATGAAATTTATGAAATGAGCCTTGGCGAGTTTCATAAATTTCATATGAAATGACCACGAGTTTAAGAATCTGGTTATCATATGACCTCTTTTGAATGGATTTTATCACCTTAAAACTGGACAATCTGTTCACAAAAAATGCATTGTTGACACGGACGTCGTCATGACGTTACTTTATCCCGCTAAAGTGTAATTACACGTGTGGTCATAGGATTTTTATTACACGACTTTATCCACTGCATATCAACGAGGCATTTGATAAAACTCATTACTTGAAAAAATTCAAACTTTATAATTATACAAATATAATTGAGATAGTCATATATGGGTACAGGATAAAAATAGCACTAATATTTACAATAAATAAATGTTATCAAATTGCAAATTCATTCGAAATTTTACAAATTAAATTAAAATTTTAAAAAGTTTAAACAATTTCAAAATACATCATGAAATTATAACTTGACATGAATTGCTAAAAAATATTTTATTTTGTGTGTTAGAACAAGCTTAAAAAAGAAACCTCAAAAAATGTCAACAAATGCCAACAAAATGAAATTTGACCTTGTGGTCTAGTTTTGACCCGACATAAAAAGTAGAAGTAAAACAAAGATCAGGAATCGATACAATTAACTTACTCCACCCATCAAAGACACAAAAGGGAAAGAAACACAAACATGAAGCGACCAGACCATAATGGAAACCTAAACAAAGGATGGTCATAAGGACAGTTACTTTCCCACAAAATGGCCAAATGGCCAACCAAAAATAAATACACAAGTGATACACACAGTGAGTAGTAACAAATAACAACATAAATAAACCGCCACAGAAGAACCGTCTTGGAACGGTCAGTGAAAAGAATTCCACTGGGGGTGGGGGGGGGGCTTAAATCGATTTTACGTGGTCACAATCCTCGCCCTTACTTCCGTCGCGATTTAGACAAATAATTTGTTCAGTCTGCATGAAGGCCTCCTAACTCATCAGTGCAACATCTCCGTGAACACAAATAATCAAAGAACCACAGAGGTGAGACAACGGTGAGGACTCGACAGCAAAAAAAAAAAAAAACACTGAAATGCTAGAGCAAAACAAAACCAACAGTTAGACTCCGATTGGCCCGACCAGAGACAGAGCATCAGGTACCGACCAGCATTACCTTGAATTAGCTCTCTCTAATTCTCAATAAGCCTTTACGTTGGAACCGTCATAGAATCTGAGGCCTGACCCACCGGCGTGCAATTAAAGAGGGAAGCGAAAGTTGCCAACCGTGAGTGGGTTAACTACCATGCATGCAGTCTGTCGTATAACATCCATGTTGTACCCAATCTTTTTATATCGAAGAATGATTTTACGAAATTGGGTGCTGAAGTCATTGCGGTTATATATATTTCTGAATTTATATACTAAGTCACCATAAAATTCGGGTTCCGATAGACCTTGTTGCAGAAGAGATTTAAGTCCAACATTGAATTTTGAAATTAAATGAGAATGGCGTCTATAAAATTTTGAAAATGCTTTGCGTAGTTTATGGTACCGATAACCCTGATTAAGAAGTTTAGCCGTTAATAATTTATTAAGAGTGTTGAAGTCAGATACATAGGATGGCGCACGAGGAACATTACCATCCAAAAACAGGAAAATTTACCATCTCAAAATAAAAGTCATCTCGTTTATCATAAATTTTGCACGAAACAAACCCATCTACAATAGATAGATGTAAATCCAAAAACGGGGCCTCGTTATCAAAAGAATTTGCTTTATTTAACTGAAGTTCTGGGGGTAAATCTGACTGATCAAACCATACATATAAGTATTATCAATATTTAATAAATCATCTAAATAGCTAGAAGTGGAGCTAAAAGCTTCAATAATTTCAGATTGGTTATCAATGGAAAGCGACAACATGAAGTCTCTTTCATAACAATACAAGAACAGATCAGCCACAAGAGGTGCACAATTCGTACCCATTGGAATACCCACATTTTGTCTAAATAACTTAGTACCAAATCTAATATAAATATTGTCAAGTAGAAAGGTGAGGGCATCACACACTTTCTGACATGACCAAAGTGTATAATTCTTATGCTCTTTAGAAGTGAAAAATGCATTTCTGACATTACATGCAAGTTAGAAAGAATCTTCTCTGTGAAAAGTCCATTTAATTAAATCATTAACCCTTTCTTTTATAAGATTATGAGGAAGTGTAGTGTAAAGAGTGGAAAAATTGTAAGTAGACAGACTAGAAGCACGAAAACGTCTGGATTTCAATTTATTTAAATAAAAATCAAAAATGAGTTCCTTTAAGAGCAATGAAAACATTCATAAGAAAGAAGATGGGTCATACTATGTAGTTTCGGCTAATAAAGCCTCATCAGTGACCCTGCAATGAGCCGGCAACGAAAGCAAGAGGAAACATACTGCAATTTTGCGAATTTCGAATAGGCAGTCGATTCAAAGACTGATATACATCGAAATGGGGTCCAAATAATTAAAAACCTGTCTAGAATATGAGTCTAAACCAATAATTTATTTCCGATTTCTCAGAATATTTACGCTGATCTCAAAGGACCAAAAGTAAAATATAAACTGCACTATGGTTGATGTACGGGGAGACGTTTTACGGCCGCCACACGGCACAACACCAGCTGCAGTGAAGGCAAATAAAAATCAAAAATGAGTTCCTTTAAGAGCAATGAAAACATTCATAAGAAAGAAGATGGGTCATACTACGTAGTTTCGGCTAATAAAGCCTCATCAGTGACCCTGCAATGATCCGGCAACGAAAGCCAGAGGAAACATACTGCAATTTTGCGAATTTCGAATAGGCAGTCGATTCAAAGACTGATATACATCGAAATAGGGTCCAAATAATTAAAATCCTGTCTAGAATATGAGTCTAAACCAATAATTTATTTCCGATTTCTCAGAATATTTACGCTGATCTCAAAGGACCAAAAGTAAAATATAAACTGCACTATGGTTGATGTACGGGGAGACGTTTTACGGCCGCCACACGGCACAACACCAGCTGCAGTGAAGGCAAATAAAAATCAAAAACGAGTTCCTTTAAGAGCAATGAAAACATTCATAAGAAAGAAGATGGGTCATACTACGTAGTTTCGGCTAATAAAGCCTCATCAGTGACCCTGCAATGATCCGGCAACGAAAGCCAGAGGAAACATACTGCAATTTTGCGAATTTCGAATAGGCAGTCGATTCAAAGACTGATATACATCGAAATGGGGTCCAAATAATTAAAAACATGTCTAGAATATGAGTCTAAACCAATAATTTATTTCCGATTTCTCAGAATATTTACGCTGATCTCAAAGGACCAAAAGTAAAATATAAACTGCACTATGGTTGATGTACGGGGAGACGTTTTACGGCCGCCACACGGCACAACACCAGCTGCAGTGAAGGCAAATAAAAATCAAAAATGAGTTCCTTTAAGAGCAATGAAAACATTCATAAGAAAGAAGATGGGTCATACTACGTAGTTTCGGCTAATAAAGCCTCATCAGTGACCCTGCAATGATCCGGCAACGAAAGCCAGAGGAAACATACTGCAATTTTGCGAATTTCGAATAGGCAGTCGATTCAAAGACTGATATACATCGAAATGGGGTCCAAATAATTAAAAACCTGTCTAGAATATGAGTCAAAACCAATAATTTATTTCCGATTTCTCAGAATATTTACGCTGATCTCAAAGGACCAAAAGTAAAATATAAACTGCACTATGGTTGATGTACGGGGAGACGTTTTACGGCCGCCACACGGCACAACACCAGCTGCAGTGAAGGCAAATAAAAATCAAAAATGAGTTCCTTTAAGAGCAATGAAAACATTCATAAGAAAGAAGATGGGTCATACTACGTAGTTTCGGCTAATAAAGCCTCATCAGTGACCCTGCAATGATCCGGCAACGAAAGCCAGAGGAAACATACTGCAATTTTGCGAATTTCGAATAGGCAGTCGATTCAAAGACTGATATACATCGAAATGGGGTCCAAATAATTAAAAACCTGTCTAGAATATGAGTCTAAACCAATAATTTATTTCCGATTTCTCAGAATATTTACGCTGATCTCAAAGGACCAAAAGTAAAATATAAACTGCACTATGGTTGATGTACGGGGAGACGTTTTACGGCCGCCATACGGTACAACACCAGCTGCAGTGAAGGCAAATAAAAATCAAAAATGAGTTCCTTTAAGAGCAATGAAAACATTCATAAGAAAGAAGATGGGTCATACTACGTAGTTTCGGCTAATAAAGCCTCATCAGTGACCCGGCAATGATCCGGCAACGAAAGCCAGAGGAAACATACTGCAATTTTGCGAATTTCGAATAGGCAGTCGATTCAAAGACTGATATACATCGAAATGGGGTCCAAATAATTAAAAACCTGTCTAGAATATGAGTCAAAACCAATAATTTATTTCCGATTTCTCAGAATATTTACGCTGATCTCAAAGGACCAAAAGTAAAATATAAACTGCACTATGGTTGATGTACGGGGAGACGTTTTACGGCCGCCACACGGCACAACACCAGCTGCAGTGAAGGCAAATAAAAATCAAAAATGAGTTCCTTTAAGAGCAATGAAAACATTCATAAGAAAGAAGATGGGTCATACTACGTAGTTTCGGCTAATAAAGCCTCATCAGTGACCCTGCAATGATCCGGCAACGAAAGCCAGAGGAAACATACTGCAATTTTGCGAATTTCGAATAGGCAGTCGATTCAAAGACTGATATACATCGAAATGGGGTCCAAATAATTAAAAACCTGTCTAGAATATGAGTCTAAACCAATAATTTATTTCCGATTTCTCAGAATATTTACGCTGATCTCAAAGGACCAAAAGTAAAATATAAACTGCACTATGGTTGATGTACGGGGAGACGTTTTACGGCCGCCATACGGCACAACACCAGCTGCAGTGAAGGCAAATAAAAATCAAAAATGAGTTCCTTTAAGAGCAATGAAAACATTCATAAGAAAGAAGATGGGTCATACTACGTAGTTTCGGCTAATAAAGCCTCATCAGTGACCCGGCAATGATCCGGCAACGAAAGCCAGAGGAAACATACTGCAATTTTGCGAATTTCGAATAGGCAGTCGATTCAAAGACTGATATACAACGAAATGGGGTCCAAATAATTAAAAACCTGTCTAGAATATGAGTCTAAACCAATAATTTATTTCCAATTTCTCAGAATATTTACGCTGATCTCAAAGGACCAAAAGTAAAATATAAACTGCACTATGGTTGATGTACGGGGAGACGTTTTACGGCCGCCACACGGCACAACACCAGCTGCAGTGAAGGCAAATAAAAATCAAAAATGAGTTCCTTTAAGAGCAATGAAACCATTCATAAGAAAGAAGATGGGTCATACTACGTAGTTTCGGCTAATAAAGCCTCATCAGTGACCCTGCAATGATCCGGCAACGAAAGCCAGAGGAAACATACTGCAATTTTGCGAATTTCGAATAGGCAGTCGATTCAAAGACTGATATACATCGAAATGGGGTCCAAATAATTAAAAACCTGTCTAGAATATGAGTCTAAACCAATAATTTATTTCCGATTTCTCAGAATATTTACGCTGATCTCAAAGGACCAAAAGTAAAATATAAACTGCACTATGGTTGATGTACGGGGAGACGTTTTACGGCCGCCACACGGCACAACACCAGCTGCAGTGAAGGCAAATAAAAATCAAAAATGAGTTCCTTTAAGAGCAATGAAAACATTCATAAGAAAGAAGATGGGTCATACTACGTAGTTTCGGCTAATAAAGCCTCATCAGTGACCCTGCAATGATCCGGCAACGAAAGCCAGAGGAAACATACTGCAATTTTGCGAATTTCGAATAGGCAGTCGATTCAAAGACTGATATACATCGAAATGGGGTCCAAATAATTAAAAACCTGTCTAGAATATGAGTCTAAACCAATAATTTATTTCCGATTTTTTCAGAATATTTACGCTGATCTCAAAGGACCAAAACTAAAATATAAACTGCACTATGGTTGATGTACGGGGAGACGTTTTACGGCCGCCACACGGCACAACACCAGCTGCAGTGAAGGCAAATACAAATCAAAAATGAGTTCCTTTAAGAGCAATGAAAACATTCATAAGAAAGAAGATGGGTCATACTACGTAGTTTCGGCTAATAAAGCCTCATCAGTGACCCTGCAATGATCCGGCAACGAAAGCCAGAGGAAACATACTGCAATTTTGCGAATTTCGAATAGGCAGTCGATTCAAAGACTGATATACATCGAAATGGGGTCCAAATAATTAAAAACCTGTCTAGAATATGAGTCTAAACCAATAATTTATTTCCGATTTCTCAGAATATTTACGCTGATCTCAAAGGACCAAAAGTAAAATATAAACTGCACTATGGTTGATGTACGGGGAGACGTTTTACGGCCGCCACACGGTACAACACCAGCTGCAGTGAAGGCAAATACAAATCAAAAATGAGTTCCTTTAAGAGCAATGAAAACATTCATAAGAAAGAAGATGGGTCATACTACATAGTTTCGGCTAATAAAGCCTCATCAGTGACCCTGCAATGATCCGGCAACGAAAGCCAGAGGAAACATACTGCAATTTTGCGAATTTCGAATAGGCAGTCGATTCAAAGACTGATATACATCGAAATGGGGTCCAAATAATTAAAAACCTGTCTAGAATATGAGTCTAAACCAATAATTTATTTCCGATTTCTCAGAATATTTACGCTGATCTCAAAGGACCAAAAGTAAAATATAAACTGCACTATGGTTGATGTACGGGGAGACGTTTTACGGCCGCCATACGGCACGACACCAGCTGCAGTGAAGGCAAATAAAAATAAAAAATGAGTTCCTTTAAGAGCGATGAAAACATTCATAAGAAAGAAGATGGGTCATACTATGTAGTTTCGGCTAATAAAGCCTCATCAGTAACCCGGCAATGATCCGGCACATCGAAATGGGGTCCAAATAATTAAAAACCTGTCTAGAATATGAGTCTAAACCAATAATTTATTTCCGATTTCTCAGAATATTTACGCTGATCTCACCCCCAGGTATTAGACTTCCTGCCTTGCCGTGGCCCTGGGGGCTCAATTCCCACTGGGCACATTGCCGCTGTGGTCTCTGTGCCCACTGGGAAGAGCTAAAGGAAGTACCACCCGTTTGCCGTGGGTGGCGTCCTGTAAGCCGGAAGAAGGGATCCTGGAGGTTGAGGGTTACCTGAGGTGGCGGTGCTTCAGGTACCCAACACGCCTCTTTGGCCTGGCTTTTCGGTGTAGACGGGTGGCCGTGCGGTCCGGCACGGTCAATCGGCTGGTCGCGCCGAGCCCTAGAGATACCGCTTTGCTTTCTCTTCAATTCTTTTTGTATCTTTCCTGATACCAACCATATGCCCATTTACCTTACCCTTTTCTGTCTTTTTATCTCTAGAAGGCGGTGGCCAAACGGACCAATCGTGTAGGCATTTTGTTTATGCGAGTATATCTCACGTGTATCTCTAACACCTGTGAGTCGGATAACCACTCCATTATGGTGTTCCCTTGTAGGGCTCCAAGGAGGGCGGAGAGCACTTGGGACGAAACTAGGATATTCTCCTCATGTCGAATAATAAAAAAACTAACCGCAACACGAAAAAAACGTCAACGGAACGAAGAGTCAGAGGACTCTGGTGATACGATTCAACAGTCTGTTGTTCCAAAGCCTTCTAATGCTCCGCGTTTTCTGGTAATTACATCATTGGACGATTCACGCACTGTGTCAAGCTTGTCTCCTTTTGTGATCGAGAAAAGCATACAATCCATAGCTGGACATCCAAAGAGTATTAAAAAGCTCAGATCCGGTGATCTCCTCTTGGAAATCGAGAAAGAACAACATGTTAAAAACCTGCTCAGCACCAAAAAGTTATTTGATCTTAATGTCAAGATCTCGTTACACAACACACTTAATTCATCTAAGGGTGTCATTCGCAGCCCGGAACTACGTCCATGCAGCGAACAAGAGATTCTTGACAATCTCAGAGATCAAGGCGTTATTGGTGTTCGTAACATCCAAGTTCGTAGAAGTGGTGTGCTTAAATCGACAAGCACTTATGTTTTGACATTTAACACACCAGTTCTACCACAGAAAATCAAAGTAGCATATCTTTCTGTCAACGTAGAGGTATACATTCCGAACCCTCTCAGATGTTACAACTGTCAGGTGTTTGGCCACCACGAAAGCAAATGTCAGAAAAAATCCCTCTGTGCCAATTGTGGTGAAGACAAACATGTCGATAACCATCAGCAATGTAAGAATGAGGCCAAATGCGTCAATTGTGGTGAACAACATGCTGTTTTTTCTCGAGACTGTCCAGCTTGGAAAAAAGAAAAAGAAATACTCACAGTTAAGTACCAACAATCGTTATCCTTCCCAGAAGCTCGGAAAGTTGTTGAAGAGCGACATACATCATCAACCACCAGTTACGCTAGCATCACAAAGGGTGCTAGTGTAAAATGTACCAGCTCCGGAACACAGACTGTTGAATCATGTATAGCTGAACTGAAAAAATCTGGTGCATGGAGTAAATCCACTCCAGCACCACAAACTTCAACCAATTTATCAAATGGCGCAATCCAGGTTGCTTCGGATCGGTCGACCGCGACCGTACCGAAGCCAGCGCCGCATGCAAAAGAGAAACTCGACTCAGGTCGAACTAATAAGGGATCGGAAGATCCGAATAAAAAACATCAATTGTCTCAAAAACAGACAGACAGACAACGTAAAATGGAAAGAGACAATATAAAATTCCAGAACAGATTCGGATCTTTGAGTGACAGTGATATGGAGTTTGAAACTCCATCATCACCAAGCCGCAATAACAGATCGAGGTCAGCAACACCACGAGCTGGTGGTAGCAGATCTATATCACCAATTGCAGCTCCAATATAGTTTATAGTCTTAATCTCTTCATAAAATGGATTTAAAACAAAATAATACAATGGAATTGTCGAGGTCTTAAATCAAATTATAATGAACTCTTATTGCTTATTTCGTTATTAAACCCATCGGTTTTTGTTTACAAGAAACTTTTTTAAAAACTGATGACAACATTGATGTCAGGGGTTTCAATACATACAACTATATCTATTCTGATGGTAACAAACCATCTGGTGGCAGTTCAATTTTTGTTAAATCATGTTTACCACAAAGAGAGATCAAATTAAAAACAGACCTACAAGCTATAGCAGTATCGGTTTCTCTGGATAAAGAAACTACAATTTGCTCTCTATATATCCCACCCTCATTTTCATTAAAGCCGGAACATCTTGACTCATTGCTGAGTCAACTTCCATCGCCATATCTTTTAGTTGGCGACTTCAATGGTCACAATATTCTATGGGGCTGTAAAAATATCAATAACAGAGGAGCACTTGTCGAAGATTTTATTGCAAAGAGCGATCTTTGCTTGATGAATGATAAATCTTATACTTTCCTTCACCCTGCGACAGGTCATTTGTCTTCTTTAGATCTCTCTTTGTGTCACCCATCTCTCTTCTTGGACTATGACTGGTCTGTTCATGATGATCAGTGCGGAAGTGATCACTTCCCTGTTATAATTGAGAGCGTAAACGAACCAGATGAGGACTGTAACCAGAAATGGAAAATGAATAAAGCCGACTGGGAATTATTCCATAATTTATGTGAAGAAGAGTTATCAATTGATCATTTTAATGAATCTTCCGACATTGTTTCTGATTTCACAGATACACTTATTAACATATCAGAACAATGCATTCCAAAGACCTCCACAAATACTAAGAAAAGCAAGCCTTGGTTTAATAATGACTGTAAAGAAGCTATTAAAAAGCGTAAACAGGCTCTAAATAAGTTCTGCAAAAATCCCACTTCAGAAAAGCTCAACGACGTAAAAGTTTTTACTGCTAAAGCTCGGCGAACAATCCGAGCTTCCAAACGAAAGTCATGGAGAGAATATGTCTCCAAATTGAACTATAAAACCCCCATTAAAAAGATTTGGGATATGGTACGAAAAATTTCAGGAAAAACAAAGTCTTCTAGTTTTACACATTTAAATACTGAATTTGACACAATAGCTTCAACAAAAAAAGATATTTCAGATACTCTTGGGCACACATTCTTGAGAAATTCATCATCGCGTAATTATTCTGACACTTTTAGAAATTTCAAAAAGGACCAAGAGAAAAGAAATCTAAACTTTAAATCCCTTAATCACGAAGAATACAACAAACCTTTTAACTTATCCCAACTCGTTGAAGCCATTGAAAAATCACATGATACGGCAACCGGCCCCGATGAAATTCATTATCAGATGCTTAAGCATCTGCCAAAAAGTTCTCTTACAACACTTTTAGATATCTTTAATAATATTTGGGAAACGGGGGTCTGTCCTGAGAACTGGCGTGTAGCTACAGTTGTACCAATTCCGAAACCAGGGAAAGATCATGCAGAACCTACAAATTATCGTCCGATAGCTTTGACAAGTTGTTTGTGTAAAACATTGGAGAGAATAATAAACAAGAATTTAGTCTGGTACTTAGAGTCCAACAACCTCATTTCAGAATATCAATCGGGCTTTCGTTCGGAACGTAGTACCAATGACAATTTAATAAGACTAGAAACATTTATACGAGATGCTTTTATTAACAAAGAACACGTAGTAGCTGTCTTTTTCGTCTTGGAGAAAGCATATGATACAACATGGCGTTATGGAATATTGAAAGATCTACATAACATTGGCTTAAGAGGAAAACTTCTCAGTTTTATTGAAAGCTTTTTAGGGGAACGCATGTTTCAGGTGCGTGTGGGGTCTACCGTGTCAGATTTCTATGATCAAGAACAGGGTGTCCCACAGGGTAGTATTCTTTCAACTACGCTATTTAACATCAAAATAAACAATATTGTACAATGTTTGGACGACAAAACTGATTGTTCATTGTATGTTGATGATTTTTGTATATGTTACCGTTCAAAAAATATGAAAACAATTGAACGAAAGTTACAACAGAATTTAAAAAGAATAGAAGAATGGACTGATAAAAATGGTTTCAAGTTCTCCAAGTCGAAAACGCAGTGTGTTCATTTTTGTAAACTACGGAAGAAACACGAACATCCTTCCCTGTTTTTATACGGATCACAAATTCCTGTTGTTGAAGAAGCCAAATTTCTTGGGTTCATTTTTGTAAACTACGGAAGAAACACGAACATCCTTCCCTGTTTTTATACGGATCACAAATTCCTGTTGTTGAAGAAGCCAAATTTCTTGGGGTCATATTTGATCAAAAGTTATCTTTTATTCCCCATATTAAATATCTTAAAGCGAAATGCTTAAAAGCTTTGAATCTTTTGAAAGTTTTAGCTCATACAAGTTGGGGAGCAGATCGGTATACTTTATTACATCTTTACCGGTCTTTAATAAGATCTAAATTAGATTATGGGTCTGTTGTTTATGGTTCTGCCAGAAAGTCCTATTTAAAATCATTGGATACTATCCATCACCAAGGCCTTCGTCTGGCCATGGGAGCCTTCCGTACTTCTCCCGTATTAAGCCTTTATGTAGAAGCAGGTGAACCATCTTTAACCTCGCGCAGAGAGAAACTTTCTCTTCAGTATGCTATTAGACTTGCTGCAAATCCATCTAACCCGGCATCCAAAATTTCATTTCCACCTCAATTTGTAGATAGGTATGAAACTAAACCCACAGCAATTAAACCTTTTGGATTACGTATTTTACCACTGCTGGAAAATTCAGGTATCGACCTTAAAAATATTCAAAAACATGAAACCGCCGAAGTTCCATCTTGGTGTATTAAACAACCTTCTATTCTGTTCGACTTACATGATGGCAAAAAATCCGAATCAAATCCGATACTTCTCAAACAAAACTTTCAGGTACTGCAATCACGTTACTATGATTACCTGCAAGTCTATACTGATGGTTCCAAAGAAGGAGATAAAGTTGGTTGTGCGTATGTTTCTAAAGATACGCACAAAACCATGCGCCTTCCAGATGGTTCATCTATTTTTACAGCTGAAGCCAAAGCAATAGACCTAGCTTTAGATTTTATCAGTTCTTCAACAATTCAAAAAGCAATTATATTTTCTGATTCACTTTCTGTGCTTAAGGCTTTAGACCATTCATCATCTAAAAATCCTCAAATTCAAAAATTGATCGAAAGGCATCATGAAATTTCTAAAACACACCAAATCTTGTTTTGTTGGCTTCCGAGCCATATTGGCATTGTCGGCAATGAATATGCTGACAAGAGGGCAAAGGAGTCGCTCAGTCTTGATCCATCTGTTTTTAAAATTCCTTTTAATAATTTTAAACCATTTATCAACAGATACATCTTGTCGGAATGGCAAGGCGAATGGGACCGTGCAATAGATGGCGGACTCCGTGCCATTAAACCTGCCGTTAGTATAAAATGCTCTCCTCAACAATTTTCCAGAAAAGAGGACGTAGTATTAACACGACTGCGCATCGGCCATACTAGAGTTACTCATTCTTATATTTTTAATGGTGATGATCAGCCTTCTTGTGTAGGTTGTGATCAGCCATTCACTGTGAAACATATCTTAATTGACTGTGTTGACTTTTCACCCTCACGTATTTTATATTTCAAAGCTGACACTTTGCAGCAACTGTTTCGAGATGTACCTGTTGATAATATTATTTTATTCTTAAAAGAAATTGGACTTTTTCATAAGATTTAACTGTTTCAGATTTTTATACATTATCATTCTGACTTTTTGGACGGGTTTTTAAAAAAAATCCGTCCTTTAAAATAGCGATGTCCGGGCGGGCGGGCGGGCGGGCGGGCGTCGTCCCAGGTTTACCTTTTGGTTAACCTTTTTTCAAAGTGATATTTTTCATCTATTCTGCAGCAGATTGTTTTAATATCAGGACTGATGCATAAGTGGAGGTACCGCTTTCATGTATTATCCATAAATGGCGCAAAAGACTAAAATTTTGGCGGAAATTGTCATTTTTCAAACTTGCGTTTTTCAGGTTTACCTTTTGGTTAACCTTTTTTCAAATGCCAGTGTAGTGGATAGAGTGCTGGACTACGGATCCTATTGTTGACTATGAATCTGAGGGGCGTGAGTTCAAGCCCCGGTGGAGACATTTTTTTTTTTTTCTGTTCTTTTTTTTCTGTTCTTTTTTTTTTTTTTTTTTTTTTCATTCTTTTTTTTTTTCTTTATTTTTCTTTTCTTCTCCATAAACACATATGAACAATTATTATCTTCCTCCCCTGATAGTTGCTAGTAATAATACATACATGCATGCACATGCAGGCATGGAATTTTCTTTTCTTTTTTTTTTTTTTTCGTTCTTTTTTAGCTCACCTGAGCACGAAGTGCTCAAGGTGAGTTGATGTCCGTCGTCCGTCAACAATTTCTTTAAACGACATCTCCTCCTGGGATAATGGCCCGATTTCAAAATTATTTTACAGAAATGTTCATTAGGTGACCCTTTTTCAAAATTGCTAAAATCAGTGGCCACTAGAGCTAAAAATAGAGCTAAAAATAGAAAAAACTTTATTTTTTTTTCTTCGTAAAACACATAAACAAATCCCCCCACACACACAAAAAGTTGTTACTGGGTTAGGATATTGCATTTGTTCTGTACATACATGCATACTTAGTTTTACATACATACCCTACCCACCCCACCCTACCCTAGCATACCCTACCCTACCCCACAACCCCACCCCACCCCCATCCCAAAACAACCCCAATCCACCCCCAACCCAACCCCATCCCACCACTCCCCACCTTACCCGACCTCACCCCATCCCACCCACCTAAGCCCACCCCACCCCACAACCCCACCACACCCCACCCCACCCCAAATTCCACCCCGTCCCGACCGACTCCTAACCCATTCCACCCCACCCTACCCCACACCAGCACACCCCACCCTACCCCACCCTACCCCACCCATGCCACCACCATCCTAACCATACTGAAAAAAAAAACCCGTCCATAATGCCATTAGGCATTTTTCTTGTTACTTTTAATATTATCATAATTATTCTTGCCGTTTAACCATTAACCGTTTGACGCTTATGACCCACAAAGAGGGTTGACGCGTCGTTAAACACGAAATCATCATCATCATTACGCTGATCTCAAAGGACCAAAAGTAAAATATAAACTGCACTATGGTTGATGTACGGGGAGACGTTTTACGGCCGCCACACGGCACAACACCAGCTGCAGTGAAGGCAAATAAAAATCAAAAATGAGTTCCTTTAAGAGCAATGAAAACATTCATAAGAAAGAAGATGGGTCATACTACGTAGTTTCGGCTAATAAAGCCTCATCAGTGACCCTGCAATGATCCGGCAACGAAAGCCAGAGGAAACATACTGCAATTTTGCGAATTTCGAATAGGCAGTCGATTCAAAGACTGATATACATCGAAATGGGGTCCAAATAATTAAAAACCTGTCTAGAATATGAGTCTAAACCAATAATTTATTTCCGATTTTTTCAGAATATTTACGCTGATCTCAAAGGACCAAAACTAAAATATAAACTGCACTATGGTTGATGTACGGGGAGACGTTTTACGGCCGCCACACGGCACAACACCAGCTGCAGTGAAGGCAAATACAAATCAAAAATGAGTTCCTTTAAGAGCAATGAAAACATTCATAAGAAAGAAGATGGGTCATACTACGTAGTTTCGGCTAATAAAGCCTCATCAGTGACCCTGCAATGATCCGGCAACGAAAGCCAGAGGAAACATACTGCAATTTTGCGAATTTCGAATAGGCAGTCGATTCAAAGACTGATATACATCGAAATGGGGTCCAAATAATTAAAAACCTGTCTAGAATATGAGTCTAAACCAATAATTTATTTCCGATTTCTCAGAATATTTACGCTGATCTCAAAGGACCAAAAGTAAAATATAAACTGCACTATGGTTGATGTACGGGGAGACGTTTTACGGCCGCCACACGGTACAACACCAGCTGCAGTGAAGGCAAATACAAATCAAAAATGAGTTCCTTTAAGAGCAATGAAAACATTCATAAGAAAGAAGATGGGTCATACTACATAGTTTCGGCTAATAAAGCCTCATCAGTGACCCTGCAATGATCCGGCAACGAAAGCCAGAGGAAACATACTGCAATTTTGCGAATTTCGAATAGGCAGTCGATTCAAAGACTGATATACATCGAAATGGGGTCCAAATAATTAAAAACCTGTCTAGAATATGAGTCTAAACCAATAATTTATTTCCGATTTCTCAGAATATTTACGCTGATCTCAAAGGACCAAAAGTAAAATATAAACTGCACTATGGTTGATGTACGGGGAGACGTTTTACGGCCGCCATACGGCACGACACCAGCTGCAGTGAAGGCAAATAAAAATAAAAAATGAGTTCCTTTAAGAGCGATGAAAACATTCATAAGAAAGAAGATGGGTCATACTATGTAGTTTCGGCTAATAAAGCCTCATCAGTAACCCGGCAATGATCCGGCACATCGAAATGGGGTCCAAATAATTAAAAACCTGTCTAGAATATGAGTCTAAACCAATAATTTATTTCCGATTTCTCAGAATATTTACGCTGATCTCACCCCCAGGTATTAGACTTCCTGCCTTGCCGTGGCCCTGGGGGCTCAATTCCCACTGGGCACATTGCCGCTGTGGTCTCTGTGCCCACTGGGAAGAGCTAAAGGAAGTACCACCCGTTTGCCGTGGGTGGCGTCCTGTAAGCCGGAAGAAGGGATCCTGGAGGTTGAGGGTTACCTGAGGTGGCGGTGCTTCAGGTACCCAACACGCCTCTTTGGCCTGGCTTTTCGGTGTAGACGGGTGGCCGTGCGGTCCGGCACGGTCAATCGGCTGGTCGCGCCGAGCCCTAGAGATACCGCTTTGCTTTCTCTTCAATTCTTTTTGTATCTTTCCTGATACCAACCATATGCCCATTTACCTTACCCTTTTCTGTCTTTTTATCTCTAGAAGGCGGTGGCCAAACGGACCAATCGTGTAGGCATTTTGTTTATGCGAGTATATCTCACGTGTATCTCTAACACCTGTGAGTCGGATAACCACTCCATTATGGTGTTCCCTTGTAGGGCTCCAAGGAGGGCGGAGAGCACTTGGGACGAAACTAGGATATTCTCCTCATGTCGAATAATAAAAAAACTAACCGCAACACGAAAAAAACGTCAACGGAACGAAGAGTCAGAGGACTCTGGTGATACGATTCAACAGTCTGTTGTTCCAAAGCCTTCTAATGCTCCGCGTTTTCTGGTAATTACATCATTGGACGATTCACGCACTGTGTCAAGCTTGTCTCCTTTTGTGATCGAGAAAAGCATACAATCCATAGCTGGACATCCAAAGAGTATTAAAAAGCTCAGATCCGGTGATCTCCTCTTGGAAATCGAGAAAGAACAACATGTTAAAAACCTGCTCAGCACCAAAAAGTTATTTGATCTTAATGTCAAGATCTCGTTACACAACACACTTAATTCATCTAAGGGTGTCATTCGCAGCCCGGAACTACGTCCATGCAGCGAACAAGAGATTCTTGACAATCTCAGAGATCAAGGCGTTATTGGTGTTCGTAACATCCAAGTTCGTAGAAGTGGTGTGCTTAAATCGACAAGCACTTATGTTTTGACATTTAACACACCAGTTCTACCACAGAAAATCAAAGTAGCATATCTTTCTGTCAACGTAGAGGTATACATTCCGAACCCTCTCAGATGTTACAACTGTCAGGTGTTTGGCCACCACGAAAGCAAATGTCAGAAAAAATCCCTCTGTGCCAATTGTGGTGAAGACAAACATGTCGATAACCATCAGCAATGTAAGAATGAGGCCAAATGCGTCAATTGTGGTGAACAACATGCTGTTTTTTCTCGAGACTGTCCAGCTTGGAAAAAAGAAAAAGAAATACTCACAGTTAAGTACCAACAATCGTTATCCTTCCCAGAAGCTCGGAAAGTTGTTGAAGAGCGACATACATCATCAACCACCAGTTACGCTAGCATCACAAAGGGTGCTAGTGTAAAATGTACCAGCTCCGGAACACAGACTGTTGAATCATGTATAGCTGAACTGAAAAAATCTGGTGCATGGAGTAAATCCACTCCAGCACCACAAACTTCAACCAATTTATCAAATGGCGCAATCCAGGTTGCTTCGGATCGGTCGACCGCGACCGTACCGAAGCCAGCGCCGCATGCAAAAGAGAAACTCGACTCAGGTCGAACTAATAAGGGATCGGAAGATCCGAATAAAAAACATCAATTGTCTCAAAAACAGACAGACAGACAACGTAAAATGGAAAGAGACAATATAAAATTCCAGAACAGATTCGGATCTTTGAGTGACAGTGATATGGAGTTTGAAACTCCATCATCACCAAGCCGCAATAACAGATCGAGGTCAGCAACACCACGAGCTGGTGGTAGCAGATCTATATCACCAATTGCAGCTCCAATATAGTTTATAGTCTTAATCTCTTCATAAAATGGATTTAAAACAAAATAATACAATGGAATTGTCGAGGTCTTAAATCAAATTATAATGAACTCTTATTGCTTATTTCGTTATTAAACCCATCGGTTTTTGTTTACAAGAAACTTTTTTAAAAACTGATGACAACATTGATGTCAGGGGTTTCAATACATACAACTATATCTATTCTGATGGTAACAAACCATCTGGTGGCAGTTCAATTTTTGTTAAATCATGTTTACCACAAAGAGAGATCAAATTAAAAACAGACCTACAAGCTATAGCAGTATCGGTTTCTCTGGATAAAGAAACTACAATTTGCTCTCTATATATCCCACCCTCATTTTCATTAAAGCCGGAACATCTTGACTCATTGCTGAGTCAACTTCCATCGCCATATCTTTTAGTTGGCGACTTCAATGGTCACAATATTCTATGGGGCTGTAAAAATATCAATAACAGAGGAGCACTTGTCGAAGATTTTATTGCAAAGAGCGATCTTTGCTTGATGAATGATAAATCTTATACTTTCCTTCACCCTGCGACAGGTCATTTGTCTTCTTTAGATCTCTCTTTGTGTCACCCATCTCTCTTCTTGGACTATGACTGGTCTGTTCATGATGATCAGTGCGGAAGTGATCACTTCCCTGTTATAATTGAGAGCGTAAACGAACCAGATGAGGACTGTAACCAGAAATGGAAAATGAATAAAGCCGACTGGGAATTATTCCATAATTTATGTGAAGAAGAGTTATCAATTGATCATTTTAATGAATCTTCCGACATTGTTTCTGATTTCACAGATACACTTATTAACATATCAGAACAATGCATTCCAAAGACCTCCACAAATACTAAGAAAAGCAAGCCTTGGTTTAATAATGACTGTAAAGAAGCTATTAAAAAGCGTAAACAGGCTCTAAATAAGTTCTGCAAAAATCCCACTTCAGAAAAGCTCAACGACGTAAAAGTTTTTACTGCTAAAGCTCGGCGAACAATCCGAGCTTCCAAACGAAAGTCATGGAGAGAATATGTCTCCAAATTGAACTATAAAACCCCCATTAAAAAGATTTGGGATATGGTACGAAAAATTTCAGGAAAAACAAAGTCTTCTAGTTTTACACATTTAAATACTGAATTTGACACAATAGCTTCAACAAAAAAAGATATTTCAGATACTCTTGGGCACACATTCTTGAGAAATTCATCATCGCGTAATTATTCTGACACTTTTAGAAATTTCAAAAAGGACCAAGAGAAAAGAAATCTAAACTTTAAATCCCTTAATCACGAAGAATACAACAAACCTTTTAACTTATCCCAACTCGTTGAAGCCATTGAAAAATCACATGATACGGCAACCGGCCCCGATGAAATTCATTATCAGATGCTTAAGCATCTGCCAAAAAGTTCTCTTACAACACTTTTAGATATCTTTAATAATATTTGGGAAACGGGGGTCTGTCCTGAGAACTGGCGTGTAGCTACAGTTGTACCAATTCCGAAACCAGGGAAAGATCATGCAGAACCTACAAATTATCGTCCGATAGCTTTGACAAGTTGTTTGTGTAAAACATTGGAGAGAATAATAAACAAGAATTTAGTCTGGTACTTAGAGTCCAACAACCTCATTTCAGAATATCAATCGGGCTTTCGTTCGGAACGTAGTACCAATGACAATTTAATAAGACTAGAAACATTTATACGAGATGCTTTTATTAACAAAGAACACGTAGTAGCTGTCTTTTTCGTCTTGGAGAAAGCATATGATACAACATGGCGTTATGGAATATTGAAAGATCTACATAACATTGGCTTAAGAGGAAAACTTCCCAGTTTTATTGAAAGCTTTTTAGGGGAACGCATGTTTCAGGTGCGTGTGGGGTCTACCGTGTCAGATTTCTATGATCAAGAACAGGGTGTCCCACAGGGTAGTATTCTTTCAACTACGCTATTTAACATCAAAATAAACAATATTGTACAATGTTTGGACGACAAAACTGATTGTTCATTGTATGTTGATGATTTTTGTATATGTTACCGTTCAAAAAATATGAAAACAATTGAACGAAAGTTACAACAGAATTTAAAAAGAATAGAAGAATGGACTGATAAAAATGGTTTCAAGTTCTCCAAGTCGAAAACGCAGTGTGTTCATTTTTGTAAACTACGGAAGAAACACGAACATCCTTCCCTGTTTTTATACGGATCACAAATTCCTGTTGTTGAAGAAGCCAAATTTCTTGGGTTCATTTTTGTAAACTACGGAAGAAACACGAACATCCTTCCCTGTTTTTATACGGATCACAAATTCCTGTTGTTGAAGAAGCCAAATTTCTTGGGGTCATATTTGATCAAAAGTTATCTTTTATTCCCCATATTAAATATCTTAAAGCGAAATGCTTAAAAGCTTTGAATCTTTTGAAAGTTTTAGCTCATACAAGTTGGGGAGCAGATCGGTATACTTTATTACATCTTTACCGGTCTTTAATAAGATCTAAATTAGATTATGGGTCTGTTGTTTATGGTTCTGCCAGAAAGTCCTATTTAAAATCATTGGATACTATCCATCACCAAGGCCTTCGTCTGGCCATGGGAGCCTTCCGTACTTCTCCCGTATTAAGCCTTTATGTAGAAGCAGGTGAACCATCTTTAACCTCGCGCAGAGAGAAACTTTCTCTTCAGTATGCTATTAGACTTGCTGCAAATCCATCTAACCCGGCATCCAAAATTTCATTTCCACCTCAATTTGTAGATAGGTATGAAACTAAACCCACAGCAATTAAACCTTTTGGATTACGTATTTTACCACTGCTGGAAAATTCAGGTATCGACCTTAAAAATATTCAAAAACATGAAACCGCCGAAGTTCCATCTTGGTGTATTAAACAACCTTCTATTCTGTTCGACTTACATGATGGCAAAAAATCCGAATCAAATCCGATACTTCTCAAACAAAACTTTCAGGTACTGCAATCACGTTACGATGATTACCTGCAAGTCTATACTGATGGTTCCAAAGAAGGAGATAAAGTTGGTTGTGCGTATGTTTCTAAAGATACGCACAAAACCATGCGCCTTCCAGATGGTTCATCTATTTTTACAGCTGAAGCCAAAGCAATAGACCTAGCTTTAGATTTTATCAGTTCTTCAACAATTCAAAAAGCAATTATATTTTCTGATTCACTTTCTGTGCTTAAGGCTTTAGACCATTCATCATCTAAAAATCCTCAAATTCAAAAATTGATCGAAAGGCATCATGAAATTTCTAAAACACACCAAATCTTGTTTTGTTGGCTTCCGAGCCATATTGGCATTGTCGGCAATGAATATGCTGACAAGAGGGCAAAGGAGTCGCTCAGTCTTGATCCATCTGTTTTTAAAATTCCTTTTAATAATTTTAAACCATTTATCAACAGATACATCTTGTCGGAATGGCAAGGCGAATGGGACCGTGCAATAGATGGCGGACTCCGTGCCATTAAACCTGCCGTTAGTATAAAATGCTCTCCTCAACAATTTTCCAGAAAAGAGGACGTAGTATTAACACGACTGCGCATCGGCCATACTAGAGTTACTCATTCTTATATTTTTAATGGTGATGATCAGCCTTCTTGTGTAGGTTGTGATCAGCCATTCACTGTGAAACATATCTTAATTGACTGTGTTGACTTTTCACCCTCACGTATTTTATATTTCAAAGCTGACACTTTGCAGCAACTGTTTCGAGATGTACCTGTTGATAATATTATTTTATTCTTAAAAGAAATTGGACTTTTTCATAAGATTTAACTGTTTCAGATTTTTATACATTATCATTCTGACTTTTTGGACGGGTTTTTAAAAAAAATCCGTCCTTTAAAATAGCGATGTCCGGGCGGGCGGGCGGGCGTCGTCCCAGGTTTACCTTTTGGTTAACCTTTTTTCAAAGTGATATTTTTCATCTATTCTGCAGCAGATTGTTTTAATATCAGGACTGATGCATAAGTGGAGGTACCGCTTTCATGTATTATCCATAAATGGCGCAAAAGACTAAAATTTTGGCGGAAATTGTCATTTTTCAAACTTGCGTTTTTCAGGTTTACCTTTTGGTTAACCTTTTTTCAAATGCCAGTGTAGTGGATAGAGTGCTGGACTACGGATCCTATTGTTGACTATGAATCTGAGGGGCGTGAGTTCAAGCCCCGGTGGAGACATTTTTTTTTTTTCTGTTCTTTTTTTTTCTGTTCTTTTTTTTTTTTTTCTTTATTTTTCTTTTCTTCTCCATAAACACATATGAACAATTATTATCTTCCTCCCCTGATAGTTGCTAGTAATAATACATACATGCATGCACATGCAGGCATGGAATTTTCTTTTCTTTTTTTTTTTTTTTCGTTCTTTTTTAGCTCACCTGAGCACGAAGTGCTCAAGGTGAGTTGATGTCCGTCGTCCGTCAACAATTTCTTTAAACGACATCTCCTCCTGGGATAATGGCCCGATTTCAAAATTATTTTACAGAAATGTTCATTAGGTGACCCTTTTTCAAAATTGCTAAAATCAGTGGCCACTAGAGCTAAAAATAGAGCTAAAAATAGAAAAAACTTTATTTTTTTTTCTTCGTAAAACACATAAACAAATCCCCCCCCCACACACAAAAAGTTGTTACTGGGTTAGGATATTGCATTTGTTCTGTACATACATGCATACTTAGTTTTACATACATACCCTACCCACCCCACCCTACCCTAGCATACCCTACCCTACCCCACAACCCCACCCCACCCCCATCCCAAAACAACCCCAATCCACCCCCAACCCAACCCCATCCCACCACTCCCCACCTTACCCGACCTCACCCCATCCCACCCACCTAAGCCCACCCCACCCCACAACCCCACCACACCCCACCCCACCCCAAATTCCACCCCGTCCCGACCGACTCCTAACCCATTCCACCCCACCCTACCCCACACCAGCACACCCCACCCTACCCCACCCTACCCCACCCATGCCACCACCATCCTAACCATACTGAAAAAAAAAAACCCGTCCATAATGCCATTAGGCATTTTTCTTGTTACTTTTAATATTATCATAATTATTCTTGCCGTTTAACCATTAACCGTTTGACGCTTATGACCCACAAAGAGGGTTGACGCGTCGTTAAACACGAAATCATCATCATCATTACGCTGATCTCAAAGGACCAAAAGTAAAATATAAACTGCACTATGGTTGATGTACGGGGAGACGTTTTACGGCCGCCACACGGCACAACACCAGCTGCAGTGAAGGCAAATAAAAATCAAAAATGAGTTCCTTTAAGAGCAATGAAAACATTCATAAGAAAGAAGATGGGTCATACTACGTAGTTTCGGCTAATAAAGCCTCATCAGTGACCCTGCAATGATCCGGCAACGAAAGCCAGAGGAAACATACTGCAATTTTGCGAATTTCGAATAGGCAGTCGATTCAAAGACTGATATACATCGAAATGGGGTCCAAATAATTAAAAACCTGTCTAGAATATGAGTCTAAACCAATAATTTATTTCCGATTTCTCAGAATATTTACGCTGATCTCAAAGGACCAAAAGTAAAATATAAACTGCACTATGGTTGATGTACGGGGAGACGTTTTACGGCCGCCACACGGCACAACACCAGCTGCAGTGAAGGCAAATACAAATCAAAAATGAGTTCCTTTAAGAGCAATGAAAACATTCATAAGAAAGAAGATGGGTCATACTACGTAGTTTCGGCTAATAAAGCCTCATCAGTGACCCTGCAATGATCCGGCAACGAAAGCCAGAGGAAACATACTGCAATTTTGCGAATATCGAATAGGCAGTCGATTCAAAGACTGATATACATCGAAATGGGGTCCAAATAATTAAAAACCTGTCTAGAAAATGAGTCTAAACCAATAATTTATTTCCGATTTCTCAGAATATTTACGCTGATCTCAAAGGACCAAAAGTAAAATATAAACTGCATTATGGTTGATGTACGGGGAGACGTTTTACGGCCGCCACACGGTACAACACCAGCTGCAGTGAAGGCAAATACAAATCAAAAATGAGTTCCTTTAAGAGCAATGAAAACATTCATAAGAAAGAAGATGGGTCATACTACGTAGTTTCGGCTAATAAAGCCTCATCAGTGACCCTGCAATGATCCGGCAACGAAAGCCAGAGGAAACATACTGTAATTTTGCGAATTTCGAATAGGCAGTCGATTCAAAGACTGATATACATCGAAATGGGGTCCAAATAATTAAAAACCTGTCTAGAATATGAGTCTAAACCAATAATTAAAACCTCATTCGAATTTGTTTTAGACCAAAACAGATTTCTTCCTGATCTTTCAAAGACTTTATCACAATATTTAATCACATGCGTTTTAATAGCAGTAAGACAGAAAGTTAATGATGTAGAAAGTTCAGTGGTAGTGAAAGAGCTAGAATCTGCAATAAACCGTGCTTTGTAAGGTCTTTTATGAAGTTTTGGTAACCAGTATAGCGTAGGAAGCTTGTCTTGGCCTTCTGTAACACACATAGCAAACTTGGTGGCTGAATGACAAATATGTTCATCTACTATAGCTCTCTCTTCAGCTAAAGGCTGAAGTTCATAGGCCCTAGTACCAACAAGCTCCTGCTTAAGCGTGTTAACATAGTGGATCCGTCACACGACGACGTTGTTAGCGGCCTTGTCTGCAGGGGCCAAAACAAACTTCTTACGAAATTCTTGAATACCTAGTTTAAGATGACGTAAAGACGTCTTAGGCTTAGGAGGTAATAAGTTCGTATTTTGAGAATGGAAAGAAATGCGTTTATTCACTATTTTTATCAAAGCACTGAGAGTACTGGTGGGTCAATTGTCTCTGAGTGTAGCTTGGGAAAATAGTCCTAAACTGAGCTTTGAACTGTTCGTTCAACCCTTAAATTCCGGTATTTTTAAGCAAGCAGTGTAAACCTGACGAGACACCGCGATACGTGGCGTCTGATTAGGTATTCACAGTTTGCCAGTGCCCCAGTGCACGAACTCAGTCCAGATTTTTTACACTGCATTCTGACGTCACAGAGAGGCGACTATCGATGCTATAAACGAATGGTGCCTGGATTTTGTACATAGCGACAGTCAAGGTATAAAGGGACCGTATGGTCACCAAAATTGTTTTCAGTGTTGTTGTTTCTTCTTATTGTTTTCGATGTGAAACACGTTTACATTTCTTTATATCTTTTCTTGGAAACATTTTTGTTAATGATTAAGAATAAATATATCATGAAGATGTATAAACAAAACGGTTAACATCTGTTGTAAAAAGTTTTTTTATTCAAAAGTGGCATCTAATTAACAACGTATCAATAAAATGGCTTTCATTTAATCCTCCGTTTCCTATCCTCACTGGTAAACCGCTTAGAGGATCTAAGCCTGTCCAGGAACCGCTGTGCGAGGCGGACCGTCCATGCTAATAAACCCTATTGGTTTCATTGGGCGACAGGGCTTGAAATGTCATTTCATCTCAATGTCGGGTAAAAGTCCCACAAAATTGGAAGCCACGTCTCCAAAATGACCTTTACAGTGTTGACGGGGACGTTAAACCTTAAATCAAACAAACAAACACTTACAAAACTTACATAGAATAATAACGGAATGGGAACAAATGCGCACAAGGACAAATCGTCCCGGTTTTGTGATGATAACGTCCCGTTACCGCGGTAGTCTGGGGTTTTACCCGGGCTTACCCGCAACGTCATTGATATTTTTGGACTGGTCTCTCCTAGTTTATTTATAACTGATGCGCCTGCTATTATACCTTGATCTTTTAACCCATTTTGTACTGAAGGGAATCTTCCACTTTATATATAGCCTATTAGGAGTGCCAGGTTGTGTTTTCTTCAAAACTCGGACCCATCAATACCGGTATTGATGGGTCCGAGATTCATTCATAAGTTGTACACGGAGAATCTACGATTATTGAAAAGTAAACAGGTAGACAGGTGCGTTCATGATTTGTTTGTTTGGTTTGAGGTTTAACGTCCCCGTCAACAGGGGCGTTCATGAAATACATTGATAGAAAATACATATTATTCTTTTCAGCTACATCAGCAGTTTAATTTTTAGATATGAAGAACGTTTGAAACTGTTTTGAATAAGGCGCAATATTTTCTCGCGGATGTCTCGGTGGTGATTAGGCCATCTGCATTAACTAGTCAGGTTTTAGACTAACGTTAAATCTGGATCGTTTGTCGATTACGATCGACCCAAAAATGCTAAGTTTCTAGTCCTTAAGGGCTTTATGCTCGACATACTCTCGCTTACACCATCGATTACCGAATTCGTTCAAGGCAGCAGCGATTTCATCTCTACGTTTATTGAAATCAATTTTAGAAGGAAACCGATATTTCGGTCCTTTAGAAATTATATTCCTAATCCTAGAATCAGGAATAATTTTCAAATTGCCAGTAATTACATGACCAGCAGCAGGATAGCAATACACTGAGTTTTTACAATTACATGAATCAGGAGTATTAGTATCAATATCAAGATCTGAAACAAGTTTATTGAAATTAAAAATGATAGATCTAACAGGTTTGTTATATTTATAGCAAATTATAGGTGTTTCAGTAGTTTGAAAATAAGCAGGAATTGAAGAAAGCACCGAGCTCTCACGAAAGATACTGGGTAAATCTATAAAATCCATACCCTTATTAATGAAGGATATTTTGAAGAAATGGCGTTCATGATTAATTTCAGAATCAATGTAAGAACGGAGTGTATGTTGAGTATAGCCTCTAGTTAAGAGAGCCGCATCATATAACTGATTAGAACTACCGTAGAATTTATTCGCCTCGGTGTCCAGAATAGAAGTAAAACAAAGATCAGGAATCGATACAATTAACTTACTCCACCCACCAAAGACACCAAAGGGAACGTAAAACAGATACGGGTAATGAAAGCATAGAGTGGCGTCCATGATTTAATAATATGATTGACAGTCACTTCAGTCTAGTATTGTTTCGTTTAAAAGTACGTAATTTACGTTTAAAGTTACCATTTTTCCTGGTGCCGTGAGATCTAGTTCTGCGTTTTCGACATTCCAGGAGCGAGAAAATATCAAAGTCCGGCATTCTGGAAATATTACCCTCATGAAAAATGTTGCCAGTGGAAAAGGGGTCTGTAAAGATTTAATCCATTTCAGTTCAGCCTCATGTCTTTTGATAATTTTGAATCTTATTGTAGAATTTGCATCGTAGTAAAGTTTTTCCACTGGTTGTATAACAATGTTATTTACAGAATGACCTGTACGTCGAAAGTGACGGTACAAGAAAGTGTCAGTTTTCTTAGGCTTACTCATTCTACGATAATGCTCGTTCAATCTAGTTTTAAGCATGCGGTTAGTTTGACCGACGTACTGCATATTACAGTTTGCAGCACGTCATGTAATTAGATAAATTAAATCTGTAGACTGTCATGTCAAATCAGACGTGTTAACTACAGAGAAGCGTCTATCGTTTACACATGAAGTAACGGTAGACGCAGTGCTTAAATGCGAACAACATCTGCACCTCTTGGCATTGCACTTAGAAATACTACGATACATTCCACTTCTTTTCCACGGATAAGTATATTTTCGATATAAGCCATATTTGAACTTGACCTAGATATTATCAAGGCAAGCATTCTGGTAAAGTTTCATGCTGATTGAAGCAAATCTGTGGCCACTAGAGGGTGAACAAGGTTTACAAATTATTTGTCTATTATTTGTCTTAATCGCGACGGAAGTAAGGGTGAGAATTGTGGCTACGTAAAATCGATTTAAGCACCCCAGTGGAATTCGTTTCCGCTGACCGTTCCAAGGCAGTTCTTCTGTCGCCGTTTATTTTTGTTATGGTTTGTCTTTGGGTGTTTGTGTTGCTTATATTATTTTGTTTTTGGATAGCCTATCAGCCATTTTGTGGGAAAGTAACTGTCCTTTTGGCTTTCCGCTGTTGGTGTTTCCATTAGGGTATGTTGTTTCGTGTTTGTGTTTCTTTCCCTCTGGTATCTCTGATGGGAGCTGTGGATTAATTGTATCGATTCCTGATCATTGCCTCCACTTCTGTTTTTTTTTAAGGAATTTGACTTAGTGACCCTAGTTTTGACCCAATATGGCCAATATTTGAACATGACCCATATTCGAACTTGAACAGATATTGTCAAAACAAACATTATGGTAAAGTTTCGTGAAGATTGTATCAAAGAAGGTGAACAATGTTTTAAAGATGACTTTGTGACCTAGTTTTTGACCTGACATGAGCCATATTCGAACTTGACCTAGATATCATCATGACAAACATTCTGGTAAAGATTCATGAAGATTGAAGCAAATCTGTGACCTCTAGAGGGTGAACAAGGTTTAAAGAAATTTGACCTAGTGTCTGATCCAACATGACCTATATTCGAACTTGACCGAGATATCATCAAGACAAACAGTCTGGTAATGATTCATGAAGACTGAAGCAAAACTGTGGCCTCTAGAGGGTGAACAACGTAAATATTGATGACGAACAACGCACGATGGACCACAGACGTATGACGGACTAAGTGTGATCACAATAGCCCACCTTTAGCACGAAGTGCTCTGGTGAGCTAGAAAAATCAAGTTTGAAAAATGACAATTTCCACCAAAACTTTAAACATTGGTGCCATTTATTACTCATGAAGTATTTTCTCCGAATTGAGTCAGAAGTTAATCAGGTCTATTCACCAATTTTCAAGGCTCTAGCTCCAATAGATTTTGAGATAACTTGATGACAAGATTTTATCAGTTTTCAAAGGGCAGTAACTCTTGAAAGGGGCATAATCTGGATGAGAAAAATTATGCATCACCTAATTTTCCATAAGGAATCCATAAATGAAATATATAATGCATCTGTTATTGTACTTTTCTTTACTTGAAAGTCCAATATAACGCCTTGTGCATTCTAAAATGCAAATTCGCTCGACCAACAGAATGCGATCCGTGAAAAACGCCGAGGTAAACTCTCCAAAGGGATTCTGCTCCAACAGGACAATTCAACGGCCCCCGCCCATCGGGGCTTGAAGAAAGAGATGGGCTGCATGATGCTTCCACGCAGAGCTGAAACCGCCTCGCACACGAGAACTGGTAAACCGCTTAGAGGATCTATGCCTGCCCATGCAAAGTGGTGCGAGTCGGTCCGTTTATGCTTATAAACCCTATTGGTTTCATTGGTCGGCAGGGCTTTAGATGTCATTTCATCTCTATATCGGGTAAAAGTCCCACAGAATTGGAAGCAGCGTCTCTAAAATGACCTTTACCGTGTTGATGGGGACGTTAAACCGCAAATCAAACAAATCAAGAGTCCACACTTGCAAAATTGCGATGGATGCTACTTATCTGAATGGGTACGAGCTAATACCGCACCTGCCTATTCTCCAGACTTAACTCCTAGTGATATTTCCTATTTCAGAACTTGAAAAGGGATATCCTTGGACATCATTTCCAGTCCAACGAAAAAGTCCTGGCGGCTGTTGAGTGGGTCGGAGACAAGGGCCCTCGCTTCTTTAGTTCTGGTCTGATGGCAGTGGATCAGCGTTTGGTCCAAGTGTATCATTCTAGAGGGCAATTAAATCGAAAAAGAAGATATCGATCTCACCCAGAAATAAGTTGGGCTGGTTTTTTATTGACTCCTCCTCGTATGTATACAATATGTTGTTGATTCGAGGTTTAACGTCCCCGTCAACACTGTATAGATCATTTTGGAGACGTTACGTCCAATTTTGTTTACCAGTACTCGTGTGCGGTCGGATTTCAGGTCTGTGTGGATTCTGCCTTAAAAAGCTTGTTTGAAGGGTGCCGGTCTTCTGTTTTTGTTTTTTCTGCACATAATGTCCTCTCGTCGGGGACAATCTTTGGAAATGTTTAAAGACCACTTTTGAAAAGTCACTAAGGTGGTCTCAATATAGAAATTTCACTGTAGTTGTTTCCAACACATCGGTCATCCGATGCCTTGGTCAATCAGAATCTTGGCTTAGTCTCAGTTCTGATCAGCCCATGGGTTGGAAACATCTATATTGAATGTATACTCATGCAGGATTCTGTTATCTCACATGCATGTGTTTTTTTTAATACCTAATACTTAATCAAATAACACACTAGCGTGATAAAGTACCAGGTCAATCAGAATCTCAGCTTAGCCTCAGTTCTGACCAGCCTAAAGATCCCTCAGGCTGGAAATGCCTATATTGATTGTATACTTATGTAAGATTCTATTATCCCACATGCATGTATTTCACCAATGCCAGTCTATGGAGTTCTTTAATGCTTCATGATTATAACACTCTCCCATGACACACTGCATTGTTTCATTTCTCCAAAATGGTTCCTTTTCTGATTATTTTTTGTTATATTTTCCTTATTTATACTCCAAGCATAGGTCCACATGAATCCGGGTCGTTTCGTCCGTGGGTCGTTTCGCCCTGAGTCGTTTCGCCCTGATTTCGGGGGTGGGTCTTTTCGCCCTTACCGGGTGAGTCGTTTCGCCAGTGAGTCGTTTCGCCCATGGGTCGTTTCGCCGCAATTATATTTTTAAGGGAGTGACAAACGTAATGGTTGGTTAAACGGACAGACGGTTGAATGAATAAACGAATGAGTAAACGAATGGAGTTGTGCGTTGGTAGACGGACGAACGGACGGTGATGGATAGGTGAATTAATGAATGATTGATTGATTGAGGTTTCAACTCCGAGGCAACACTGTATAGGTCATTTTGCAGACGTTGCTTCCAGTTTGGGGGGGGGGGGGGTGTTTACCCGACATTGAGATGAAACGACATCTCAAGCGGAAAGCCAAAAGGAGAGTTAATCTATCGGTAAGAGGACTATCGTACAGGTGTGTGCGCAAAGGCGTCGTGCAAGACAAAGTAAAAGAAGTAAAAGTGAGACAGTATGGAGGAAAAATTTAAAGTTTATGTTACAGAAGAGAATAAAATCAGATAAAAACAAGTGTTGTGGATTAGGGCATATAGTGTGACTCTCTTGGAGGACAGGAAGATGATGGGGAAGTTGATTCCATTGTACAATGGCCAAGGGAAAAAAAGGAGTATTTATAGTAGCTGGCTGTAGTCGGTATCTGGACATAGTGAAGGGGGTGCATACATGTATACCTGGTCAATCTGATGGGATGGCTAATATATGGAGGGAGGGGAACAGCAACTAGACTATTTACTACTTTGTAAAATAGTATGAGGCGGGCATCGGCTCGGCTGTCCTCAAGTGAACGCCACCCAAGTGAGTTTTGCATGCTTGTAACACTAGCACAAGGGGAGTAATTGCTGTTAACCCATGGTATGGCCCGTCTTTGGACCATTTCAATTTTATTTATGTAGGTCTGTGTGTATGGGCTCCACACAGGGGATGCATATTCGACTTGGGGACGAACTAAAGTCTGATATGCTGCTTCGCGAATACCGGTGTGTTTTGTTTTGATGTTTCTTTTCAAGAAACTTAGTGTCCTGTTTGCTGTTGTTGTGATCCTGTTAATGTGAGTATTCCAGCTCAGGTCTAGAAGCCTCCGTGGTGTAGTGGTTACGCTACTCGCCTTGTAAACCAGGGGTCGCAGGATCGATCCCGGGCTTCTCCAGACTTTCGGATGAGTCTTTAAACCGAGGTCCCGTCTCCGTATGACCTTAGCTGTTGGTGGGACGTAAAACTCAAACACTCACTCACTCACTCCAGCTCAGGTCTTGCTGATGTCTACGCCTAGATATTTGGCGTGATCAACTGCTTCTAGTGCCTGTCCATGTAGCATGTAGATGTGCTGAGCTGGATGCCTAGATTTTGTTATGTGTAAGACTTGACACTTACTTGGAATAAAATCCATATCCCAAAGGGTTCTCCATGTTTGTAAGGTGTCGAGGTCATTTTGGAGTGTGTCAGAGTCGTCCTGGTTATTGACTGTGGTGTAAATAGCTGTGTCATCAGCAAAACGTCGGACCTGTTAGTGTATATTCTCGGGTAGGTCGTTTATGTAGAGGAGGAATAGTAAGGGGCCAAGTACAGAACCTTGTGGGACTCCAGAATTTACAGGGATTTCTGATGAGTATTCGCCCTCCAGTTTGAGAACGCCCAATCAGAAATGCTTTGATCCAAGACAGAGTATTGCCTCTCACACCATGTTGGTGAAGTTTGTGAAGCAGCTTTAAGTGATTTACTCTGTCGAATGCCTTACTAAAGTCTAATAAGATAAGGTCAGTTTGGCGACCTTGTGAGGTGTTTCGTGCAAGCTCATCAACTAACTGGATGAGCTTCACAAGACCTCTCTCTGAAACCATGTTGGAGGTCATACAATATATTGTTACTGTTAAGGTGCTTGGACAGGCTAGAAGCTACAATGTGTTCCATCACTTTGCAAAGAATGCATGTTAGTGATATGGGGCGGTAATTAATGGGGTCACTATTATCCCCTTTTTGAAGATGAGGGTAACACATGCTTTGGTCCAGTCCTTTGGGACCTGCCCTGTGTTGAGTGACTTTTGGAATAAAATGGCAAGGAAAGGGGTTATTTCATTGCTTAGGTTTTTTAGAACAATGGGTTTTATGGAGTCAGGTCCTGAAGCTTTGCTTGGATTGAGATTGCATAGCAATTTTAGGATGCCAGGCACCGAAATAGAAATTCCGGGCATAAGTGGGTATTTGCTGTGAAGTGTAGAT
The DNA here is from genome assembly GCA_963580285.1 of Lucinisca nassula. Taxonomy (NCBI): domain Eukaryota; kingdom Metazoa; phylum Mollusca; class Bivalvia; order Lucinida; family Lucinidae; genus Lucinisca; species Lucinisca nassula. The sequence goes on from OY757018.1 coordinate 115,467,186, forward strand.
GGGATATATTGTTTGTTTATATTCCCATCGTCCAGCCCGTTTTGTATGGACTGGGTGGCGAGCTGGCTGAGTGAAAGAGTTGATTTTTTTTGTAAAGGCCTTATGAAATTGCCTGTTTGCTATGTTGGCTTTGTCCGAGGGTTGTGTTTCAAGTGATCCTGTGTCGGGATCTCTTAGTGGTGCCATTCCTTGGGAGTCCTGCCTTGAGTTTTTAATGAGGGAGAAAAGTTTTTTTATTGAGAAGCTTGACTGACCCTTGTCAGGGTCTATCAGGCCAGAAGATGAGTTCTGATCAGTGCGATCAGTGGTGTTGATGCCTAGAATGTCCTCGATGTATGAATCATTAATGACTTATTTTCGAGAATCATGTTACCAGTGCACTTGTTGTTCTGTCACTGGGTGCATAGAATAACCGGAAAGCACCAAAATACCGGAAAGCAACCAAAATACCGGAAAGCAACCAAAATACCGGAAAGAACATAGAAATACCAAAAAGCACTTTGTAATTGTTTGTTTATATTCCCATCGTCCAGCCCATTTTATATGGACTGGGTGGCGAGCTTGCTGAGTGAGAGAGGTGATTTTTTTGTGAAGGCCTTCTGTTTGCTATGTTGGCTTTGTCCGAGGGTTGTGTTTCAAGTGATCCTGAGTCGGGATCTCTTAGTGATGCCATTCCTTGGGAGTCCTGCCTGGAGGTTTTGATAAGGGAGAAAAGTTTTTTATTGAGAAGCTTGACTGACCCTTGTCAGGGTCTATCGAGCCAGAAGATGAGTTCTGATCAGTGCGATCAGTGGTGTTGATACCTAGAATGTCCTCGATGTATGAATCGTAGGACTGCTTAATTTTCTGTTTAACAAGTTGTTTGGTTTTAAGGAAATTGTGTCGGTCTTTCGGTTCTTTGGCAGATTTCAGTTTGTGAAAGAGGGAGTTTCGTTTCCTAATGAGTCTTTTAATGGGCTGAGTAATCCTCGGTAGACTTTTCTTTGCACCAAGAGTCTTGGTTGGTACGAATTTCGCTTTACTCAATTACTTTCCTACAAAATGATAGTGATTATTGTTTCTCGTGACGAGGCTCATATCTTATTGTCAAAGACTCTTTTACGTTATGTCTGAGTTGTGCAAAAACACCAGATTTTGTTTATCATTAAAATTTGATTTTTTTGTGATTGTGTGTGTGTGTGTGTGTGTGTGTGTGTGTGTGTGTGTGTGTGTGTGTGTGTGTGTGTGTGTGTGTGTGTGTGTGTGTGTGTGTGTGTGTAAAATCGATGATAGCAAGTTTATGTAAAGAACAAAATCACCCATAAACCCCACTTAATCCAGCAATTAGTGGGTCCTAACATATACTTTATTTTCTTATTTCAGTTTCTAAAACATAGACAATAAGAAACGAGAAAAAAATCTATTTTTACATATATTCACAGTCATTTTCACCTGCCCCCGCCTATTGCAGTCTAAAGAAATAGATAGGCTGCATGATGCTTCCACGCAAAGCTGATTGCGACCCGTCACTCGAGTACCGGTAAACCGCTTAGAGGATCTAAGCCTGCCCAGGCAAAGCGGTGCGAGTCGGACCGTACATGCTTATAATCCCTATTGGTTGCATTGAGCGACAGGGCTCGAGATGTCATTTCATCTCAATGTCGGGTAAAAGTCCCACAAAATTGGAAGCAACGTCTCAAAATTACCTATACAGTGTTGACGGGGGCGTAAAACCTCAAACCAAACAAACAGTCATTTTCACAGCCATAAGTCCCATTATATCAATGTCAAATATGGATAATTGCATTATAATTGTCATCACTAGATGCAATTAAGCTTGTTACAAAGTTCATTAACGAAGCTCTTACAGTTCTTGAGAAATTAACTTGAGTGGTAGGGTGGTCGCTAGGTTTGACGCAATATTTTACTAAGTCAGTGAACCGTGAGAAATGGGTCAATGTCAAATATGGATGCTTGAATTATCGCTGCCATCCCAAGATGCAAGTTTGTACCAAGTATCATTAATGAAACTTACAGTTCTTGAGAAATGAACATAAATAGTCGGGTGAACGTTAGGTTTGACCCAATAGTTTTCAAAGTCAGTGGACCATGGAAAGAAGATCAAGGTCAAATATAGCATCAGACGAGGATATTGCAATATTTTCCTGGATTCCCCATAACCCCATCAACCCCTTTATATAACAAAACATATCTACCTCAATCCATAGGGCTTGACAAAATAAGGACGAAACGACCCATCCAATCGGGGCGAAACGACCCGCAGGCGAAGCGACCCAGCGCGAAACGACTCGCGGACGAAACGACTCACGGGCGAGACGACCCGTGACCGTCCACAAGATGGAGCTTCATACCAAATATCAAAAAATGGGCCTTGCGGTTTTGGAGAAGAAGATTTTCCCTAAATAAGTTTATGTTAAACCAAAGGGCCCCGGGGCGGAGCAGTTTTGAACAATCTTGGTAGGGGTCCACTAGATGAAGCTTCATACCAAATATCAAAGACCTGGACCGTGCGGTTTCAGAAGAAGATTTGTTTTTAAGTTTTCAGTAAAAAAATCTATTTTTAGCTCCTGTGACCTAGATATTCAACGGACCGGAACCATTTGAACATCTTTGAAAAGGGACCACCTAAGGATCTTTCCTGTGAAGTTTAGTCAAAATACGATCAGTGGTTTAGGAGGAGATGTTTGAAGAAATTGTTTACGGACACACGACGAACATAAAGTGATCCCAAAAGCTCACCTCGTCACTACGTGACAGGTGAGCTAATAAAATTGAAATGGTCCAAAGACGGGCCACACGATGAGTTAACAGCAACTACTCCCCTTGTGCTAGTGTTACAAGCATGCAAAACTCACTAGGGTTGCGTTCACTGGAGGCCAGCCCGCCTAATGGCGGGCCGATGCCCGCCTGATACCTTTTTCAAAATAGTAACTAGTCTAGTTTCTGTTCCCCTCCATACATATATACTGTCCACAAAAAGTAGGGGATATTCGCGTTTCTTCGAGCCCATCGACCTAAACATTTGGAATAATCAAATATCGGGTATACCATGTCAATTGACTATCGTGTATATTCTATCGTTGAGCAGTATAATATTTATCCACGAGTGGCGTAGCGCGGGGAGCATAAATTGTACATGGGGTAGCACGTGAAGTTTAACATAAGTATCAAACCGGTTTATTTGTGCGCGATTTCGATAAAACTTTCTGGAAACGGCACAGTCATTTGTCAGGCACACGCTATCGTAGGACAGGAGCAGTAGCGGATTTGCAGAGAAGTTGATACCCGAAGAGTACTAACGGACGCGATGACCGCCTTGATGTCAACCAAGCGTTACGCAACCGGAGACTAACGTCAGATCTTCAGCAATACCTGCGCCGAGTATGATGGGTTAATGTCCCTAAACAGACGATCCGAAATCGCCTTCACTGTAATGACCTTAAGCACGGCGTCGGCAAGTTGCACTGTCGTTGAAAGCTAGGCACCGTAGAGCACGTTTTGCGTGATGTACACAGCGCAGACGTTGGAACATTAATCAGTGGTCACACGTTATGTTCAGTGATGATTGGACTTTCGTGAGGGTCGTAGCAGAGTCTGGTGTCGTACTGCAGACCGGGCTAGAGTTGCTGAAGACCGATATGGAGCTGGGTCTGTTGTGGTATGGGTTGCGGTCAGTCTGAAAGCCCCAAGACACACCAAGACACCACAAAACACCCAAAGTCACCAAAATTTATTATTAGAGTGTTAGAAGGCTTTTCAAAACCTAAAAGTATGTTTAAAACAAGAGGGCTCAATGGCCCTATATCGCTCACCTGTGTACCAGAAAATCATTAGTGTAGGAGACCACTTGACATTGCTACATACTAAATATCTAAGCTCAGGCAAAGCGGTGTCCATGCTTATAAACCCTACTGGTTTCATTGGGCGACAGGGCTTGAGATGTAATTTCATCTCAATGTCTGGTAAAAGTCCCACAAAATTGGAAGAGACATCTCCAAAATGACCTATACAGTGTTGTCGGGGATGTAAAACCTCCAATCAAACAAAATCTGTGCCTTATGGTTTTGGATAAAAAGATTTTTTTTAAGTTTTTTTCAGTATAAGTCTATAGAAGCTAATGAGCCCTGGGCCTTGGCCAATTTCGACCCAAAGGGCACGGTTGGCAGGATTTATGTAGGCGACCATTTTGTGTTGCTATATACTAAATATCTAAGGTCTGTACTTCATGGTTTCAAAGAAGATGTTTGAAGCTTTTTTCCATTATAAGTTTGTTGGAGTTAAGGGGCCACAGGATTTGGACCCCAGGGGCATGATTGGCAGGATTCATGTAGGCGACCACTCGACATTGCTACATGCTAAATACCTAAGCTCTTGGACTTATGGTTTCAGAGAAGAAGAATTTTGAAGATTTTTTTCCCAATTTTAAGTTGTTTTTTTTTTTTTTTTTTCATTATAAGGGCCCTGTGGTTTCAGAGAAGAAGATTTTTGAAGTTTCTCCAATTGTAAGTCTATGGAAGCTAAAGAACCCTGGGGTGGGGCCAATTTGGATCCCAGGGGCATAACTGGCAGGATTTATGTAGGTGGACACTTGACGTTGCTACATACTAAAAATCTAAGCTCTAGGCCTTATGGTTTCATTGAAGAAGATTTTTTAAGTTTTTTTTCCATTATAAGTCTATTGGAGGTGATGAGCTCAGGCGTGGCCAATTTTGACCCAAGGGGCAGGGTTAGCAGGATTTATGTAGCTGGCTATTTTATGTTGCTAGATACTAAATATCTAAGTTCTGTGCTTCACAGTTTCTGAGTAGAAGATTTTTGAAGCTTTTCCATTATGAGTCTATGGGAGCTAAGGGCCTGGGGCGTGGCCCATTTGGACCCCACTGGCATGATTGGCAGGATATATGTAGGTGACCACTTGCCATTGCTACATGCTATATATCTAAGCTCTGGGCGCTGTGGTTTCAGAGAAGAAGATTTTTTAAGCTTTTTTCCATTATGAGTCTTTGGGAGCAAAGGGGCCCCGGCACGTGGCCCATTTGGACCCCAGGGGCATGATTGGCAGGAATTATGTAGGTGACCACTTGCTGTTGCTACATGCTAAATATCTAAACTCTGGGCCCTGTTGTTTCAGAGAAGAAGATTTTTAAGCTTTTTTTCCATTATGAGCCTATGGGAGCTAAGGGGCCCCGGGGCGTGACCCATATGGACATTGGCAGGATTTATGTAGGTGACCACTTGCCATTATTACATGCCAAATACCTCAGCTCTGGGCCCGGTGGTTTCAGAGAAGAAGATTTTTGAAGCTTTTTTCCATTATGAGTCTATAGGAGCTAAAGGGCCCCGGGGCGTGGCCCAATTGGACCCAAGGGGCATGACTTATGTAGGTGACCACTTGCCGTTGCTACATGCTGGTTTCCGACAAATAGATTTTTGAAGCTTTTTTTTCCATTATGAGTCTATGGGAGCGAAGGGGCCCCGGGGCGTCGCCCATTTGGAACCCGGGGGCATGATTGGCAGTAATTATGTAGGTGACCACTGGCCGTTGCTACATGCTAAATATCTATGGGAGCTAAGGGGCCCCGGGGCGTGGCCCATATGGACCCTAGGGGCATGATTGGCAGGATTTATGTAGGTGACCACTTGCCATTATTACATGCCAAATACCTCAGCTCTGGGCCCTGTGGTTTCAGAGAAGAAGATTTTTGAAGCTTTTTTTTGCATTATGAGTCTATAGGAGCTAAGGGGGTTGGGGTGTGGCCAATTTGGACCCCAGGGGCATGATTGGCAGGAATTATGTAGGTGATCACTTGCCGTTGCTACATGTCAAATATCTCAGCTCTGGGCCGTGTGGTTTCAGAGAAGAAGATTTTTGAAGCTTTTTTCCATTATGAGTCTATAGGAGCTAAAGGGTCCCGGGGCGTGGCCCGTTTTGACCCCTGGGGCATGATTGGCAGGAATTATGTAGGTGACCACCTGCTGTTGCTACAAGCTAAATATCTAAGCTCTGGGCCCTGTGGTTTCAGAGAAGAAGATTTTTGAAGCTTTTTTTTCCATTATGAGTCTATGGGAGGGAAGGGGCCCCGGGGCGTGGCAAATTTGGACCCCAGGGGCATGATTGGCAGGAATTATGTAGGTGACCACTGGTCGTTAATACATGCTAAATATCTAAGCACTGGGCCCTGTGGTTTCAGAGAAGAAGATATTTTAATTTTTTCCCATTGTAAGTCTATGGGAGCTATATGTTGCCATGGCAACCAGAATTCCAATCTGATCAGCCCAAAAACCTTATGCAGCCTTTCCCCCTATCTGATGATGCTTCTCATGAAATTTGATCAAGATTGACCATGGGGTATTAGAGATATACTTATTTGAAATTGTTTACGGATGCACGCACGGACGGACGCACGCACGACGGACGACGGACGACGGACAAAAAGTGATCACAAAAGCTCACCTTAATAAAATTAAGACGCTGTTAACGTCCTAAACAGTTACACAATGCACTGTATATACTCGTATAGCTATCATCGAAGTCAATTCGACAATGTAATAAAAAAAACCAAGACACTTATCTATGGCCTTTTGTTAATTGCCATACCATCTAAGACATTTATAGCATTTAAGTTAAAATCAGCAAAATTGGCCATTTTGTGGGAAAGTAAAGGTCCTTTTGGCTTTCCGCAAGTGATGTTTCCAATACGGTCCAGTTGTTTCATGTTTGTGTTTCTTTCCCTTGGTGTCTCTGATGGGAGCTGTGGGTTAATTGTATCGATTCCTTATCATTGCCTTCACTTCTATCAGAGCAGGAATAAGGAAAATAATGTATAACCCTGTAAAGTAGAAGTAATGGCTATGATCAGGAATCGGTGCAATTACCCAACATTGTAAACACCAGTTTCATTATTTGAAAGTGGGGGGATAAACTGCAGATGTGACCCACACATCTCCGACCGCTATATTCTGCTAAGACTGGATGGATGCTTGATTCACGGGGAAGACATTCTCAAATGCGACACTTTCTTAATTTTTTGTTGCTACAGAATATGCTACAGGCCGTTTGTAGCATATTATACATGGTCGTTAATACATGCTAAATATCTAAGCTCTGGGCCCTGTGGTTTCAGACAAGAAGATATTTTAATTTTTTCCCATTGGGAGCTATATGTTGCCATGGCAACCAGAATTCTAATCTGATCAGCCCAAAAACCTTATGCAGCCTCCCCCCTACCTGATGATGCTTCTCATGAAATTTGATCAAGATTGACCATGGGGTATTAGAGATATACTTATTTGAAATTGTTTACGGATGCACGCACGGACGGACGCACGCACGACGGACGACGGACAAAAAGTGATCACAAAAGCTCACCTTGTCACTACGTGACAGGTGAGCTAATAAATAAAATTAAGACGCTGTTAACGTCCTAAACAGTTACACAATGCACTGTATATACTCGTATAGCTATCATCGAAGTCAATTCGACAATGTAATAAAAAAACCAAGACACTTATCTATGGCCTTTTGTTAATTGCCATACCATCTAAGACATTTATAGCATTAAATTTAAACTCAGCACAATTGGCCATTTTGTGGGAAAGTAAAGGTCCTTTTGGCTTTCCGCAAGTGATGTTTCCAATACGGTCCAGTTGTTTCATGTTTGTGTTTCTTTCCCTTGGTGTCTCTGATGGGAGCTGTTGGTTAATTGTATCGATTCCTTATCATTGCCTTCACTTCTATCAGAGCAGGAATAAGGAAAATAATGTATAACCCTGTAAAGTAGAAGTAATGGCTATGATCAGGAATCGGTGCAATTACCCAACATTGTAAACACCAGTTTCATTATTTGAAAGTGGGGGGATAAACTGCAGATGTGACCCACACATCTCCGACCGCTATATTCTGCTAGGACTGGATGAATGCTTGATTCACGGGGAAGACATTCTCAAATGCGACACTTTCTTCATTTTTTTGTTGCTACAGAATATGCTACAGGCCGTTTGTAGCATATTATACATGGTCGTTAATACATGCTAAATATCTAAGCTCTGGGCCCTGTGGTTTCAGACAAGAAGATATTTTAATTTTTTCCCATTGTAAGTCTATGGGAGCTATATGTTGCCATGGCAACCAGAATTCCAATCTGATCAGCCCAAAAACCTTATGCAGCCTTCCCCCCTACCTGATGATGCTTCTCATGAAATTTGATCAAGAATAACCATGGGGTATTAGAGATATACTTATTTGAAATTGTTTACGGACGCACGCACGGACGGACGCACGGACGACGGACAAAAAGTGATCACAAAAGCTCACCTTGTCACTGCGTGACAGGTGAGCTAATAAATAAAATTAAGACGCTGTTAACGTCCTAAACAGTTACACAATGCACTGTATATACTCGTATAGCTATCATCGAAGTCAATTCGACAATGTAATAAAAAAAAAACCAAGACACTTATCTATGGCCTTTTGTTAATTGCCATACCATCTAAGACATTTATAGCATTAAAGTTAAAATCAGCACAATTGGCCATTTTGTGGGAAAGTAAAGGTCCTTTTGGCTTTCCGCAAGTGATGTTTCCAATATGGTCCAGTTGTTTCATGTTTGTGTTTCTTTCCCTTGGTGTCTCTGATGGGAGCTGTGGGTTAATTGTATCGATTCCTTATCATTGCCTTCACTTCTATCAGAGCAGGAATAAGGAAAATAATGTATAACCCTGTAAAGTAGAAGTAATGGCTATGATCAGGAATCGGTGCAATTACCCAACATTGTAAACACCAGTTTCATTATTTGAAAGTGGGGGGATAAACTGCAGATGTGACCCACACATCTCCGACCGCTATATTCTGCTAAGACTGGGTGAATGCTTGATTCACGGGGAAGACATTCTCAAATGCGACACTTTCTTCATTTTTTGTTGCTACAGAATATGCTACAGGCCGTTTGTAGCAGCAATGCGCGTGTTTAAGATTGACAATTCAAGAAGAAAGAACGGCGTTTGGTTTAGTGTCTCGGCAAGTAGGTATGTCATGACGGGACTTATATCCGACAGTCAGGTACTGATGTGTCCCCATTGCACGGATCCTAACAGTCTATCATGTATTACACGGACGGAGATGTTGCCCTTCAGGAAAAATGTAAGGGAAAAATGAGTTTTAAAATGGTATTAACAAGGCAAACTTAGTATAATTAGGGGAATATGAGTTTTGATTATGTATTCATTTGTCTTAAACCAGAAGTGATAAACCAGCAAGGGAAATGATTACTTAAAGGGGGATTAGATGTTTTTTTAAGAAGCTTCCTCCCGTGAAGGAAAACAGGAACAGGTGTGGCATTCCCATTGAATCTCCATGTGTTACTCTATTTATTAACACTTGACCTGCTGAATATATTATTTCTGCTCAAATAACTTTATGTAGTTCAATCCTACAAATTCACACCTCCACGAGTCTTAAATTGTTTAACACGCATGAACAGATCATCAGTCATCGGTGCCAGCTGGAAACTAAGGACAAAATTTTATCCTTGGGCTAACGTGACAGGGCGAATATGAGCAATTAAACTGGGGATACTTTTTCCAATGTTGAAAACTGAGGATAGTATTAAAGTGTTATTCATTCTAAGACAAAACCTTATCGAATCGACTGACTGTTTAAACCAATGTGTATATATCTGTATATACTGATATCTGTATATACTGATATCAGGTATTCTAAACGTGGCCAAAAGTAAATCTTTTCGCGAAAATTGCTTCAATTGTATCATAATATATATAAAATAATAATAAATCTGTAATAATAAAGGTGTCTTGGAGCTTTCAGACCGACCTGTATGGGTTGGGATAACTGGAAAAACAGACTAACATGTGTGTCAAGGCAGAGTTACAGGACTGTACTATCGTGATAACGTGTTGGCTTCTCACGTGATACCGTTTTCTTGACGCCACGGTCGTGGATTCATCTTTCAGGACGATAACTCTAGGGTTAATCGGCGGGTATTGCTAAACAGCGAAAGGAAGGTTCCTTTCGCGAAAGGAAGATTTTCCTACGAGAGGAAGATATTTATGAGGCCTATGGTGGTATTTTATGTATATAGGGATACTTATGAGACAATTTAGTGGATATGGGGTACTTCTGCAAAAAAAAAAAAAAATAATAATAATAGTAATAATAATAATAGACATTAGGGGATAAAAGCAAACGTGTATTTTCCTTTCCGCGAAAGGAAGGTATTGGACGAAAGGAAGATATTTATTAGGTCTATGGTGGTAATTTATGTATATAGGGATACTTATGAAACAGTTTAGTGGATATGGGGTACTTTTGCAAAATAATAACAATAATAATAGTAATAGACATACGGAGATAAAAGCAAATGTGTATTTTCCTTTCCGCGTAAGGAAGGTATTGGACGAAAGGAAGATATTTATGAGGCCTACGGTGGTATTTTATGTATATAGGGATACTTATGAAACACTTTAGTGGAAATGGGGTAAACCAAGAAATTTTAGAACCAAAATAAAAATGGAAAGATAATGAATAGCCCAATATTTTGCTCTGTTATTATGACTGGTTTGACCGGCCCCGATAGCTCAGTTGGTAGAGTGTCCGCTCCGGGGAATGGGAGGTCACGGGTTCGATCCCGGGCCGCGACATACCAAAGTCGTTAAGAATGGTACTAGCTGCTCCTCGCTTGGCACTCACATGTACGGGGTAGAGCTAGGACTGGTCGACCCAGTGTCAGGATAATGTGACTGGGTGTGGTATCATGTAATGTGCCTGTGACATGATACTTCAGTGAGGCAGCACTATTAAAGTGAGCATTGAGCTCCCTGTCGCAACCAGACACCGTCGTGATATGACTGAAAAATTGTTGAAAGCGACGTTTAACCCGAATTCACACACACACACACACACAGACACACACACACACACACACACACACACACACACACACACACACACACATGACTGGTTTGCTCTTATTTCTCTCATTAAATCAATAAATACTTATATTTGGGTCAATATGACAGGAGGTGTATTAACGCCGATTTTTTTTTTCTTTATTTTTTTTGTCGTTTGCTGCATCTATTGCAAGCATTTATATTTGTGCACATACAAATTACCACCAGCCTTAAAGGAGCCGTCTGATCTGGGACCACAATGTTTGCAACTTTGACAACAAAGCAGACGACAATTGTTGTGATTGACATGTTAAAGGGTTAAATGACTTTAGGCACGTGTCAATAAATGATCCAGTTATCTAAATATGTTTAAGCTTTAACAGGTTTTCTCGTTAATCCTCAATCAATGTATTATATAATGAACCGGAGCTCTTTACCTGTGCGTCTAATCAGACCCGTAGCAAGGGATGATTTCTGCCCTGATAATCCAGGATCACTCTTCACCCTTTTGCACTCCTACACAGCTCAAATCATACCAAATCAAATCTACTCCATGGTCAATTATTTACTAATCGCCGAGATGAAATAACCTTATTTTTACATCTTTCTAATCTCTGATAAGTTTCTAGTTGATAATACATAAAGTAATTCTTGTAGCAACCCCAGACTGAACATATTTTGCAAAATGCTTTACATCGTCAATACCGCAAAAGTTTCTCCCGGCTCCAAATTTTGCGACATGGTCTTATATTTCGGCTCATATCTTGACAATTACTTAATAATAATGTAAAATCTTATATGCATTTTAAAAAAGAGTCTATATTCTATATTTGGTCCAAATTTCACCCAGATCGGTGAATGTTTAATACCTTTATTTAATTGTCAGAATTTACTCCCTGATTTTACTCCCGGCTTTCGGCCGTTACTCCCGGGTTTTATACTTTCCCTCCTATTGTAGGCAAAACCTTCCTTTCACGAAATGGACTGTCCTTTCGGGAAATAAAATGTCCAGTCGAAATAAAAGGTCCAGTCAATCCCCATATGCCACAACTTTGGTAAAATACCATATTCCAATTAAATCACTATACGAGGGTAGGCTGAAAAGTTCTGAGCCTGACCAAGATCCAATGGTTTGTCCATGCTGAAAGTGCCTTATTTTTCAACATAGTCTCCCTTCCTGTCCACACACTTCCTCCAGCAATGCTGGAGTTCTTGGATCCCAGTGGTGTAGAAGGTCTCATCTTGGTCCCTGAAAAACTCCTCCACAGCAGTTATCACCTCCTCGTCTGACCGGTAATGCTGCCCAGCCAAGTGCTTTTTCATGTTTGGAAACAGGAAACAATCTGATGGAGCTAGATCAGGTGAATACAGAGGGTGGTCGACAAGTGTGAAGCCACGGTCATGCACAGCAGCCATTGCGACAACCGATTTATGAGCAGGCGCATTGTCCTGATGGAACAAGACCCCTTTTGTCAATTTTCCGAGTCGTTTAGCCTTAATTGCTTTTCGCAATTGTTTTAGCAGATCTGCATAATACTCCCCATTAATTGTTCTGCCCTTTTGGAGGTAATCTATGAATATTATACCCTTGGCATCCCAGAACACTGATGCCATCACCTTCTCTGCAGAGGAGACGACCTTTGCCTTCTTTGGAGGGGGTGAAGCAGGGTGCTTCCATTGCATAGATTGTCTTTTGGTCTCTGGCTCAAAGTGGTGAACCCAACACTCATCCTGAGTGACAAAACGGTCAAGAAAACCATCTTGGTCTGCTCAAAAATAGCCAAGTTTGCTTGTGGCAGGTTCAGTCTGGTCAACTTTTGGTCAGGCGTTAAAACCCGTGGCACCCATCTGGCGGAAACCTTCGACATTCCTAATTCACTGTGTAGAATGTTCTCTACTCGTTCACGGGAGATGCCAACAGTGTTAGCTAACTGATTCACAGTTAAACGCCTGTCATCCATCACGGCCATGTGCACTTGGCTGATGGTTTCCTCAGTTGTTGCCGTTGTGGGTCGTCCACACCGGTCATCATCTTCAAGGCTGTCCTTGCCCATATTAAAATTTGCTGCCCCCTTTTCAAGGTTGCATACGAAGGAGCATCATCCCCTAATGTAGCAACCATACCGGCATGAATGTCCTTAGGAGCTAACCCCTTTTTATGGAGGTACTTGATGACACCACGATGCCAGATTTTGTCTATTTTCTCAAAAACGTGCTAGAATCAATTTTCAAAGTCTACAGTTTCTACGTTATTGCAGGTAAACTTGAACACATTTGAGTCAAATCAAGTAATTAAGGTTTGGATTTAATGAATACAAAATTTCATGGCTTTTCGATGCCTGCTTCTTGGTCAGGCTCAGAACTTTTTCAGCCTACCCTCGTATATGATATCCTTATATATGTAAATGCACCCCTAGTACCTCAGAAATACCTTCCTTTCGTAGAAAAATATTAAGCTTCCTTTCGCGAAAGGAAGCTTCCTTTCGCTGTTTTGCTATACCGCTAATCGGCCACGCGTCGTCACTGAGTACCTTCAACGGCAAAATGTTCGGACAATACCATGGCCTGAGATGAATCCAGACTTTTTTCCCATGGAACACGTATGGGACATCCTCGGGAAACGAGTCCCTTGCCGCGATCTGCCTCCAAGGACGCTGGGTGAGCTTGGTGCAGCACTTCAAGAAAAGTGGCGAAGGATCCCTCGGGTCATGCTTCGTAGACTAATTGGAAGTATTCGACGACGATACATTGCCTGCTGTGACAATCGAGGCGGTCCAACACGTTATTGAGGGCTTGTGAAAAATGACTTTGACGCTTAGAAGATTGATCGCCGTGTTGCTACATAATGACGTGATCATTGGAATTAATGGGTGGTTCATTTTATGGATATTTGATAGTCCTTTTAAATTAAATGCATCTTGACCAGATAACAGTTTATTTCCCAATATTCAGCCTGAAATGAAAATATTCCCTACTTTTTGTGAACAGTATATATGCCATCCCATCAGACTGACCAGGCGTATGCATTCCCAACACTAAGTCCAGATACTGATTAGGGGAGGACCGTAAATAATGTTGGCAGAACTTGTGGCCCGACCCTGTTGCTTGATTTATGATGCAAATAAAAAAAATACGTTTATACTAGATACCGACTACGGCCAGCTACTATAAATACTCATTTTTCCCCTTGGACATTGTACAGTGGAATCAACTTCCCCATCATTTTCTGTCCTCCAAGACCTAGATTTTGTTGGTTTGATTTAAGGTATAACGTCCCCGTCAACACTGTATAGGTCCTTTTGGAGACGTTGCTTCCAATTTTGTGGGACTTTTACCCGACATTGAGATGAAATGACATCTCAAGCCCTGTCGCTTAATGAAACCAATAGGGTTTATTTTTAGCATGGACCTTCATACACACACAGCTTTGCCTGGGCAGACCCAATTTTGATTTATATCAGTCTTTGAATCGACTGCCTATTCGAAATTCGCAAAATTGCAGTATGTTTCCTCTGGCTTTCGTTGTCGGATCATTACAGGGTCACTGATGAGGCTTTATTAGCCGAAACTACGTAGTATGACCCATCTTCTTTCTTATGAATGTTTTCATTGCTCTTAAAGGAACTCATTTTTGATTTTTATTAGATCTTCCAAGCGGTTTACCAGTATTCGTGTGCGGTCGGTTTCAGCTCTGCGTGGAAGCATCACATGCAGCCTATCTATTTCTTCAAGCCCCGATTGGCAGGTGCTGACAAAGACCTAGAGTCATTTAAGTATAAGAGTCATTTAAGTCGGGGGTAAGGACAGTGTCACACTATATGCCCTGATCCACAACACTGGTTTTACCTGACTTTAACTTTTCCTTAATACCGTCTCACTTTTATTCCTTTTACAGTAGAACTTCGATGGCTCGAACACCGATGGCTCGTTTACCATGGATGTGTCGAACCCATTCTTGAGCCCCTAGCGAAATCCTCTACATAAGAAATAGTGGGGGATAATTAAGGAGATTTAAGTCTTTTATCTTGCAAAAGTATGCTGTGTGTACTCATTAGAATCGCCTCGGTGAGGCGATTCTAATGAGTACACACAGCATACATTTTCATTATAGAAAATCGAAAAGATGTCTAAAAGAATCTCGTTATGCCTCCTGACAGTAACCATCAGTGGCTCGAACTACCCCTGTCTCGAACAAATTTTCATGGTCCCAAAGGGGTTCGAGCCATTGAAGTTCGACTGTACATTGTCTTGCACGCCCCCTCTGCTCACACACCAGCAGGATAGTCTTCTTTACGGGGTTGCTGCAGTAGATTTCTGCAAAGTAACTTTAGACAGTCCATCCATAAATACAGTCGAACCTCGATGGCTCGAACCCCAGTTTGGGACCATGAAAATTTATTCGAGACAGCAGTAGTTCGAGCCACTCTAGGTTACTACCTAGAGGCATAACAAGATACTTTTGAACATCTTTCGATGTTGTATAATGAAAATGTTTGCTGTGTGTACTCATTAGAATCGCCTCACCGAGGCGATTCTAATGAGTACACACAGCATACATTTGCAAGGTAAAAGACTAAAATCTCCTAATCATCCCCCACCATTTCTTATCTTGAGGATTTTCCTAGGGGCTCAAGTATGAGTTCGACCCAGCCATGGTAAACGGGCCATCGGTGTTCGAGCCATCGAAGTTCTACTGTAAAGCTATTGACCAGACTCGAAAAAAAAAAACTTTTTTACCTTTTACCTCTAAGTATGGGCTTGACCTTTGAGGTACCGACCTGTGTCTTGCATGCGACACACCATCTCATGATGGTTAACATTTCTACCAAGTAATTTAAAAATCCATCAAGGACTAAGATAGTTACTGACCGGACATGAAAAAGACGCTTTTGTGACATTTGACCTTTAAGTATGACCTTGACCTTTGAGGCACCGATCTTGGGCGTGACACATCGTCTCATGATGATTAACATTTATGCCAAGTAATTTCATAATCCATCAAAGAATAGGCCATACACGAAAAAAGGCCCCTTTTTTACCTTTGACTTTGACATTGGAGGTACCGATCTTGGTCTTGCGCACAAAACATCGTCTAATGGTGAAGGTGAACATTTCTGCAAGGTTACTTTAAAAAGTCCATCCAGAAAAAAAGTGATTGACTGGACACGAAAAAAGGACCCTTCTTTGACCTCTAAGTATGACCTTGACCTTGGAGGAACCGACCTGGGTCTTGCGGGCAACAAATTATCTCATGACGGTTAACATGTGTGCCATGTTATTTAAAAATCCATCCAGGAATAAGAGATATTGACCGAACATGAAAAAAGACCTTATTTAGCTCACAGAGCCGAAAGCTCCGGGGGAGCTTATAGGATGGCAGGCCTCCGTCGTCCGCCGTCGTCCACACTTTCAAACTGCAATATCTCGGCAACCTGCAGGCTGGTTTCAATCAAACGTCATATGTGGTGTACACTGGATGGGGAAACAGTGACATAGTATGTTTTGTGAGAATCAATTGCAAAATAGAAGTAGAGGCAATGCTCAGGAATCGTACCCACAGCTCCCATCAGGGACACCAAAGGGAAAGAAACACAAGCATGAAGCAACACGCCCTAACGGAAACACAAACAGCAGAAAGCCAAAAGGACAGTTACTTTCCCACAAAATGGCCAAGAGGCTATCCATGGCAATCATTTACCACAAAACTGTGCCCTCTCTAGCGCATTCATTTTTGGTCTGATCTTTCTGAAACTGATATATATTGTAGAGATCACAAAAATCTGGGACGGGTTCGAAAACGGGCCAGGTCCGATCATTTTTGGTGGAGTTATGACCCCTTTTACATTTATGACAGCATTCTCCATAGGTTCTCCCATTGCTAACTATGGTAAAATGCTTGTGACCCGCATAACTCATTCATTTCTGATTGGATCTTCATGAAACTCTGTCAGAGTATTTATCTCTATGAAACTTAGGCCAAGTTTGAAACTGAGTCATGTTGGGCGAAAAACTAGGTCAGTAGGTCAAATCTTAGAAAAACCTTGTGTACACTCTAGAAGCTAAGGAGCATTTTTGATCCAATCTTCATGAAACTTTGTCAGAATATTTATCTTTACGAACTTTACACTATAATGGGTCATGTTGGATCAAAAACTAGGTCACTAGTTAGATCTAAGAAAAATCTTGTGTACACTCTAGAAGGCGCATTTTTGATCCAATCTTCATGAAACTTCGTCTGAATGCTTCTTTTAATGTTTAAACTGAAATGGAAACTGGGTCATGTTGGGTCAAAAGCCAGGTCACTAGGTCAAATCTCAGAAAAACCTTGTGTACATGATAGAAGGCATATTTTTGATCCAATCTTTATGAAACTTTGTCAGAAATTATATCTTTATGAACTTTAAACTGAAATGGAAACTGGGTCATGATGGGCTAAAAACAAGGTCACTAGATTATATCTTAGAAAAATCTTGTTTTTTTAGTTATCTCCCCTGACAGTATAATCTTGTGATGGCCATAACTCCAAAACTTTTGTGATATATTGCTGGTTTAATTCTAGTGCACTTTCTATTGGTGAGCAATCTTCTGAAGACCATATTGGCTTTTGGTCAGTGATTTTCTATCTCTTCCAATGGCTATTTTTTCAAAGGGAGATAACTTTCAGGACTTCCTGTTCGCTTTTCTATTAGCTCAGTCCCATTGAAAAAGGGATCTGCTCATAAAGGAAAGGAGCTAATTCTTTCCTTTAAGTGTTGACCCCTATTGCCATGGGAAACAAAAATACTTCTGAAGAAGTTGCCTCCCCTGAAGGTGTACCCATTCTCCTTAATTGCTGAGGTAATAAATGAGCTCGCGCCCAACAAAACCTATGTTAAGGCTTGTGCAACCAGGGAAAACTCGGTTCAACCTGCACATTCGTGCAGTCTGATCAGAGCGTTCACTGATTACATGTACCTTCAATAGCCTGCGGGCTATTCAAAGAGAGATACATGACATCTCTTGTCTTAATGAGTAAATGATTAGACTGATCTGGGTATTTGAAGATCTCACGTCTTTATGTAGGCTTTGTCATGCACTGGCTCAAACACAGTCACTTGTAAAGAGCGCATAGCACCAGTGATTTGTCTATTTTCAACTGACCATCAAACTTAGATTTATCACTCAACAATTTGCACACTAGAGCTGATCTTTTTCAATTCTAATGCTAAAAATCAGCAAGGAATCAGTTGGTTTAAACAATATTTATTTCAATTAAGAATGATTGTATGTTTGAATGGAGATTTAATGTCCCCATCAATACTATTTAGGTCATTTTGGAGGCATTGCTTCCAATTTATAGGACTTTTACTCGACATTGAGATGAAAGGACATCTCAGTCCCTGCCGCTGAATGAAACCATTAGTGTTCATATGCATTGGAACACTTAAGTCTTTGCCTGGGCAGGCTTAGACCTTGTGTGCTCTGGTTCAGCTATGCATGGAAGCATCATGCAGTCCAATCTGTTTCTCCAAGCCCGATGGGCTGGGCAATTAATAAAGTATGAACATGTTTAAATAACACAAATTCCCTGACAGGATTTGAGAACAATCCATATGCATTATGCAAGAAAAAAAATCAGTGAATCTGTTGTTTTCTTCAAAATCTCCCAACCTTTTGCAATTGTTGGAAGAAACCCTGTGACATGTGCATTTTAAGTCATTTTGTAACGTTTTTAATGAGAGAAAATGATGTTTCACCATCTAGTGTTGAAATGAGTGTCATAAAATGGTGGAGTTTTACGCCTGTTTTCTCTGTGATTTGTTGCAGAATAAATCACAGTTTATTTCCATGCATAGGCACACTGTGTTAGACTTAATATTTGGAGCTTTTGCTATTAAATTGTGTACATCCTTAACATAGTTATGTTTTCAGAGAGAAACAGTTTTAAGCTCACCAGAGCCGAAGGCTCCGGGGGGAGCTTATAGGATAGGCAGTTGTCCGTAGTCTGCATTGTCCCCTGACGTCAACACTTTCAAACGACATCTCCTCTGAAGCCACGGGGCCGATTCAGTCCAAATTTCATCTGTAGCATCCTTGGGTTGGGGGATTGAAAGTTTGTGTTTTTAATGAAAATCGGCTTATTAGTTTGGTTGCTACGGCAACTTAGGAGTTTCCATAGACTTATAATGGGGAAAACAGAAAAATGGCTTTACTGCTGAACTTTTGCAGATATTTTGACAAACCGTTTATAGAACTATTCCTTGAGTGAACTTCTTTTAGCCACATGCTTTTATGCCAACCTGGGGTCCACCAGGGTGTTCAAGGGCCATGCCCTACCCCCTCCAGTGCATAAAAGGCCATATATCTCAGAAACCACTCAGATCCCCACCCCTTAACCATATAATTATATTCTTTTTTCTTATGATAAGACGCATTCAGTGACACAAACCTGAGGGTTTCCTGGGATGTGCCGGGCCCATGCCCCACCCCCTCCACTTCGTAAAAGGCCCAATATATGAGAACCATTTAGATCCCCACCCCACTTGTTTCTTATGATAAGACGCATTCAGTGACACCAACCTGGGGGTCGCCCGAGATGTTCCCGGGCCATGGCCCCACCCCCATTTTGTAAAAGACCCAATATCTCAGAAACCATTCAGATCCCCACCCATAAACCATATATATAAATTCTCGTTCCTTATGTTACCAACCTAGGGGTATCCCAGGGTGTGCCAGGGCCATGCCCCACCCCTCCACTTCATAAAAGGAGATATATCTCAGAAACCATCCAGATCCCCACCCCAAAACCATATATATTCTTGTTTCTTATGATAAGACACATTCAGAGACACCAACCTTTGGGTACCCTGGGATTTGCCTGGGCCTTGCCCCACCCCTCCACCCCATAAAAGGCCCAATATCTCAGAAACCCTTCAGATCCCCACCACTAAACCATATATATTCTTGTAACTTATGATAAGACGCATTCAGTGATTTCAACCTAGGGGTCACCCGGGGTGCGCCGGGGCCATGCCCCACCCCTCCACTTCATAATAGGTGATATATCTAAGAAACTTTTAAGATACTCACCCCAAAGCCATATATATTCTTGTTTCTTATGATAAGATGCATTCAGTGACACCAACCTGGGGATCCCCTGGGATGTACCCAGGCCATGCCCCACCCCCTCAACTTCATAAAAGGCCCAATATCTCAGAAACTGTTTAGATCCCCACCCCATAACCATATATATTCTTCAAAGGTAATAAGGGAAATACAGAATAAACAACCAAAAACGGATTTTAATATCTTCTGGTGATTTATTTGTCGACCGGTTTCGGTCCTCACAGACCTTTTTCAAGACAAAATTATCTTATAAATATGTCCCTGAAGTACTAAAAAACGGATCACTTTTGTCACGTGATATTATTGTTCTGTAGAAATTGACCAATCAGAATGTAGTGGAAAATGAAGGTGAAAGTAGGTTTTGACAGTTATGCATAGACGGAGTTAAAGTAAAAAACATTGATTTAAGGTTGATTTGAGATAGTTTTAAGGAATTATTAGATGTTTAAAATACTCCGTAGACTGAATTGGTAATGTCAATGTCTAATTCTTCTTCTCTCTCGTCCTGGGTGATTGTGGAAGTTGAAGAACTAGGGCTAAGTTCCAAGTCTTTTTTCTATCTGTAGTCGGTTTAGTCGTCCTATTGTTGATGTTTCGCCTGTCAAAGTTGCAAAAGCCTCGTCGATGGTCAGTGGTATGTATGGGTCTAGTCTGCTGTATCTTCTTTTCTGTTTGATCTTATTGATATGGCTCTCTTCCGAAGGTCCTGATCTGACTGTAATTTTGTAGACTGTTCCGTTTCTCTGTCTCGCCTCTGGAGGGGGGACCCATGGTCCGGGTTTTATTATTTCTGGTTTCCATCTTTTGTTCTGTGTTTTAATTTGGATGGGTTTCTGTTCGTTGTCACCGTGTACCTTCAGAGCATGTTTCCTGGCTGTTCCTATCCTGTCATATGTTCTAGTACAGTGCCAGCATTGGTACTTGGTTCAAGTCTTGCTGTGGAAAGCTTCGTTATGGCGCCTAAGGTTGTTGATTGTCGAGAATTTCTTGTGGCACGTGCCACAGCTGAAGGGCTTCTCCATTTTTACTGCGTTAGGTTTAGTCCCGCTGGGTACTTAGTGTTAAGGCTGCTAATCCAGCACTCTTCCGTTCGAAGTCGAACGTGGAGATTGTCCGTTGTCTGGGCTACAATGACGACGTTAACGTCGTGCATCGTGTGGTTACTTGACGTGAAGTGGCGTGAAACAGGTTTGATCTGGTTACCTTGTCTGATGTCTGTGAGATGGCCACGGAATCGTTCCTGGAATGTATTCCCGGACTGTCCTACATATTGAAGTCCGCATTTTTTGCAGCTGATGACGTAGATCACGTTTTTGGTTTTGCAGTTGAATCGGCCTGTTATGTTGAAACGTTCTTTTGTTTTCCATGAGGTGATATGCTCCGTTTTGTGCATGAAACACATGGAGTTCCACATGGTGAGCTGCCTATGGCTATAGTTGCGGGGTTGATGTCGGCTCGTGTGAGTAACTGTTTTAGATTTGTGGTCCTTTTATAGACTACCAGGGTCTTGCTATCTGTGATTGATTTGAGTTCCTCGGAGATTTCTAAGATGCGTCGGTATTTGGATAGTACTTTGTGGATGGGGGGATTACGTGGGTTGTGTGTAATAATAAAGGGTATGATTTGTTTGTTTTGGGTGGCCTGGATTCGTGGTTGTAGTAGTTCATCGCGGTTCATAGCTCGGGCTTTCTCTATGGCATTTTTGATGAGCTTCGTTGGATACCCTCTGAGGATAAAATTGTTGAGCAGGGTCTGTGACGCGTTGTCAAATAGACTGTCTGTACTGCATATACGTCTGAGTCGAAGGGCTTGGCTGTATGGTAAACTCTGTTTCTGGTGTTTGGGATGGTATGAGCTGTAATGCAGATACAGATGTGAGTCAGTGGGTTTGGTGTACAAATCTGTGGTTATGCGTCCGTTTTGATCTTTGGAAACCGTGGTATCTAGAAAGTTGATGGATGTCTCGCTGATTTCCGCTGTGAACTTGATAGTTTCGTGGAAACAGTTTAAGGCTTCTAAAAAGGAGCACAGCTCCTCGCGGGAATGTTGCCATATCATGAAGATGTCGTCGAAATATCGCCACCATAATAGCGGTATCAGATTTCTGGTTGACAAGAAGTCCCTTTCTAGTTTGTCCATAAACAGAATTGCATAGCTTGGAGCACATTTCGTTCCCATAGTCGTACCTGAGATTTGTTCATACAGTTTGTCATCGAATTTGAAAGCTGTTCTTGTGAGGATAAAATGTAGGAGTCTCAGTAGTACCCATGTTTTGGGCTCTTGATACGTCTAGTTTCTAGCGCATATTTGGCGGCATGTATGCCGTCCTTGTGTGGTATATTTGTGTACAGCGACACAACGTCTATCGTAACTAAGAACGAATCTTTGTGTATCTGTCCCAATCCGTTTAATTTTTGGAGAAAATCTGTAGTGTCCTTGATGTAGGAGTTCACTTTGAAAGTCAGGGGTTTGAGGTACGAGTCTACAAACATAGATAGTTTCTCGGTTGGACTGTCACAGGCAGATACGATTGGTCTGCCCGGGTTGTTAATTTTGTGAATTTTTGGTAGGAGGTAAAATAACGGTGTTCTACAGTTCTTTGGGATAAGGAAGTTAATGTGGTGAGAGGGTAGAAGTTTCTTTTCCTTAAGTAGATTAAGGAATTTCCAGATGTCCGTTGTGTTTTTCTTGGTAGGATCTCTCGTGATTTCCCTGTAAAATTGAGGATTGTTTAGTTGTCGAAGACCCTCATTTATGTAACTTTGTCTGTCCATTAAAACAATTGCACCTCCTTTGTCGGCTGGTTTGATGACTATGTCTTTGTTAGAGCGGAGTTGTTTTAGAGCTTGAAGTTCTTCGTTTGTTAAGTTGGAGCATTTTGTTTGAGGGGGATGGTATTCGAGAATCTCCCTGGTTGTTACATTAATATAAGTATCTAAATGCGGAGATTTGCCTACCGGTGGTGTCCACCCAGTTGGGACACCAAACGGATCATACTCTTTGTGTTCAGCGTCCTTAAAATGGTGTTTAAGTCTGAGGCGTCTGTTAAATAACAAAGTGTCCCTATGGATGTCTAGTTTGTTAACGTGAGTGGGTTCAGGGCAAAAGGATAAACCTCGACTTAGCACGGTTTTTTCATCGTGAGTTGATAACTGGAAAGGTTTACTAGCGCTCTGTGGGATGTTTTTAATAACTGTTTACGATCAAGTTGTTGTTTGGTTATGGATCTTCTTTTTGGCATTATCAGTTAACAGAATTAATTTGTCTAGTAGCTGAAGTAAGAAAAAACGGAATGTTTTTGTCACATGATCAGTTAGTGTATTCTATGTTGGTTTTTTAGGGGTGGAGAGGTTCTTCTCAACATTTAAAGTAATCCGGTGGATAATGGATGTCATATATTCTATTTCCTCTGTTTCTGTATTTTCCTTGATGATATTTAAGATGGTTTCCATCTCCTCCTCAATTTGTTTTCGTCTGTTTTCCCAATATTCTAATAAAATTCTGGTCAGTGTGAGCCCAAAATTGAGGATGGCCTCTCCCCATTTAAGATGTAGAGCGGAGCTGACTACTGGGACCTGTGGTGTTAAATTGACAGGGATTTAGGGATTATAGAGCGTAAGCGTTCGCATCTCCTTAAATAGTTGCTATGGTGTTCGGTTCTCGTGAGTTGTATATCAAGTTTTTTCAAGACTTCAGATCCCCACCACTAAACTATATATATTCTTGTTCTTTATGATAAGAGGCATTCAGTGGTACCAACCTAGGGGTCTCCCAAGGTGCGCCGGGGCCATGCCCTACCCCTCCACTTCATAAAAGGTGATATATCTCAGAAACCATTTAGATCCCCACCCCAAAAACATATATTTTTTGTTTCTTATGATAAGATATATTCAGTGACCCCAACCTGAGAGTCCCCTGGGATGTGCCTGGGCCATGCCCCACCCCTCCACTTCATAAAAGGCAATATATGTCAGAAACCATTCAGATCCCCACCCCAAAACCATATATATTCTTGTTCCTTATGATAAAAACCAACTTGGGTGTCCCCTGGGATGTGCCCGAGCCATGTCCCACCCCTTCCACTTTGTAAAAAGCCCAATATCTCAGAAACCATTTAGATCCCCATCCCTAAACCATATATACTCTTGTTCCTTTTGATAAGACACATTTAGTGATAACAACCTAGGGGTCTCCCAGGGTGCGCTGGGGCCATGCCCCAACCCTCCACTTCATAAAAAGCCATAGATCTCAGAAACTGTTCAGATCCCCACCTCTAAGGCATGTATATTTGTGTTCCTTTCGACTCATTCAGTCACATCAACCTTGGGTGTATTTGTGCTAAGGCAATGTGTCAATGCCATGGCCCACGCCTCCACTTCATAAAAGGCCATATATCTCAGACACCATTAAGATCCCCCACTCATAATCATATATAATCTTGTTCCTTGTGATTAGACACATTCAGTTACACAAACTTGGCGGTCCACAGGGGTCATTCCTCTCCTCTTCACTTCATAAGAAGGCCTCATATCTCAGAAACAGTTCAGATCACCACTCCTAAACAAATATTTTCTTGGTCCTAATGATAAGACACATTCAAGGACAACAACCTTGGATTTCCTGGTGTCTGCCAGGGCCATGCTCCAACCCCTCCACAGCTTAAAAGGCCTTATATCTCTGGAAATGTACACATCCCCACCCCAAAATCATATATATTCTTGTTCCTTATGATAAGACGCATTCAGTGATATCAACCTGGGCTCTGTTGGATCTATGTCCGACACCTCCATTTCATAAAAGGCCTAATATTTCAGATACAAAGTCCACATGGAATGAGGGTTCATTTGGGAAACTTTATAATCAATAAATTGAAACCATACATGGCTGCCATCGTCTCATAATAGTTAACATTTCTGCCTAGTAATTTCACAATCCATCCAGGAATAAGAAAGTTATTGACCAAACACGAAAAAGAATCTTTTTGGCCATTTGACCTCTAAGTATGACCTTGACCTTTGAGGTAGCGACCTAGGTCATGCGGACAACACAGCGTCTTATGGTGGTTCACATTTCTGCCAAGCAATTTTAAAATCCATCTAAAAATAAGAATGTTATTGAACGGACACTTTTTGCCCATACATACACAATTTTGTGGCTGACAAACTTCCAAGGGAAACAACTCAAAAAGTATAAATGCAAGAGTTATAGCTTTTGCGCTCTGGACGTCGTTTAATGTTGAATAATATTTATGAAGTTTCATGACTATTTGAATGGTTATCAAGTTAAAGAGCGGACACTATTTTGTGATAGATGGACAGACAGACAGATGCCAGGGGGAAAAACAATAGGTCTCCTAAAAAAGGGGGGAGACAAAATAACGTATGATATATCCCTGTAAATCCTAGTTTTCTCAATTTAAAGTGGGGTTTAGAAGAGTGTTCATTACATTACATGGACTTGTTAATATGGTGTACTTCAGTTCTTTATTTATTCCTTACAAGGGTTCTACAAGGAACAAGTTAACAATATTCGAAGTTTATATTATTGTGTATTGCCAACATTATAACAGTTTTTTCCAGTATACTTGTGATTCTAGCCTTATCACTGAGAAGCTGGTTTATCCTAGGGGCAAAACGGTGACGCCCAAACTCTCAGCAACATGTGAACAGTTACGTGCATATTACGAAAACATGCCTATTCAACTACATCGTAACCTTTATTGCCGAATTAATGAAAATTTTACGACGAAAAAATGTGATATTTTTCTTATTTCTGCTCAAAATATAGATTGTTGTATTCGTTAGAACCGCCTCATCAAGCGGTTCTAACGAGTACCCACAATCTATATTTTAGAGCAGAAATAAAAAATAATAAGATTTACCCCTGTAAATCCCAGTTTTGCTCTATAAAAGTGGGGTTCAAGGGGGTCAAAATTATATAGGCGTGTTTTCGTGATGACAGGGAATACACACATGTACACTAACTTTTCTCGAGGTCTATGAAGCAACATAAAGAATAATCATACAACTATGATACTGCAAAATTTGACACCGTTTCATTCACCTCACATGGTCAAATGTATACATGGGAGCTGAATTTTGCCAGGAGGGTCAAATCTGACCGAAGTAAAATCCAGATAGTCCATCTACTCCCACCTGTCTACATGATCAATCTAGCAGAATTTAACACCTACATTCAACAAGATTCTGACATGATCAGTTTGTGGACACAGCTTGTACTCCAGATAAAGCATACAGAATTAATAAGATGGTCTTCCAGTACTTATTTTTGCCAGTACAAAAAAAAGGAAGTGGCTAGACGACCGGACCCGGTCTTTTAGTCTCCGAGTCTAGAACGCCGGACCCGGCATTCTAGACTCTGAGACTAAAAGACCGGGTCCGGTATTCTAGACAAGTCCATTACGGAAGGCTAGAATGCCGGGAATATAATATTTGGCAGTTATAATTGACCGAAAACAGAAAACAAATACATATGAAGAGCCGGAAGGGGGAGAATACTTTCGTTTTATGTATATCGGCAACTGCAATTTTCTAGATGTAACGGCCAGATGTAACGACTATTAATGCGGGATGGACACTTATGACTTATGTATTGGTTTTTATTATTATAATAATAAATATTATTATTATTATTATTTATATATGATGGAAATTGAACGTGATAAATCAGCGTTTGTCACGGTTGTAAAATATAACTAGAGAAAGTGACCAGTGGGTCACGTATACCCCCGGCCAGCGCCATACTCTGATATAGCTTTCAAGCTTGTATGCAATATGAATGAAGATGTCAAGAAGCTATAAGAATCTATAAATGTGCTTGTAAAAGCTAAACTAAACATACAATTTCTAAATGGACCAAGGGAGTGGGGGTATCAATGTTACTGAAGCAGCAGTGTGGGTTATGCATCAATGAAATCTTTGGACTGGTATGCAACATTGATGCAAGTATGAATTGAATTTCTCTTAGATAGAGTTTAGAACATACAGGCATCTATAAACTTTGTCATAAAACTTTAACCAAATGTAAAATTTCTAAGTCCATGACCTTGAGGTCCAGGTCGCCGTGGGTGGGAGAAGGGACATACATTACAAAATGTTGGGACTGGTACATTGATTCAAGTATCAACTGAATTTGTCTTAGAGTTTAGAACATAATAGGCATCTATAAACTTTGTCATAAAACTTTAACCAAATGTAAAATTTCAAAGTCTGTGTCCTTGGCCTCAAGGTCACTGTGGGGGGTGGGACATGCATCAATGAAATCTTAAGACCAGTATGTAACTTCAGTGAAAGTATCAACTAAATCTATCAAAGGGTTCAGAAGATACAATCTCCTAGAAACTTTGACGCAAAACTTTAACCAAATGCAAAATTTCTAAGTCTGTGACCTTGACATCAAGGTCACTTGGGGGAGGGGGGACATGCATCAATGAAATCTTTAGACCAGTATGTAACTTCAGTGTAAGTATCAACTAATTCTATCAAAGGGTTCAGAAGATACAATCTCCTAGAAACTTTGACGCAAAACTTTAACCAAAATGTTAACGGACGGACGGATGGACGGACGGAAGGATGGACGGACGGACGTTCTTAGTAGAGGTACCTTGTAAAGTTACTAATGTAAAGTCTATGGAGACTTTAACCCCATAACGCACCACTGTACAGAGTTTTAACCCCACATACGAAATTTTTAACCCCACTAACTGAAAAGTTACTGTGCCTTACGGAATAAACCCCATTAAGTTGAATTGGGCAGAATCCTAACCCCACTAGGTACCTCTCGTCTGCCCGGACAAACAACCATTAACCTGATTGAGCAGTCAAACGACCTCAAAGAATTCATAACGCTTTAAGATCCTATTGTTTTACTGTACAGAGTGCTACAAACCCGGTCTTTTAGTATCTTAGTCTAGAACGCCGGTCCCGAGACTAAAAGACAAGTCCATTACGGAAGGCTAGAATGCCGGGAATATAATATTTGGCAGTTATAATCGACCGAAAACAGAAAACAAATGACACAGCTCACTCAGGTACAATGAATCTCATCATAAAAATAGACACTGAGATAATAATTACTGATAAGTGAACTCATTCAGGCCTAATTAGCAATCAACGTAATTTACCATTGTCATTTTTTGACACCACAAATTAGATTCTAATTTTGAAAATAAATAAATAAATAAAACGATGGTCAAATTTAAGCAGTTGTCGTTATATTGTTCAGCGATATTCATGATATTGCAGTTGTAGATATACTTAAAACACAATCAACAGTAATCTATCGTAGCTTCAAATGGCGGATAATTCATGACAGGTAAATGTTCCTTTCTAATTTTGTTGAGGCTACTTTGTGGATTATAGTTATCAAATATTCTATTGCCGGCATTCTAGCCTGGCAACGGGAGGATGGCTAGAAGACCGGACCCGGTTTTCTAGCCGCTAGGTCTAGAATGCCGGGTCCGGCGTTCTAGACTCAGAGGCTAGAAGACCGGATCCGGTCATCTAGCCACTTCCCAAAAAAAAAAATGCAGAAAAAAAATGAGCATTTGCAAATTGAGCAAAACTAGCTCAAAATGTTATTTTTTTATTTATTTAATTCTTTTTTGGTGGGGGGGGGGGGGGGGGGAAGGTTTGCAAAACTTCATTTAACTGATATTCATTTTAGGATCAAACATTTATTGAGTACTGTTATTATGCATTCTATTCATTAAGGTGAAGTTAACATCACGAAAACACGCCTATATAATTTTGGCCCCCTTGACCCCACTTTTATATAGTAAAACTGGGGTTTACAGGGGTAAACCTTTTTTTCTTATTTCTGCTCTAAAATATAGATTGTGGGTACCCGTTAGAACCGCCTCGATCAAGTACCACAATCTATTTTTTAGCAGAAATAAGAAAAATATCACATTTTTTCACCTTAAAATCTTCAGTTTTTCGGCGATAAAGGCTACAATGTATTTGTATAGGCGTGTTTTCGTAATGAAGCTCCTGATTAGAGAAATGAGGATAATTCCAGAATTTTTGGTTTTATTTCTCCTTTAAAAGATGCTCAATGAGGCAATTCTAAAAAGTACCCACAATATACCAGTATATTTTCAACAAAATAAGGAGATTATCCTCTAATCATTCTCCCTGGAGCTAAGCCAGGTGTATTATTCCGAAAAAATCCTAAAAAATTGGGATACCTTGAGGACTTGCTTTGTTTGTTTGTTTGATTTGAGGTTTAACATCCCTGTCAACACTGTAAAGGTCATTTTGGAGATGTTGCTTCCAATTTTGTGGGACTTTTACCCGACACTGAGATGAAATGACATCTCAAGCCCTATCGCCCAATGAAACCAATAGGGTTTATAAGCATGGATGGTCTGACTCGCACCGCTTTGCCTGGGCAGGCTTAGATCCTCTAAGCAGTTTACCAGTACTCATGTGCAGGTCGGATTTAGCTCTGCGTGGAAGCATTGTTCAGTCCATATATTACTTCAAGCCCTGATGGGCGGGGGCCTTTGAGGACTTGCTGTAATTCTCCTTAAATTCTAACGATTTTGTTTCATGATCCAGTAAGGAGTCCTAAAGGTGAAGATGCCATGGCAAACAGTGTAGACCCAGATCAGACTGCTCCTTCAGGAGCAGCCTGATCTGAGTCTGCACAGTTTGCTTAGGCCTATCTGTCCCAATACTTAGGATTACTACGGTACAGCAAACAGAGTCATATGCAACATACAGGTGCCTGGGTCATCACTTTCTTACCAACAGCATAAACCTATGTCCTAGTGACAAGTCTATTTTTAGAGCTCTGAACAAAAAATGAAACCGTCATTGATCAGGTCCATTTTTCTTATTGCAACACAAAACTGATCAGAGAATTTAGGGAAGATAACTCTTCTCAAATATACCTTTTGGTAAGTAAAACCGTCAAACTCAAGATTTATCCAGAGCTCTGATATATTTGTCTTGTAGACTACACAACTAAGCTAAAACAGGAATACCAAACACCACTACATAAGGCATAGCAAAAATAAAAATTAAAATCTATATGACAAATACATGTACACAAAACGTAAACGGAGAACATGTACAATTATACAATTAACATCTACCTATTCAAAGGCTCCAAAATATTGAACAGATTATGCAAAATCAGGCCATAGAAAGAGAAGATAATTTCTAAAGGTGCTAAGGTGCTTAAAGCATTAAATGTTACTATCTAGTAAACTTGTCAAGCTAGAAGCTATGATTAATCTATTGTCAGTTTAAGGGGAATGGGAACACCTTCAGGGTAGGCAACTCATGCAAAAGTATTTTTGTCTCCCATGTCAATAGGGGTCAAATCTTAGAGGAAAGAATTCGCTCCTGAGGAGTGAATTCTTTCCTTTAAGAGTAGACCCCTTTTTCAGTGGGATAGGGCTTATAGAAAAGCGAACAGGAAGTCCCGAAAGTTGTCTCCCTTCGAAAAAAGGTGGAACAATTTGTCAGGTGTTCCCATTCCCCTTAAGGTGTCCAGTTGTTTCTTCTTTTCCTAATAAAATAGAAGTGAAGGCAATGAGCAGGAACTGATACAATTAACTCACAGCTCCCATCAGAGACACCAAGGGAAAGAAACACAAACATGAAACAACTAGACCCTAATGGAAACATCACTAGCAGAGGCCAAAAGGAGTTACATTCCCACAAAATGGCCAATTGGCTATCCAAAGCAAACTAATATAAGCAATACACACACTCAAAGACAAGCCATAACAGAAGTTGGAACATGCAAGAAATGGCCATCTACCTGTCAGTACTGCAGAAATAAAAATTTGAGCCAGTCTGGTTAAGTTTTGTACCTTAATTCATATTTTAATGCCATATATCTGTGTCAATCACATATCCAGAATTATTTTTAGAGGCAAGCAATCTCAATGAAGAGCTCCAACACAAATACATAGAAGGTCTCTGGATAATTGTACAACCAAAGGCCTTCAGTTCTGAAAGCATTAATTCCAATTCTGTTGGAATACCAAAAGCAAAAAACACTTTCACAAGTTCAAGAAAGTTCGAAAGAATAGAACCTGTGGTAAGTCTGGAACAGCTGTTAAAGCATCGTTGGGTCAATGGGCTCGTCATTGGTAAAAATGTTAACTGTTCTTGTAAATATAATATCTAATAGTAGAATTTTTGCTGCAAAATGTGAGCAGCTTTTGCATTTGCAAAAGCTGCTCACTTTGTTTTGCAAAATTGTTAATATATTTGAATATCAGAGTAGTAGATATTGTACTTGCTAGAACAGTTAACAATTTGACCATTAACAAGAAAAACAAAGGATTCGTAAGTCTATGAAAAATGTGTTTCTCAATTTTGGATTGGTTAAACCAGACAGTCTTAACCTTTACAATTCTCTAGGCTAATTCAGCAGATGACAAATTGTTGATATTTTTCTTATTTTGCCCAGAAAACAGGACATGACATCTCATGCAAATTGTCTCCATAGGAGACAATTTGCATGAGATGTCAAATCCTGTTTTCTGGGAAAATTAGAAAAATGTTTCAAAATGTCATCTGCTGGTAAAAAAATACACTGCATGCTGGGTATTTTGACCCACTCAGAGACAATCAACCCATCCGCGCTGTCATCACTTTGATTAATAACAAGACTCGGGATTAATTTCTTTACATTTATTTTCCTACAATATACTATGTTGAGACAACTAACATCTATTTACCGGAGTTTAATATCATGTGAACAAGTCTGTGAAATGAAGACCCCCCTATACCCCACTTTATATAGAGAAAACTGGGGTTTACGGGGGTATACACATTTTTTTCTTATTTTTGCTCCAAGACATAGGTTGTGGATACTCGTTAGAACCGCCTCACTGAGGCGGTTCTAACGAGCACCCACAACCTATGTTTGCAGTATTTATAAGAAAAATATCAAGGATTTTCATCAGAAAAATGGCCATTTTGGAGATGTGATAAAGTGCACTGTGTCGCACGAGTGTGTTATTGTAATGTAACTTTTTCTCTTGACTATATTATTGTAGATATACAGTTGAACATTAGTGTAGGTATACAGTTGTCGTGGTTTATTTTTGTTATAGTTTGTCTTTGAGTGTGTGTATCGCTTGTTTTTTTTGTTGTTTTTTTCTTTTGGATAAGGTAAGTAAGACATTAATGAGCACCCACAATCTATATTTGGAGTAGTTCTACAGATATGAAAGATGCCACTGTAGAATGTGTTATCATAATGAGGCCTGACATACCATTTCGCTTCAATTCAAAACAAAAACAAGAAGCATAAAACAGCAGGCAAGGATGACAGTTTAAAAATAAATTTACTCTGACCTTCTCATAAATTTGTTAACCCTTGACCTGTTGAACACTATAACCCCTTACTTTACAGTGTAGATTCACCTGTTTAGGATCTACGCTGTTTGTCACTCAGTTTGAATTTGTATGAAAAAAATATATCAAGTAATCTGATTGGTTGACAGATTAAACATTGGTATATTTGTCAGTCTCGATAGCGCAGTGGTTAACGCGTTCAACTTATAATCGAGAGGTTGTGCATTCGAATCTGGCCACAGGTATCAAGGTGTGTCCTTGGGCAAGACACCTAATGACACTGCCCTACTCCACCCAGGTGTAAATGGGTAGCAGTGGTGTAAAAGCCACTGCCTCTCTCTCACATGTGTGAAAACACCTGGAATGAGTGTTCAAGAGCGCTTCATTAAGCTTGAAGCTTTCATCACAATCGAACTAAAATAAATTAGTATAAACTAAACATTGGTGTGAACTAGAGCTATCACTAAAGGTGATGAATACCCCCACCAAAAACTGCCTAGATAGTACAACAGCGGCATTTTGCAATTTTTTCACTTGAAAGGGGCCATAACTATGTCGAAAATTGACGAATTGTAGTGGAAATCGAACTTGACCTGTATTTAATGATGTTACATCAGTGTACCAAAAATTATAAAAATCGGTGAAGCGCCTTTTGAGTTATCGTCTGGAAACCAAGTCAACAGACCGACCGACCGACAGACCGACCGACCGACAAGCTCACTCCTATATACCCCCCCAAATTTCATTTGTGGGGGTATAAAAAATCCATTTATTCAACTGGACAAGGGTTAGTGTAAATGCCTTTTACATATATTGTTACATCTATAATGTATAGATTTTGTACTTTAAATTAAAAATATACTATTTTCGTCAAAGGTTTAAGTGTAAAAATTTATTGCTTGTCAGTTAAAAAATAAATGGTGTATGCTATGAAAACATAACCTCCCTGAATGGTGTAACACCTTGCCTTAGGTTTAATACACCGTATTCACCATAATACCGTAAAAATCCTAAAGATTCAGACACCTTTAGTACTTGCTGTAATTCTCCTAAAATTTTAACTAATTTGTATCATGATCCAGCAAGGCGTCAGAAAGGTGCAGACTAAATGGCAAAAAAGAAAGACCCTGATAAGATTGCTCCTTCTGGGTCTGCACTGTTTGCTTAAGCCTGTCTGTCCCAAATCTTAGGATCATTACTGTATATATATTCATAGCAACAGATAAGGTAAGCATTTTGTGATAACTGATGGATAGTTTTCCTCATAGAGAACACACAAAAACTACCCTTCAATTATCACAAAATACTTCCTTTATCTTTTGCTATTGATATTATAAAAAAATCACTTTGAAAGTCCTTCTGTCAAGTGCACAAGTGCACAAGGAATGCTCCCCTGGAGTTTCTCTCCAACTGATGTATATTAAAACACAATCAGTTCCTGAATCAACACAAGTCAGTAATTTGTCCCTCTTTATCACAAAAGCAAACACCTCCACAACACCCATGATATTTTTCTTATAAATACTGCAAATATAGGTCGTGGGTGCTCGTTAGAACTGCCTCAATGAGGCGGTTCTAACCAGTACCCACAACCTATGTCTTGGAGTAAACATAAGAAAAATAATGTATACCCCTGTAAATCCCCATTTTCTCTATATAAAGTGGGGTATAGGGAGGTCTTCATTTCACGGACTAGTGATGACATCATGACAGAGTATTCAATGGTGTGCACTTAGTAGAGTACATGAACTAATTACGGTGAATACGGCAGACAAACTGGACCACGTATTATAGTTCCTTGGGTTAATTTTATCTCATGCTCATGTACTTCATAAACTGTATGGTACGGGTACTCATTAGAATCACTTTGAAGAAACAATTCTCACTAACAAGCACCCATAATATTTTTAGGAAGAAAACAAGCAAAAAATATATCTTGAGCTATAGTAACACCCAAGGCTATAAAACTTTTTCATGCTCATGTTGAATGCATTATGAAAACAAACCTAAACTTTACTGCCGAAAAAAATGAAAATTCCAAGCCGAAAATTGTGATATTTTACTTATTTCTGCTCAAAATATACATTGTGGGTACTTGTTAGAACCACCTCATCGAGGCGGTTCTAACAAGTATCCACTATCTATATTTCGATGAGGCGGTTCTAACAAGTACCCACAATCTATATTTTAGAGCAGAAATAAGAAAAATGATATTTTTAATGTAAAATTAATTTTAATTAATAATATACCTACCCATCACTACAATTATAGCCTTTTCACCAGACGCAGGTCTGGGACAGTCTGACACAAAAAAAATCTAGCCAGAAATGCCACTGGCATGTCCCTTTTCCCGTGACCTCCCCAGCGTCGAGTCCTGATTGGTCGCTGATGTCACATGACCTATCAGACCAATAGGCAGACGATACAGGTCACGTGACCGCGATTTTCGCGCCGAGAAGGTCATTATTTCTTTCAGGAAAACAAATATTTCAGGCGGGGCTGGGAGGCGGGACATACCATTGTAGTGATGGGTAGGTATATTATTAATTAAAATTAATTTTACATTAAAAATATCATTTTAATATCAAATATAACTACCCATCACTACAATTATAGCCTGAATTCAAAGCAAGTGGAGGGTTGGATGAAAAATAAAGTTACACATACCTAACTCCTCCAACCTTGGTTGTTTATACCCCTTTTAAAACCATCCAATGATGGTAATGTAAGAGAGTATCCACCATGACTGCAAGGGATCCAAATCCAAAATTCACAAGTGGAGAAGATAAATGGACAGGAACCGGAGTCAAAATAGAAGGTTCATACCTATTCAAACAGGCTAACAAACAACCAAGGAAAATAAAATCCCAAAATAAGTGCTGCTCATAATAGATTGAGAAGCTACTAAACTACCCAAGGAATGAGTACCACTACGAATGAGAACCAAGCACCTTAGGTGAAGGGATGAAAAGTAGCGTTGGAACATCCATTACGCAGTAAGAAAAAAAAAAAACATTCTGAAGAAAAAACGGAGTTCCAATATGCCCAAAATGTAGAAGGTTCTAACCTCATACTGTATTCTGAATGATAATAGGGCAGAAGTGAAATTAGCATATACTGGTAGAAGCTTTATCACTTAACAAATCCACTTTGCAATCAAGGATGGTTAGAAATATATCCAAAACCCCTTGATTGAAAAGAAAAAATTCTCATGATAATCTCGAAACGTTTTAAACATTCTAATGTATACAAAAAATTCACATTAGCCTACAATCCACGAATCCTGGAAATGACAGGACAAATAGTAGTTTCAGACAAGGTTATTTATAGCCTGAAACAAAAATAGGTTGAATGAGAAGAGAAAAAGAAGTCATTGTTCTTCTCATACCTGAAAACAACCCTCTGTAATTGGCAAAGCATGACTATAACTTCTACGAACTGAAGCAAATGTCAAATGAAATACAGCTTGACTATCAAATGAATAAAAGAAGCTGAATTCACCGGATCGTAAGGTGGTTTAGAAAAGACCACAACACCCATGCAAGATTCCATTTGGATTCAAAGTCCTGAAAACCTGTCGGCATAGTGAAAAACCCCTTTAATAAGCTGGTGATGGTAGGGTTTAATGAAAAAGTGTGAAGCCGACTAAAATTTTAACATGTTCGAGATTACTGATCTGTACCCTTCTCTTAGATGAAATAGAAATTGAAGGGTAGAGAACAGACAGAAAAAGAAATCCAGTAAAAAACCTCCCTAGAGGAATTGTCTGGATTTATTTCCCTTTTTCTACACCAACTAGAAAATATCTTCCATCTTCCAGAGTAAAACTTGAGAGTGGAGATCTTTCTATATTTGAAGATACACTCGGCAGAGAAACCAGAAAAGTGTCTACCTCTGGTTTGATTCCTGACAACATCTGGATGTGTAAGTAAAGCATTTCTGGATTGAAATGGAATGCTTGACCCACACCTTTTAGATATTTGATCTGGAACTACTGGAAGACAGGTTGCAAGTCTTGAGACTAGGCTCAGAATGACTAAAAAACCAAGATCTCTGAGGCCATAGGAGGCGTAATCAGAATGGCTCGGCTTTTGGACGCTTGAATTTTTTACCTAGAACTAGAGGAATTCAGTTGAATGGTGTAAACGCATATGTAAAAGATTCCCCCAATCTAGAGATTTTAAATCAACTGCACGTTCCAGGTGATCTGAAACTTGAAACACAAAGGAAGTTGATTGGAGAACCGAGTTGTTTGGACATTTGATTAAAAAAGGCCCAATAAAGGTTCTCTCCATTTGAGAAAACGCCCTGTAGAGAACGGATGGTGAAGTGGTCTATAGGGGCGATCCCAATGACATAATCTGCCCTGGAGGTGTCCGACAAGGATAGACATACCTTCCTGAAGACACCAAGTTATAATCTTCCATGTAAAAGCCAACAGGGAAGAGTAATGAGTCACTCCCTGATAAGTAGAAAAAACTACACTATTCATTTGTCTGGAGTAACAATAATGAAACTGTTCCTCAGTTTGGAGCTATGAAGAACTGATAAACCAAGGAAATTTTTCTGAAGTTTCAGAATGTTTATACACATATACATATATACATACATATACGCATACACACACATATATATATATATATATATAGCCCCGCCTAATATAGGCCCCACGTTCCCTGAACAACTAATCCCTGAGGTTCGAAGTGGGAAACCAACCTGAAAGGCTGGCATGCGAAAAAACAAATAGGGAACAGTCTCTTAAAGAGGAGACCCCATTTGATACTGAGGGATTCATAAATCGTAGAGAGCAATCTTGATAATGGAATTTATTGCTCCTTTAGACCGTATGGTATTTCCAGTGATAATATTAGCAAAAATAAACTGGACAGGTCTAAGATGAGATTGTCCAGGGAAACTGGATCCAATTACTAAGTTCTAAAAAGGGGAAACAAACCCCTGACATAAATCGAAAGTTTTTCGGGGCGTGAAAAAATTTAGAGAAGTATCTTTGAGGTAGAGTCAATTTCAACTTCTCGATAAAGTGTATGAAATCTAAATTCACAATAACCTGTACACGTTAGGACAAGGTATGATAAACAGTATCTGTAAAAATGAAGACAAAACCCATCATCGGAACACTACACGAGATTGGGGCCTAATTCTATGATGAGAGCTGCTTAATTAATTTCCATTAAGTTGGTGAACAGGGAAAACATTGATCCGTTGACAAATCCAACAAAGGAAAGGCAACGGACTGATACACAAAAATTCCATCCAAGGTGAAACAAAGGTATTTGCGTAATGACCTATGGATGGAGATGTGAAGGCTAGCGACCTTTAAAACTACGGAAATCGTCCCCGAATTTGGGAAATTTGACCTGACTAATCGAGGACGAAGTTTCCATTTTGAGACGATCGACTCGTATCATCTTGTTAAGTGTGAGAAGTCGATGATGAGTCGATTTTCCCATTTTCTTCTTTTCTTTTCATTGATCCGTTGACAAATCCAACAAAGGAAAGGCAACGGACTGATACACAAAAATCCATCCAAGGTGAAACGAAGGAATTTGCGTAATGACCTATGGATGGAGATGTGAAGGTAAGCGTCCTTTAAAACTACGGAAATCGTCCCCGAATTTGGGAGAATTGACCTGACTAATCGAGGACGAAGTTTCCATTTTGAAATGATCGACTTGCATCATCTGTGTTAAGTGTGAGAACTCGATGATGAGTCGATTTTCCCATTTTCTTCTCGAACAGAAAGATCCGCCTGTAGAAGCCTGGGGAAAGGAGAAATTTTTCTACTTACACGGCTTTCTTTTGGAGAAGAACCCTTCCTCTTCCAATAAAAAGATTTCTTTTCTTGATACTATTTACCAGAAATAGTATTAGCATGTGAGAAAGAGAAAGGATTCCTAACGAACGCAATCCAGTAACCCTTTCTCACAACTCATAAAAACTCAAAAAATATTTAATAAAAGAAGCCAAGGCTTGATAGAACTGAAATAGCTCGGCTCCTACTGGGAGAAGATGAAGAGGAGGGGAAGGAAGAAAGTCATTTGTTAGACTTGTGTCTTCCTCTATTGGGAGATTTCGTTCCAGTCCGACCTCTGGAACGAAAGGACCGTGTACCCTGATCTGAGAATGATCTATTAGTAGACGAGGACTGATTGAGATCTTCTAGTCGAGGGTGATAAGCACTTAAAAGTCATCGGAAGTAGTCGAAGAGCGTCTCTTGGTTGCGGTACCTGTACTTGATACGCTCTCCGAAGACTTCAAAAAAGACGAGTGCCCACGGTCTTGAAGCTTGATTCTGAAAACGTTGGGAAGACATGGTCCGCTTATAGTTTTAGAATCAAGAGGCGCTGAGGCTCTAAGTTTTCATTTACTATGCTCAGTAAAAACTGAACCAGTTATCAAGAGCAGAGTTGCGCCAAACATGCAACATGGTGGTAGACAGCCATGGCATGTGAAAAAATGACCGGGAAATAAACAAAAGCATTAGAATAGCAGCTATATGGTCGGAATGCTCTTGTTTGAAGGCAAAGTGGGTAGAATTAGAATACCAGTCATAATGAGAACCCACTTAATAATAGTCCTGGTAAGAAGCTCCAATGTTAGAGCGTCGAAACAGGAAGTAATGCCAATTTCCCTGACGTCATATATACAGAGTCTGAATCTGGGTAGAATTTTGGAATTTCATAAGAACAAAAAATTGATGGTTTTTGTTGTTAGAACCAATGTTCCAAGTTCTTTTCGCACGAGTGCCCCCGGTCTTGAAGCTTGATTCTGAAAACGTTGGGAAGACATGGTCCGCTTATAGTTTTAGAATCAATAGGTGATGAGGCTCTAAATATGTCCTTCTCATAATCGCTAATTAGTAAAGACGAAAAAAGACCAACCTCTGAGTATTGATATATCCCCAGAGGATAATTCACTAGGCCCAGATTCAGCTCTAGGTGCAAAACACTCGAGGCTCAATTAAACTTCCCCAGTGTTAGGCCCTTTATTGTGTATCGTGCACTGAACATGCGAAATTGCCGAATCAAAATTGAGCATTCAAGGAGCCGTGCCTAAAACGATCAAGGCCGAATCGACCCAAGGCCGAATCGACACAAGGCCGAAACGACCCACCGAAATAGGCCGAATCTATCCAGGTGCAAACTCGGGCCGAAAACGACCCAGGCCGAAACAACTCCGTACCGAAACGTCCCGGACTCACTTGCAATAGTCACGGTATTCCAATAAACGATGCCCAAGTCTGTATGTTTTACAAGGGAAAACAATCCAATTTAATGATTATGATAACAAAAATTTATCACAATAAGAGGAAAGAAGCATATGACCAAGGTAAACTAAGTACCGAAGGTCCGGAAAGGTTACCCGATAAAAACCGGGATCGGAACCGTACCAAAATTCGTATGTAACATGGATTCGGAAAAAATTTTTGGGCATAGGTTCCCCG
This sequence comes from Lucinisca nassula, assembly GCA_963580285.1. Classification (NCBI taxonomy): domain Eukaryota; kingdom Metazoa; phylum Mollusca; class Bivalvia; order Lucinida; family Lucinidae; genus Lucinisca; species Lucinisca nassula. Next base: position 115,507,005 of record OY757018.1, read on the forward strand.
CACCCCGGAGTCCCCGCAATTATGAGCAGGGTCTCTACGGGGCGGTAGACGAACCTATCCTAGTCAACCCAGGCCCAAATGGGAGGAGGGGACATAGACTGGCTCATCTTGATTCGGCAAAAGTGACCCACACGAATTGGATGGATTCTGTTTAGAAGATACTATAGAAAGGCCACAAAGGGACCTGAATATTATCCATCTGCCTCGTGGGATTTATAAGTGCTAAACGAAGACGGGTCTTGCACATGTTCAAAACTAAATTGATGCTGAGAATTTTTATTCAGCGATACAACGTCTTCCGATACCGGAAGTGGAAGGAACACGCACAAAAACCGTCCTCTTTTCTGGCAATTTAAGTTTCCACAACGCCGACTTCTATTAAAACATTACCAGGAATAATACGAGCGTATACCCTGGCACATAACATGAAAAGAAGTGTGGTGCTTATCACATGATAAACAAAACTTCCAAGTGAAAATTCAAAATGGCGGACAACCACTACACATGTAATGTCGACAGAAACACGCGAAATAAAGTCTCTAAGAATTTCGGAATAAACAGTAAGCTTAAAAAGCCTAAGTACGTTGTGGAAACTCAAGGTAAGTGCAAAATCAAAAAAGAATAAAACACTTATCCGTTTATTCATTCTTCCATGGAATGTAGTTTGACGACCTATCCCAAGCAAGTCTGAAAAAATAAATGACCTTCTCGGCGCGAAAATCGCGGTCACGTGACCTGTATCGTCTGCCTATTGGTCTGATAGGTCATGTGACATCAGCGACCAATCAGGACTCGACGCTGGGGAGGTCACGGGAAAAGGGACATGCCAGTGGCATTTCTGGCTAGATTTTTTTTGTGTCAGACTGTCCCAGACCTGCGTCTGGTGAAAAGGCTATAATTGTAGTGATGGGTAGTTATATTTGATATTAAAATAAGGTTTACCCCTGTAAACCCCAGTTTTAGTGCATAAAAGTTCAAGGGGGTTCAAGGGGTCAAAATAATATAGGTGTGTTTTCATGATGGAGAGCAAAATCAGCTTACCCCTAAAGATGTCCATCATAACAACTGTTGTTTGCTGCTATTTTAAACATCATTGTCACAAACAGTGTTGACCCCAATCAGCAGTCTGATCAGGGTCCACACTATTTGCCTGTGTGCAAAATATGTTTAAAAAGGTTGCAAGAAGATGCAGCCGTTAACAAAAACCGACACTTTCAGATAAAAGTCTTTTGTGGCATCTCAAGGGTTAAAATATAAACACATGCTGACATTATAGACGGACAATTGTTTGTTTGTTTGTATTGGAGTTTTACGGCCCAGTCAACACTATTTAGGTCATTTTTGAGCCAGTCAGTTTACCTATCAACACTTTCCTGGGCAGGCTTATACGTAAGCGGTTAACCAGTACAGTGCACATTCTTTCGCCAGAAACTGACAACTGCCCTTCTTGAATCAGCGGAAGAGAGAGAATGACCATGGAAAAGATTTCATGATCAATCTCCACGAAAGAATGTTGCCTACCCCGGCGGGAGTCGAACCCGCGTCCTCCTGATCACCAGTCAGACGCGCATCCGACTGAGCCACTGAGGCCGGCTATAGACGGACAAACATCATTATTTGTTGATATTTCTACATTCATGAGAAGTTCAAAGTTCATACTCAACTGAAATGAGCATAAAAACATTTTATAACTTGGGCCTTTACTCTATTGCCAGGCAATGAACATAAATTTTGGGACAATAACTTAATGTATACATACATCAACAAAAATGTACATGATTACATGTAAATAATAATAAATTTACATGGTCTGTAATAAATTATATCTAACCATTAGCATTATGTAGCATACTGGCACTGTATATCTGTAGAAAATTATAAGACTTGTCTTACGAATTCTTGAATGACCGTCGTATTATTAAGTTGAATGGATACACCAGACCTACTAACTGCCGTTTTCAGAAGGAAGACAACTTATGCAACTCCCTCTTTAGTATTACGGCCCACTCAATCAGAAGCGAGTCTACTCTTAAAGGAGAGCATTTGCTCCGCTGGAGCAAATGCTCTCCTTTTAGAGTGGACCCCTATTAATAGACAATACAGAAATATTTCTGAAAGAGTTCCCCCCCCCCTCCCCCACACACTACAATAAACAACACACCATACTTGATCTCCTTCAAAAAAATCTCACACCAAAGGGAAAGAACCCATTCTGGTACTGAACAAAATCTGCATAATGAGTTGCCTCCCTACTAATGTCTCTGGTCGGTTGGTTATTAGTTTTACGGCCCAGTCAGCACTATTAAGGTCATGCCGAGCATGTCAGTTTACCCAACCACACTGTACCTGGGCAGACCTTTACATATAGTAAACAGTATGGTGCACATTCTTAAACCCCCCAAAACCAACAATTGCCCTATTCCCTTACATTTCATTTATCATTTGCCTTTCTAGTTAACATGCAAAGGTCAAAAAGGGTATCAACAGAAAGGCCCCCAGCAGACCACAAATGAAAAGGTCAGCTAAACAAGTATGATAAAAAAATGATTTCCTAGACTGTGTATCCATTCATTATCCATTCCTTTTCTTTTCTTTACAGCATGGACATGATATGATGTACATTTCATTCCAAGTAAAGAGTTTCCTGTATCAACTGAATAAATACTTCTTCAGAAATATATACCCATAGACTACTATTTCATTTACACCTAGAGCCGCATCATGAGAAAATGTTCTGTAAAAACCTGGGCTGCTAGTAAAGGCTGAGATCAGACTGACAACTGCCCTTCCTGATTTTTTTTTTTTTTTTTGGTTTTGGTTTTACGGCCCCTGTCAAGATTATTTCACTCATATCGAGCCGATCGTTAATCAGAGGTGGGCGAAAACTGGAGAAAAACCACCTGACCTTCAGTTGCAGAACTTGGTGTCTCACATGTGACCTGAGCGAGGCTCGAACCACAGCGGTGAGAGACCGAATGATCAAAGAGTCAGCACTCTTAACCACTAGGCCACGGAGGCCCGTTCTGTCCTTCTCGAATCAGCAGAAAGGTGAGAGAGTGAGTGTCTGAGTTTTACGTCCCACCAACAGCTAAGGTATTACAGAGACTCATCCGAAAGTCTGGAGAAGCCCGGGATCGATCCTGCGATCCCTGGTTTACAAGGCGAGTAGCGTAACCACTATACCACAGAGGCTTCTATCAGCAGAAGGGTAAAACTGGTATTATGACCAAATCTTCAGTGATTACTAATCAATTATCAATCAGAGTGACAGGATTGATAATCAATTATTCTTTCAGCTCTGATTAGCCAGCCCTACTGCCCTGCTAGCATTCTACATAAATCTACAGCGGGCCGTTAGCGGCCCGTCAGCTACCCTGACGGGCCGCTAACGGCCCGCTGTAGATTTATGTAGAATGCTTACTGGGTGAAGACCGTTTTCTCTTGCCACTGCTCTCTTACATTCCATTCAGCCATCAAGCTATGCCAATAAAATTGCACTATACATGACATTGTATAATCCATCTCCTTTATAAAAGAATAGCTATATTTCTACAACAGTACATGAATACGAGTATTTACACAACCCAGCTATATATAGCTACTTTATATACATAGTATACACACAATTTTGTTTATCTGCTATAAGAACTGATGCCATCACTTAAAACAAGCCTTGATGCGAACTTTTCCTCCCAAAAAGGCAATTTTGAAGTCCGTTGTCACCAAAAACAAGGTTAAGATTGCCGTTTTTCTCTCTCCCCCCACCCCAGCTCTTGTCAGACAATTTGCAAGGAACAGTAGAAGGGACATGAAGAGACAATTACCCGCTACACTGCAGCAATGGCAAGGTTCGATTTGAAATGTTAAGATTCAACAAGGCATGTTTTAAGGGGAATGGGAACACCTTCAGGGGAGGCAACTCCTGCAAAAGTATTCTTGTCTCCTATGTCAATAGGGGTCAACTATTAAGGAAAGAATTTGCTCCTCAGGAGCAAATTCTTTCCTTTAAGAGTAGACCCCTTTTTCAGTGGGACAGGTCTTATAGAAAAGCAAACAGGAAGTCCCGAAAGTTGTCTCCCTTTGAAAAATGGCGGAAAAATCTGCCAGGTGATCCCATTCCCCTTAACTAGAAATAGCTATAAAATGTACAATCAGAAAAGCATCAACCCATTTTTATACTGGAAACCCCAAATTAGGACAATTTCAAACACTGCTGGTCCAGATCAGCTGCTGCAATCTGCAGTGTCTGATCAAGGCCAGCAGTGTTTAAAAAAGTTCAGCTAAAAATAGATTAACCATACCCTTTAGTTTAGAAATGGACTCCCGCCATGTAAAGCAGGGTGGGGGAGATTCCATCGGGACAAAATGAGATAATTTACATATGATTATATGTACTGTGTGTTTGATGTGCCCAAAATCAAAAACAGAAATCTTGATCATTCTACTACTACAAATAGCAGTAATTTTTCAAATTTTCAATTGTGAACGTTTCAATATAAGAAACATGAACATTTCTTGATGATTAAAAACTGCAAAAAATAAAGTTGCTAGCAAAAAAAACAAAAATCTCTCTAAATATAAAACTATCACAGAAAAATAAATGTGATGATTTAAAAGAAGCCCCTCCGCAAACAAAAAAGAAAGTTATAAAAAAGCAACCATGATGATCTTAACCCTTGACCTGCTGAATATTTATATATGCCACACCAACTAGCAATTATCAACCAATCAGATTACTTGATGCAAATTATTGCAACAAATTCACAATCGGAATGGCAAACAATGTAGATCCTGATCAGATGGCTTTGTCAGCAAGACAAGGGTAACAAAACAGAATCGCTGATATAGGCAACTGCAGGGTATGTCCAGTATGCACCCACAAGCTGCCCCAGCCAAAACATTTATTTATACTCAACTTGCTTGAACTTAGAATTTGTAATGCTCATTGATACATGTTTCTGAATACAAACTAGACCATTTTCTTGCACAAATCAACAAAATCATTTTTTTGTTTTACTTCAACATTTCACCAAATTTTCGAGGGTCTTGAAAATTTGGTAAAGAGTTGAACTAATGGAAACTGGAGCTGTCAGTGAAACTGACTAGGGCCCCGGCAGCGCTATCAGAAATTTGTGGACGGACAGATGGACAGACAGACGGACGGACAGAGTGATTACTATAGGGCACCCACACTTTCAGTGCGGGGCCCTAAAAAAACTACAATTGGAAAATCATTTTTATTTTATTTTTGTTGTTGCTTTTGTAAAATGTTGTTTTACCTTGTTGTTTGGGCCTTTCATGATTATTTTCCTTACTTCAAGCCGACTATTAATTAGAAATGGGCAAATACTATATAAAAGTGGGGTTATATAGGCATGTTATTGCGATGGATTCTAATTCCTAAAACAGTCTTACTGTATTGAATAGTTTGAATCTGGTCTGCACTCAAAAAGTCTAAAAATAAACAAAAAGGATTGGAAATACCTGATCTAGTATGTTCCTGGTAATACCTCACAGTTGCCTACCTAACACAGAGCTTTGAACATACAAATTTAAAAAGCAGGCAGATATTAGTAAAGTTGACATTATTGCCATTATATAGTCGCATGACCTTACTTGAAAAATCAACTATATATACTTTGCATTGAACATGCTTATTTAAAACAATCTGAAACATTTTTTGATTTGTTACTAAGTGTAGAAACACCGAAAAACAGAAACCCTATTTCCACTAGATTATGTTATAATTGACATTCAACAAAATTGTCCCTCATTGCTTGGACTTCTAGAGGGATTCTCAAGGAGGAGTTAACCAAGGCTTACTAAGTGATTTCATAGGCACGTTATATGTAATATCAGCAGCTATTATACCGTAGTGCATAAGCAAACAGTGCAGACCCAGATCAGACTGCTCCTGAAGGAGCAGTCTGATCAGGGTATACACTGCAATTCTGTCTGAACTTTTTTGAACTCCTTGCTGGATCTTGAAAAACAAATTTGTTAAAGTTTCAGGAGAATTACAGCAATCCATAAATGTGTCGGAATTTTTTTTTATATTTTTTTTTATGGTAATAGGGAAAAAACTGAAGTGCCATTATTTTCTATTGTGAAAATCTGTCAAATTTACTGAAATCTGACCTGCTTTGTTTGTGTTAAATTCATTTTGTATACCAATCATAACTGAGCATGTGTGCACTAAAAGATGCAACTTCAGACATGGGAAAGGCAAAGACTTAGATGACGGCTGTACTGTATGGGGATGCAGGTTGACATCAGAGCAAGGGCACGACAAAACTTACTTTGAGACTTGTGCAACTCGCTTAGACTCAGAACAGCCTGCATGATGCTCAGCCTGATCAGAGTCTTTGCTGATCCAATAGCATTCTACAGCCTTCTGGCTATCCAGAGAGCTAAACAAGAACCCTTGTCAAACTGGGTGGATGTGCAAGCTGATCTGAATCTTTGCTGGTTATACAGGTATTATTGTAAGTTTTGCCATGTGCTGGCCCATCACTCTCCAATGGTTTGCATCTGTCAAGTTTGACCTTCTCGCATATACACATGCTCATTTAAAGAACAATCAGAAAAGTTGGTTATTTTGTGATAACTGGCATATAATTTTTGTTGATTCGCCATTAAAACCTATATTGTGGGTATTCATTAGAACCACCTAGATGAGGTGGTTCTAATGAATACCCACAACATAGGTTTATATGGAGAAATAAGGAAAACTATCCTTCAATTATCACCAAGTACCCCCTTATCTATTGCTATGAACAACTGTATGAAGAAGTTTATGATTTCTGGAACACCGATCTGTATTTGTCGAGAATATAATCGCGTGTCGGCTCAAGGAAGTGCAAGTGTGAACGAAGTTCATTCATGACGGGATGCTGAATATCTGAGAACATAACCACACACAGCGCTACAGTCAATGTCAAGGACACAAAGAAAAACGTTGACACCATCACCTTAGCACATGAGCAGCCACCTTTCTTTGCTGCTTCCTTCTCTTGCAGAGATTCCGTCTTGCCTGCCTTTGACACTTCCGTTTCTTGCACCTCGGCGCTGATATGATTTTGTTCTTCGGTTTTTCGCTCATACTCTTTTTCCAATTCCACGATCTGGTCTTCCAAACTCTTTGCGGCTTTAGCATCATCTTCCTGCCCATAGAATGAGTGTTGAGGCTCATATGATAAATTATGAACATCCATGTCCTCTATGACATTGTCAGTTGCTGGGGTAACTATAATTGGAATGCCACCATTCTGCTTGCTCCCAGGATATGTAGCATGGAGGCCACTTGACTGCACCTGGAAACAATGAAATAACTATTTATGGGGTCCAAAGCAGATACCATGTTAGCTAAACAACAATGTTATATCCAAACAAAAATGTACAGATTATACAGAACAAGAATTCTGCCAAAGGCTATTACATGCCTGTAGTAAACTTGGTCTTTTGGGTGAACTCTAGGGTGGTCTCAAATATTGACAGTTTGATGAACGGAAAAAAGAACAGACAGAACAAGAATTCCGCCGAAGGCTATGTCGCGCCTGTGGGGGCGCAAAGTCACCGAACCATGACATCTAGGCTAAGATCAAACATAGATGCTTGCATAAAAGGCTTGTACTAAGTATCATTAATGAAGTTCAAATAATTCTTCAGAAATGAACTTAACCATTAGAGTGAACACCAGGGTGGTGGCAATATTTTACAAAGTCAGTGAACCATGAAATGTAGGTCAGGGTCAAATATGGATGCTTGCAATTAAGTTGCCATCCCATACCAAGTATCATTAATGAAGCTCTTATGGTTCTTGAGAAATTAACTTGACCAGTAAGGTGAATGCAGGGTGGTCGCAATATTTTACAAAGTCAGTGAACCATGAAATTTAGGTCAAGGTCAAGTATGGATGCTTGCATTGAAGTTGCCATCCACAGATTCAAGTTTGTACCAAATATTATTAAAGAAGCTCTTATAGTTCTTGAGAAATAAACTTGACCATTAGGGTGAACGCTAGGGTGGTCGCAATATTTTACAAAGTCAGTGAACCATGAAATGTAGGTCAAGGTGAAATATGGATGCTTGCATGTAAGTTGCCATCCCCAGACACACGTTTGTATAAAGTATCATTAATGAAGCTCTAATAGTTCTTGAGAAATAAACTTGCCCATTAGTGTGAATGCTAGGGTGGTCGCAATAATTTACAAAGTCAGTGAACCATATAATGTAGGTCAATGTCAAATATGGATGCTTGCATGTAAGTTGTCATCCCCAGACACAAGTTTGTACCAAGTATCATTAATGAAGCTCTTATAGTTCTTGAGAAATAAACTTGACCATTAGGGTGAACGCTAGGGTGGTCGCAAATGTTGACGCCTTGACAAACGGACGGACGAACGAACGGACGGATGGACAGAAAACCGGGTGCCTATATCGCTCCATGCTAATAGCAGGCGCGGCAAAAAGTGAATCCTATATCGCATCATGCCAAAAGCTGGCATGACAAAAATGACCTTTTTTTTTTTTCATTTTTCTGTATGAGCTATACTTTTTTGGGATCTGTCTTAATACCATGTTATATCCCAAACAATGTTGTAATGAACAGTGTTATAGAGCTGTTTATGTGAGCCTGTAGTGAGGAAACAGATCAAACTTTTCACCCCTATGTTCTGAAGTGGACTCTTCCATTGGTACATTCAGACTTATCCATTTTTAGCTCACCAGAGCCGAAGGCTCCGGAGGAGCTTATAGTAAAGGCATTGGTCCGTCGTCCGTCTTCGTCGTCGTCTGCATCGTCAACATTTTCAAACAACATCTCCTCTGAAACCACTTGGCCAATTGAAACAAAATTACATGTGGAGCCTCTATGGGAAGGGGGAACGAAAGTTTGTTCGTGAGGACTGGGTCACATCACCAATATGGCCGCCATGCCCATATATGGTAAAAACCTTTAAAAATCTTCTTCTCAAGAACCGAATGGCTGATGATCTTGAAACATGGTATGCAGCATCGGGGACTCGGGCCCTACCAAGTTTGTTCAAATGATGACCTTTGGTTGACCTTGACCTGTTTTACGTCAAGGTCAAATTTGGTCACTTAGACATTTGTATTGAAAAACGGGAAAACAGTGGATTTTTCTGATTGTATGTTAGCTAATGGCATCAGAAATGGTATTTACAATCAGCTGAATGGAAGTTTGTCAGTTTCAGAGGTCAAGGTCATTTACCAACCTTTGTCCAGGACGGCTCAGATTAAGTATTTTTATCTTCTTCTTCACTTAAACTACTTGGCCAATTGAAACCAAATTACATGTGGAGCCTCTATGGAATGGGGGAACGAAAGTTTGTTCATGAGGACTGGGTCACATGACCAATATGGCCGCCATGCCCATATATGGTAAAAACCTTTAAAAATCTTCTACTCAAGAACCGAACGGCCGATGATCTTGAAACTTGGTGTGCAGCATCAGGGACTCTGGCCCTACCAAGTTTGTTCAAATGATGACCTTTGGTTGACCTTGACCTGTTTTACGTCAAGGTCAAATTTGGTCACTTGGACATTTGTATGGAAAAATGGCAAAACAGTGGATTTTTCTGATTGTATATTAGCTAGTGGCATCAGAAATGGTATTTACAATCAGCTGAATGGAAGTTTATCTGTTCCAAAGGTCAAGGTCATTTACCGACCTTTGTCCAGGACCCATCAGATTTAAATTTTTTTTTTGTTCTTCACTTATACTACTTGGCCAGTTGAAACCAAATTACATGTGGAGCCTCTATGGAATGAGGGAACTAAAGTTTGTTCGTGAGGACTGGGTCACATGACCAATATGGCCCCCATGCCCATATATGGTAGAAACCTTTAAAAAAAATCACTATGTTCTTTTGGAGATGCTGCTTCCAATTTTGTGGGCCTTTTACCTGATGGGCCTTTTACTTGACATTGAGATGAAAAGGTATCTTAAATCCTAACACCCGAAAAAAACGTTAGGGTTGATACCCCATTTTTTCTATGTACAGCAAAATTCCTATCATGAGACCACCTTTGGGACGGTTCAAAAGTGGTCTTTATGACCACTTTTGAACAGTCCCAAACGGGGTCTCTTTCTAGAAGACACCACTGTGCAGAAAACACACAGAAAGCAAGGCTTAAGCTTTTAAATATGCTCATTAAAGGAGAATTAAACTCCGTTCAGAAAATCTGAATCATCGATTTTTTCGTTTCTTCCTTTTAATACTCATTTTAGCCCATACATCACTATGGGAAAGTTTTAGACCTGACCCTCCGCCGACTTCTCCAACAGGTCATATGCCTCTGCGACAGTCAGGGAAGGCTGTGATTATTTGGAGAAAATTGCAAAACAAAGAAATGAGACGACAGACTAAGTCCATTTGACGATGATTGTCAGGTAAAATAATAAATATTCAAATCCACGTGATGCACCTTATAAATAGATATGCAGTTACGACACACCTTACATTCGAATGGCTAGATAGAGGCTCACTAGGAACGGGGAGCCACTAGTGCGATGTGCTGTCAACAGTTGTCAAAAAGAAATATACCGATATTGGATGTGGTTTCACAGCTAATGATTTTCCATGAAGTGATCGTGCAAATAAAACATAGACGCCCTTGTAATTTACAAGAGCAGTAACCACTTCTATATATGGTTTAAAAGGGTGTGTTGAACCTGTCAGAATGTCTTAGTCTGTGGAAGAAAATTTAGATTTTGCACTTTTCTCCAAATAATCACAGACCTTCCTGGCTATCGCAGAGGCATACGACTTGCTGGAGAAATCGGCGGAGGGTGAGGTCTAAAACTTTCCCATAGTCATGTATGGGTTAAAATGAGTATTAAACGCAAGAATCGAAAAAATCGATGATTCAGATTTTCTGAACGGAGTTTAGTCGTAATTTTAGGTGTTCTTAACCCTTGTCCTGATGAGCCCGGATATGCCTTATTTTCCAAACAATTAAGATCCAGATCAGATGGCTTCTGACAAAGCCATCTGATCAGGATCTACATTGTTTGCCATTTAGATTGTGAATTTGTTGCAATAATTTGCATCAAGTAATCTGATTGGTTGATAATCGGTAGTGGGTGTGGCAGATTAAAAATATTCAGCAGGACAAGGGTTAACAGCAGAATTTCACTGTATAATGTAGATTTACAAGGGTGTGTCCATCACACGGACTTGTTACATGATGTTTAACCCTTATCTTGCTGTTCACGGCAACCCCTATCTTTGGAAACAGTGTAGATCCAGATCAGATGGCTTCTGAAGAAGCCATCTGATCAGGATCTACACTGTTTGGCATTTAGTTTATGAATTTGTAGCAATAAATTACATCAAGTAATTTGATTGGCTGATAGACAGAAATGGGTGTGGCTTAAATGAATATTCAGCAAGAGAAGGGTTAAAACAGTAATTTGTACCTGTTGTATCTCTTCTACAACAGCTTCCCCTTCATTCACTGGGGCCATCACAGTGGGACCTGCGGTGATCTCAGCTGTCTGGTGACCAGGGACATCTATAGGAGATTCTGAAAGTAAACAGTTAAATGTTACAATTAACCCATTTTGTAGGGGAAACTCCAAAACATGTCTCCTGGCAAACAGTGCAGGCCCAGATCAGATGCCGCAGAATGCGGCATCTGATCAGGGCCTACACTATTTGCAAAAAGTTCAGCTATTTACCAAATAAATTTTAAGTGACACAACCCGTCACCCCTAAATTTTGAAATGGACTCCTACCATATTCATGTATAAGGTGACAGGAAGATTCCATTTGGTACAAAAAGGGTTAACAGAATGGTCACACACTAAGAGTTACCTTCCTTGCTGGAGACAACCAGACTAATTTTCAATTTCATCCTATTCTACTTTAAGCATTAATTATGTTCTTAACCCTTGTCCTGCTGAGCCCGGATATGCCTTATTTTCCAAACAATGAAGATCCAGATCAGATGGCTTCTGAGGAAGCCATCTGATCAGGATCTACATTGTTTGCCATTCAGATTGTGAATTTGTTGCAATAATTTGCATCAAGTAATCTGATTGGTTGATAATCGGTAGTGGACGGGCATATATGGATATTCAGCAGGACAAGGGTTAACTTAAGGAGAATTATGTTGTAACAATGACTACTTCATTCTTTTATACCTAGAGATTAATTATGGCTATAAATTTGAATCCCTAAATCTGTTTTGTCACATTATATAATGATGAAAATGATCAAAATTAAATAGAAAAACATGTCTGGTGTCTCCAACATGGCGGATCAAGGGAGAATAATCTTACAGAACTGTATGGTATGTAACCTGTCAATTCGAAAAATATTTTGATTAATTTTTGTTTTGAGAAAGCAAGAATGTATAGATTAAATTGAAAAATAATTTACAAAATGTATAAATTATATCATCATTTTTCAATGCGCGTCTGACTGGTGATCAGGAGGACGCGGGTTCGACTCCCGCCGGGGTCGGCAACATTCTTTCGTGGAGATTGATCATGAAACCTTTTCTACGGTCATTCTCTCCCTTCCGCTGATTCAAGAAGGGCAGTTGTCAGTTTCTGGCGAAAGAATGTGCACTGTACTGGTTAACCGCTTACGTATAAGCCTGCCCAGGAAAGTGTTGATAGGTAAACTGACCGGCTCAAAAATGACCTAAATAGTGTTGACTGGGCCGTTAAACTCCAAAAACAAACAAACAAATCATCATTTTTCTATATAATATATTCATTATTTGGATCCATCTTTAAACTGTACTGTATCCAAAATCTTGTTTTATTGAACTATGTTAAAATGAGGTGTTTGTGATCTTTCAGGAACACCAATGCTAGGTTTTCCTTCCAATACACAATACCGGTAAATTATATCAGTATGTGGTAGCTTTTTACTTTGATATCTACAGAAAAATTGTGTTACTTATTCTATTATTCTTTGTCTTCTTTTTTTCACAACTGAAAGTTTCATTTTTTTCCTAAACATTATTAGTTTATCTACTGGAAAAACTATTTTCCTTGATTTTATTGCAGAAATCATCACGCTGACAAGTCCGTGAAATGAACACCCCCTTACACCCCACTTTATATAGAGAAAACTGGGGTTTAGGGGGGTATACACTATTTTTCTTATTTCTGCTCCAATACATAGGTTGTGGGTACTCGTTAGAACCGCCTCACTGAGGCGGTTCTAACGAGCACCCTCAACCTATGTTTTCAACATTTATAATAAAACTATCAAGGATTTTCATCAGAAAATAGCCATTTTGGAGATGTGAAAAAATGCACTATGATGCACGGGTGTGTTATCGTAATGTTATTCTTGCCAAATAGTGAGCTACTATCTCTTATCATTATGATAACATATCGGTGTGACATATTGCATTCTTTTATATCTCCAGAAGGGTTATTTTATTTGATGAAAATTTGCAATATTTTTCTTATTTATACTCAACATAGGTTACTGGTGCTTGTTAGAACCACCTCATCGAGGCAGTTCTAATGAGTTCCAACAACCTATGTCCACAGTTCTAACGAGTACCAACAACCTATATCTTGGAGCAGAAGAAAGAAAAATAATGTACACACCGTAATCCCCCCCAGTTTTCTCTATATAAAGTGGGGTTTAGGGGGGGCGTTCATTACATGGACTTGTTAACATTATATGAACTAGAACAGTGTTTTCAGAGGAAAACATATGTCCCCCCACCAGTTTGAAGTCCAGAGCATCTTGACATTTCTTTTGTATATGGTCTTCTTACAAAAATTCTATATATCCACTCATTCAGGAAACTGAGTGGTTTCTTTTGTATATGGTCTTCTTGCAAAAATTCTATTCATCAACTCATTCAGGAGACTTGAGTGCTGAAAGCTTATTTTTTAACGTCTAAGTCCTGTGGTGACCTTGAAAATTGGGTCAAGGTCACCAAAATCTAATCAGTTCTTAAGCCGTTCCCACTTATATTATACCATGTTTGAACCAAATCCATCCATTGGTTCAGGAGAAACAGTGCAGATAAGCTTATTTTCAACAGTCTAGTCCCATGGTGACCTTGATAATTAGGTCAAGGTCATCAAAATCTAATCAATTTTAGAGACAATCCCACTTGTATTATGTACCAAGTTTGAACCAAATCCATCTACTGGTTCAGGAGATACAGTGCATACAAGCTTATTCTTAACAGTGCTAAGACCTGTTCAAGGTCACCAAAATCTAATCAGTTCTAGAGACTACCCCACTTATCTTATGTACCAAGTTTAAACCAAATCCATCCATTGGTTCAGGAGAAAGATGACAGGCAAGCTTATTTTTAACAGCCTAAGACCCGTGGTGACCTTGAAAATTGGGTCAAGGTCACCAAAATATAATCAGTCCTTGAGACCATCCCATTTATCTTATGTACCAAGTCTGAAGCAAATCCATCCATTGGTTCAGGAGATAGAGTGCAGACAAGCTTATTTTTAACAATCTAAGTCCCGTGGTGACCTTGAAAATTAGGTCAAGGTCACCAAAATCTAATCAGTTCTAGAGACTATCCCACTTACTTTATGTACCAAGTTTGAACCAAATCCATCCATTGGTTCAGGAGATAGAGTGCAGACAAGCTTATTTTTAACAGTCTTAGTCCTGTGGTGACCTTGAAAATTAGGTCAAGGTCACCAAAATCTAATCAGTTCTTGAGACCATCCCAATTATACTATGTACCAAGTTTGAACAAAATCCATCCATTGGTTCAGGAGATAGAGTGCAGACAAGCTTTTTTGGCCTAAAATTTGACAATGTTTTGAGCACTGTGACCTTGAAAATTAGACCAAGGTCACCAAAATCTAATCAGTACTTTCCCCCCTCCCAATGATGTATCTGTGTAAGTTTAATCAAAATCCATCCATCCATTCAGGAGATAGAGTGCAGACAAGAGGCAACGCGGACGCCAACGCCGACAGGATCCGCACCAAAACCAATATGTCCCCCTCCCTTTCGGGTGGGGGGACATAATTCTCGTCAAAGCAATAATCATAGCTCCAGATAAGAAATAAGCTTTAATATGCCAATCACACCAATTGTCATCTGCTTTGTCATCTGGTGGTAACTTTAAAAGCCATTTTCTTATTGGTCTACTGCAAACATAGGTTGTCGGTGCTCGTTAGAACCGCCTTAAAGAGACAGTTTTAACGAGTACCCACAACCTATGTCTTGGAACAGAAATAAGAAAAATAAGGTATACCCCAATAAACCCCAGTTTTCTCTATATAAAGTGGGGTTTGGGGGGTGTTCATTTCACTGGCTTGTTTACGTGATAGTAGAGAAAAGTGGCATTTTCAGGGCATACATGTACATCAGTTTATTTATTCTTGTTGAAAACATTGAATGTGGGTACTCATTACAACTGCCTCAATGAGGCAGTTCTTACAAGCACCCATAGTCTTAATTTGATAGATTCAAGTAGGTCACATAGGTTCTAACAAGCACAATCCACCACAATCTATCCTTGAAGCACAAAACACCAAACTGTCACAAATTCATCAGAAAATATTAGTTTTGGAGATATGAAACTCATTAAGTCACAGGGGGAAGCTCATTAAAAACCACAGCAACATGTTCATGGCACTATCACACGAAGCTGGTTATGTATGTACCTTGTCCTGCTGAATATTTTAATCTGCCACACCCGCTACTGATTATCAACCAATCAGATTACTTGATTCAAATTATTTCAACAAATTCACAATCTGAATGACAATGTAGATCCTGATCAGATGGAAGCCATCTGATCTGGATCTACATTATTTGAAAGATAAGGCATATCCGGGCTTAGCATGGCAAGGGCTAATAAACACAAGTACATGTATTCTAGCTACACAAGATAGTAACATGGTTGTCTTAGCAATAATAAACTCTAATTTATTGTTTTCATTAGTCTCCACCTTTTACATGTATGAGCCCCGCCGAGCTAACTTGTGTCTTCGAACATTCCGTCATGACAAAATTTATCTGCACATGCCCAGCCATTCAGAGGGGCCAGGGATATGGCTTTCTGTCTGAAGGTTCCTCTTGATTCACTGCTTGTTTGAGCGAGCAGCGAAGGTTCTGGCGAGACTGCGCGGATGCGCAGGCTCGCCTGAACCTTCGCTGCTCGCATAGGCGATAAGTACCAAAATCGCTTGACGGGCCCCGTATGATACACACATATTTGTTATAACACACTTCACTGTAACACTGTTTAGGATATAATACAGTTAATAACCCTTTTTGTACCAAATGGAATCTTCCTCCTTATATATAGCAGGAGTTCATTTTAAAATTTAGGGGCGTAAGGTTGTGTTTTCATCAAAATTTATTTGGAAAATGACTAAACTTTTAGCAAAAAGTGGAGGCCCTGATCAGACGCCGCATTCTGCGGCGTCTGATCTGGACTTGCACTGTTTGCCAGGGTACCCATTTTAGGGTTTTTGGTACTAAATGGGTTAAAGGTGGATCCGAAAAATGTATAGATTAAATAGAATTTTTTTTATTTTATAGTCTACTATATACTTGGGATATTTTGTTTCTTTGTTGGTACTGGAGTTTAATGGCCCAGTCAACATTATCAAGGTCATTTTTGAGCCGGTCAGTTTACCCTATCTACACTTTTCCTAGGCAGGCTTATACGGAAGCGGTTATCCAGTATTGTGTACATTCTTTTGCCAGAAACTGACAACTGCCCTTCTTGAATCAGGGGAAGGGAGAGAACGGACATAGAAAAAATTTCATGATCAATCTCCACAAAAGAATGTTGCCGACCCCAGCAGGTACTGAACCTGCATCCTCCTGATCACCAGTCAGACGTGCATCCGACTGAGCTACCGAGCGAGGCCAGCTTTACTTGGGATATAACACAGATGTTTAATTAACACAGTTTCTGATTTGGATCCAAAATATGTGCATACCTGTGATACCACCCTCATCAGGAGGGAGACTCCCTCATTTTGATGCTAATTTTGTCCAATTTATGCTAACTTTTAGTAAAATTTTGGAGTGACCCTCATTTGAACTGAGGATTTCCCTATATATTCTTTACATCTCCCTCATCACAATTGCAAATCTCCCTCATACAGTTAAAAACATTATCACAGGTATGGAAGTGTTAAAATGAGGGGTTGTGGTGTATTAGTACTGAGTAATTCACCATATTTGCATTATTTGCTGGCTCCCAGCTTGCACATTGTCAATATTGGAAAAACAGGTAACCAGACCCCACTGACCTTTCAAGGTCAGTGGGGTCTGGTTACCTGTTTTTCCAACACTGATAACCTTCAAACTAGGAACCAGCAGATAATGCAAATAAGTTGAATAGAGATCTGTTATCCAGAAAAGGAAGTTGCTGAAATAAATAAAATAACAAATGTATGTAGATCCTTAAAAACCCCACTTTACATGGATAAAGCAGGATTTACAAGGGTATACAGTTTCTAAATTCCGTCCAAATTAGGCTGGAGTTTCTTTTTAGAACCACCTCACTAATGTGGCAGCTAAAAGCCTAGTCACCATCCATATTTTGAGCATAAATTTGAAAACTATTTGGAATTTCCATCTGAGAAATACCTTCAGTTGAGATTTTCTTATCTACATACTTTAAAACATTGTTCTGAACCCGTTAAACTAACCAAATAAAAGTCCTACATATCAAAAGGCTACAAAAATCCTTCCATTTACAATGCTACAGCTGACCCATGTTTGGTCTAGACCAAATACAAATTCAAATTTGGCCTAGGCAGACCTGAATCTGGATATAGATTTCAATCTTGACTATAATATATATAATGCCTTTATAAGAAGTATTGCTATAAATACCTGTAATAAATGAACCAGTGCATGACAAAACAAACACGAAGCACTGTATGATCAGAGAAGACTCGGATCCGTCTGCGCGTTACCTCAGTCTACCCAGAGTCTTTGCTTTTTTTCCCCATGAAAGCCGAAAACCCATTGAATGCTCATGTGAAAAGTGAGTACAGTCAACCTTAAACAGTTTGAATACCTTTTGGAGCTTGAAAATTTGCTCGAAACAGGGGTAGTTTGAACAACTCAGGATCAATCATAGTACCAGGCCATGAGGGGTAATGGGATTATCTTTTTTATCTTAAGTAGAGTAAATGTATGTTGTGTGTACTCATTAGAATTGCCTCATTGAGGCGATTCTAATGAGTGTCCACAACAAACCTTTTCAGGATAAAATCAGAAAAAAATCCTTATTGCTTAATGATACTGGTTTGTACCCAGGAAGAGGAAGAAAAAAGAGGGCCACATGGAAGATTAGTACTTGTACTAAATGTGTTACCCTCTATAAAATAAATGAAGTCAATTATTATTATAATTATTATTTTATTATAAATGATCCTAAATATATGGCTATCTTGGGCTCTGGAAAATATTCGCATGGGACTCCATAACTAGTTTGAATCTGCCATGCTAAACAAACTCTCGGGGTTGGAGTTATAGAGGTTTCACTGTGATTTGATCAGTGTGTGGACTGGCAGGCTGATCTGAGCCTTTGCAGGTGCATGTGGTCTTCTTGAAGGTCGTTAAGAGTCTAAATGAATGGTGAGACTCCCATTTTCTATCAGATATTATTTGTCATGCATAAGATCTTATCATATAACGTCATTGTAATTTAGTGGATAATGCCATGATGCTGTCCATGACATCTTTAACCCAATGTTTTTCTTTTTAATTTTTCCAATGATAAATTTGATTTTAAGTTGCCATATGATATAATAATATATGATAAACAGCATCTTACACTTGTGATCATTTCATATGAAATTTATGAAACTCGCTGAAGGCTCGTTTCATAAATTTCATATGAAATGAAATGACCATTTAAGATCCCCTATATATGTCATAAGCTGCAGGTGCAGGTAAGCATGCATGCAGAACATTGGGTATGTAGGCAAATATTTGTAACACTAATGATTGCATTTTAGCTATGAAACAAGGTGTTTAACCCTTATCTTGCTGTTCACGACAACCCCTATCTTTGCAAACAGTGTAGATCCAGATCAGATGGCTTCTGAAGAAGCCATAGCTTCTGATCAGGATCTACACTGTTTGGCATTCACTTTATGAATTGGTAGCAATAAATTACATCAAGTAATTTGATTGGTTCAAAGTCAGAAATGGGTGTGTCTAAACTGAATATTCAGCAAGAAACTGGCTACTGGCTGGTAAATGGATACAGCATTGTGGACATTCAAACTTTAACCTAATATGCCAACAAAAAAAAAACACATGAAAATGTCATCTGTTTATGTTGTCTTCCACATCTTCTTGTAATGTTTTCTAATTTATTTTTGGATACAGGCAAAATGTGTGGACCCTGATCAGACTGCTCCTCTAGGAGCACAGAGTGCTCCTCTAGGAGCACAGAGTGCTCCTCTAGGAGCTGTCTGTTTTGGGTCCATACTGTTTGCAAGAATGACTTGTAAAGCATCCATCAGACAACAAAGCAGATGACAATTGTTGTGATTTGCATCTTATGGGTGAATAATACCCAAAACACTTTTCAAACAATATTGTTTTTGATAACAAGAATTCCGCCGAAGACTATGTCGCGCCTATGGGGGCGCAGTCATCGAACCATGATACGTCAAACATAGATGCTTGCACAAAAGATTCCATTCTCAAATGCAAGCTTGTACTAAGTATCATTCATGAAGCTCTAATAATTCTTGAGAAATGAACTTAACCATTAGAGTTAACGCTAGGGTGGTCGCAATATTTTACACAGTCAGTGAACCATGAAATTTAGGTCAAGGTCAAATATGGATGCTTGCATTTAAGTTGCCATCCCAATATTCAAGTTTGCACCAAATATCATTAATGAAGCTCTTATAGTTCGTGAGAAATAAACTTGACCATTAGGGTGAAGGCTAGGGTGGTCGCAATATTTTACAAAGTCAGTGAACCATGAAATATAGGTCAAGGTATGCTTGCATTTAAGTTACCATCCCCAGATACAAGTTTGTAACAAGTATCATTAATAAAGCTCTTATACTTCTTGAGAAATAAAGTTGACCATTAGGGTGAACGCTAGGGTGGTCGCAATATTTTACAAAGTCAGTGAACCATGAAATGTAGGTCAAGGTCAAATATGGATGCTTGCATTTAAGTTGCCATCCACAGATACAAGTTTGTACCATATATCATTAATGAAGCTCTTATAGTTCTTGAAAAATAAACTTGACCATTAGGGTGAACGCTAGGGTGTTCGCAATATTTTATAAAGTCAGTGAACCATGAAATATAGGTCAAGGTCAAATATGGATGCTTGCATGTAAGTTGTCATCCCCAGATTCAAGTTTGTACCAAGAATCATTAATGAAGCTCTTATAGTTCTTGAGAAATAAACTTGACCATTAGGGTGAACGCTAGGGTGGTCAAAATATTTTACAAAGTTAGTGAACCATGAAATGTAGGTCAAGGTCAAATATGGATGTTTGCATTTACATGTAACTTACCATCCCCAAATAGAAGTTTGTACCAAGAATCATTAATGAAGTTCTTATAGTTCTTGAGAAATAAACTTGACCATTAGGGTGAACGATAGGGTGGTTGCAAATGTTGACGCCTTGTTGAACGGACGGACAAACGAACGGACGAACAAACGGACGGAAAACCGGACGCCTATATCGCGCCATGCTGATAGCAGGCGCGACAAAAAAGAGTTTAAAAATGAAAACCAAAAATGTATAGATTATACGGAAAAATGTCCATTAATGGTCATTTTTCTGTGTAACATGTACATTTGTTTATTTAATAGGGTTGTTTAACTAACACTGTTTCTGGTCTGGGCCCCAACAATAGAGCAGTCTCTATTAATCCTTGACCTGCTCAATATTTAAATATGCCACACCCACAACTGATTATCAACCAGTCAGATTACTTGATGCAAATTATTGCAACAAATTAATAAACTGAATGACTAACAATGAAGATCCTGATCAGAGAAGGCATCTGATCTGGATCTAAATTGTTTGAAAGATAAGGCATATCCAGGCTCTCAGCATGACAAGAGTTAAAGCATATGCCCTCCCACAAATCCCAAAATTAGAATTATGTATGATGATTTAAGCATCAAACATCCTGCCTAATATTGAAAATGTCTCTGTACATGTTGTTGCTATATGTTATGTAGCAGTTAGCCTAAACAATAAGTGAGTTAAAGACTAGACCAAGATACTAGAGGACACAATTGTTTCTCGCTCAAAAGCTTGTTTTTAGCAGCTTTAACAGTGACGCAAAATAAATCACTATATATACATTATCATATTATTGCAAAGTGAGCATATTTGGTCATTTTTCTACATAATCTATGTTTTGCAGATCCATTTTAAACTGGGTTATGTCCAAAACTGTGTTATAAAAGTGGTTTAATTGTAAATGGTGTGCATGACAGTCATGCTGTAGGCCCTGTAGCATATGGTGACAAAGTCATTCACCATCGGTTAAAACAAGAAGTCACAACCTTTATAATATGGTGATGGAAAAATAGTCATTCACCATTGGTTTAAACTAGAAGTCAAGCAGTAGGTCTTATACCATGTGATGACACAAAGATAAAGCTATTGTCAATTGCTTTAACCTAATTATTGAATTTAATCTAACTTTTAAAAAATTCTAACTGTAGCATGCAAAAACTGGAAGCATTTTCTTTTCTTGTCCTGAAAAGAATTCTAAATAAAGAAAGTAATAGCATGCATATCTGTTGGTATATTTGAAGTTATCTTAAGCCTGAATATATAATTAAAATGACATTATCTCCAGAAACTAGAATTTCAATAATACAAACATAAGTATTATCAAAAGACAAAGCCATCTATCATGGCTTTGTATAATACAAAGATTCAAACAAACTTCCTTTCCTTTAATCACTCCCTATGACTCCCAACTGAGAATTAAACTAATTTAGGTAATTTGCATATTTTTCTGGTTTTACACCCCAAAAATAAAATAATTACAAATTCATACTAACAATCTTTTGCCAAATATAGCATTATAGAACTTTTATCTTTATTTGTGCATTCTTTCATGATTAAAGTAGAACATTCACAATTATAATTTTTCTAAAATATCTTTTGTTCACAACTATATTCCCAAATGCTTTTATAATAGTACACTTTTAAAAATATATCTAAAATACACTTGTGAGTTACTCTGAAGTAAGATTATTGTGGCACCATAAGTATCAGTCTAAAATGCCCCCTCAAAACATGTTATAATTTCTATTTAAGATAGAACTTATAAATCCCAACTTAGAACATAATAGCATATCATTGGCTAAAACAGCAACATAGGGAGAAGCTCATAGGATTAACACAAACTGGAAAAAGCACATCTGGTGATGGAAGTAATGCAGAAGTTTAGGTCTGCATGACAAAAATGAGAATTTCAATCCTAAATAAAAAGAGGAGATTTATATCAGCAGCAGACTAAACAACTGAGAAATCACATTCACCAAACATATGCAGGGTTTATGTAGTCAGTGTTTGTTCCTTTAGGCACTTTTTCAATTTACATAACAGAAGAACGAACACTACCAATCTGCCTACCCATGATATTATGATTCCTAGAATGACTAATTTTTCTGATGTAGATGCACACTTTTGTGACTGCATACACCTAGACTGCCATCTATCTTTTTACATGTTAAGTGACAAAAACATTTTTTTCCAATTCTCATTTAATCTAAATTTATTCATTTGTCTTTTTGTTCATATGTACGAGTTATTAGGGAATGTGTTGCCACCTAAAATTCATTATGGATATTCTGTATATTGGTGTATGACTTAATTTACAATTATTTCTTGTTACATGCAGAAATCACACCTACAAATGGAAGATATGTCACTGTATGTCTAACAAATATGAAAACCCAAATTATTCACACTATTTCAAGTAAAACGGGGCAGGCTGGTTTCAGATTAATGGGAATCACCTGTTTCAAAATCTTCCATCAATACAAAAAAATTGTATTATTATAAATTCTTTTGGGTAAGGTCTCTCTTATTGTTCTTTATCCTTAACTTCCTGAATTTGGTCTTTCTGCCCTGCTGTTGGCTTGGGATGGCCTTGTTCATGACTTTTCCTAAGTGGCTTTTTCTTTCTATTTACCTTATCCGTGCCTAATTCAAACATCCACATGAATAAACTATGTGAAAAAGACCAGAAATATGTTTGTTTGTTTGTTTGATTGACGTTTAGCATACCTGTCAACACTATAGGACATTTTGGAGATGTTGCTTCCAATTTTGTTGGACTTTTACTCGCCATAGCGAAAATTAGATCATGTTTGAGGATTAAACATGATGAAACATGTTAAAACATGTTTTCTACAACTAGGATCATGTTAGCTAATCATGTTTAAAAAACATGTCTGATCATCAAACATGATTCAGGGTAAAAATGACCTTTTTTCACTAAAAGAATAATAAATTCTGCAATTCAATTTTAAAAGGTTAAAAGTACAATACAAACATATGATGTATTTTTAACTTAGTTTTTCAAATATGCTAAAAGAAAATCAAACATGTTCAAACATGGCTGAACATGATAGATTTATGGTTAACAGTTTTAGCATTACCTGCTGCATCAAAGTTCTTATTCATGTTCAAACATGTCTGAAAATGTTCTGCTAATCCTTTACACCCCATGGCATTGTTAGATTACCAAGGCTGTGAGAACCCTTATAGAAATGCAGTTTACACTGGAATTGAAGCATATCTGCTGCTATTCTGCTGCATTCATACTGCATTTGTACTGTATTCTGCACTCCTATATTGCAGCACATCTGCAGTACAGATTACATCATCATGCTGCCTTGCAGCATATGCTGCAATTAAGCATACTGCAAATTTATGCTGACAATCTTCTTCAATGACTGATTGTATCTTGCAGCATATACTGTTATTAAGCTGCAGGTTCATGTTGCCTTCATACTGCTTTCATATTCCTTTGCAAGTATTGATTTGATATGCATTTCTGTAAACATTGTTAAAACATGATTGTGAAATGTTCAAACATGTTTCAATCATGAAACTTTTGCTATGATGTCATAATGTGACATCATCACTCAAGGGACAACACTCTAGTTCACTTCCTGTTCCTGATGCCAATACATTTGCAAAGCAAGGAAAAGGTTTAGCTCTGTTTAAATCTGAATGAATCTTTGACATCTGAAAATTGCCAGACAAGTGAAAGCCATGATCAGATGCTAGAAGGGTCAGAAGAGCTAGAAGGCTGCCTTTGAGAAGGATTTCTGCAGGAGCTGATCCAAAGAAGCAAAAGTAGCCTGACCATTTTGTGGGCCATGAAGAAACCATATTTTCAGGTGGATATAGATACAGGTACATGTATAGTTGATGTAAAAAAACAACAACAGATATTATTCATTTGGATTAATATGCACTTTGAAAATCTGCATTTGGACCCTCTGAGTCATCGCTCTAGCGCTTACATTTCTTCACCGATTTCAATATAACTTCACAAAAATGTTCCTTATGACAATATCAATGAGTTCCACTTTCAAGGTCAAGGTCACTGTGGCTATTTGAATAATTACAGCAACATTTTAAGGTGTCCCAAAAATTTATGATTACGGTAATTAGTATGCATAAATAATGGAGATTAATTGGCAAACAGAGAAGACCCTGATCAGAGTGCTCTCTATGGATCTGCACTATTTGCAGATGGCTGACTGTCCGAAAACTCAGTCCATTACGGTATCCTGTGAAAAGGTTTATCATATGGCATCATTGATGTAAAGTATTCATGACATTTGTTTCTAGAATGTGTAGAAGTTTGATCCAGAGTTGTGTATCGATTCTAAGATTTTGCCATGCTTTTCTGGGTTATGACCCTCTGGGAATTTTGTGCCGCAGATCGTGAGTACGTTTTCATATCGCTTAACTGGTGCTGTTTTTAAACAGCTAATAAAATTTAATCCGCACTGACCATGTTTTGTCTTGGCCGGTGCCCATGATCGACATTAGTCTGTGCCCATGATAGATTTGTTACCATAGCTAGCTGTAACCACATGTGTAATAGCACTTAGGCAACTTAAGCAAGACTTAGGTAATGTCATGACGCCATGTCATCCAGATGTATTTTTGCTGAATAAATTACCGTATTCGCCCTAATTACTGCACTGTGCGCTTAGTTTTTTCAAAATCGTGTCAACAAATCACGGTGAAAAATCTACCTAATTAGCGCAAACTCGATGCAAAAACACTAGCTTTCGAGATGATGCATACTGATATTTAAATGGGATTGAAAAGGATACTAAAGCATTGCCTTCACTGTTGAAGAAATAACGTTAGGTTTTCTTTATAGATTTACTGTGAGAGTGTCTAGGGGGAGATTACTGTAAAGTGTATGCTTATGTATTTCCTTTTCAGAAATAGCTTTGGTGTGCGCTTATAGGAGCATGTGCTGTAATTAGTGCGAATACGGTAGATGTATTTTTGCTGAATAAATTTCAATATCAAAGGAGTTAAAATATTTAAATTGACCATATTAGTATATGATTAACAGAATCTTAAACTTGTGGTCATTTCACAACAAATTTATGAAACTCATTGTTTCATAAAGTTTAATATGAAATGACCGCTGGTGTAAGATATTTTATTAATGTGAAAGCTAATATCAGGCAAACAGTGCAGACCTAGACGAGATGCCACATGAGGTTGTCTCATCAGTCACTGTCTACAGTACTTGCTTTATAAACCACAATTTGTTAAAGTGTTATATGAAGATAAAATGCTGAAAACCCTAAATTAAAGAACAAACGTCCTATCATTTTTCAAAGCTCATCTTTGAATATATTTTGGGGTATTAAAGCACCTTGCACATTACTGAAAGTTGTGAAGTTGAGGTTAAACATGTAGATCATAAATGAATATGGTCAAACATGTTTGAAGATGGTTAAACATGTTCAAACATGATTATATTGGTGCTTGAAGATGGTTAAACATGTTCAAACATGATTATATTGGTGTTTTAAAGATGGTTAAACATGTTCAAACATGATTACACTGGTGGATTTAACATGTTAAAGATCAATGATATATTGGTGTTTGAAGATGGTTAAACATGTTCAAACATGTTATAGTGGTGGATTTGACATGTTGAAGATCATGTTTGAACATGGTCAGACATGTTCAAATGATGTTAAAGAACATGATTGGAAATGTCTGAACATGTCTAAACATGTTTGTAATGCAAATATTCAGGTTGCATGTAACATGTTTAAACATTTTTTTACGTGTCTAGTTCTATGATCATTCAACATGGCTGAACATGTTTGACCATGGTGCCATTTAACGTACATGTCCAAACATGTTTAAATGTGTTCATAACATTGTCAGAACATGTTTAATCATGTCCAAATATCATGTTCATACATGTTTAAAACATGTTCAAACATGTTTCAATCATGAAATTTTCGCTATGGTAATATACCGAGATGAAATGACATCTCAAGCCCTGATGCCCCATGAAACCAACAGGGTTTATATGTATGGATGGTCCGACTTGCACCACTTTGCCTGGGCAAGCTTAGACCCTTTAAGTGGTTTACCAGTACTCATGTGTGGTGGGTTTTAGCTCTGCATGGAAGAATCATGCAGCCCAATCTATTCTTTAAGCCCCGTTATGTACATGTATGTAAAAATTCATACAGCTTTTACATCTGTAAATGCAATGACAAAGCCTGGTATATTTATTTACTGTAATCAAATGACTAAAAAGATAATAATTGTAATAATAGCAAATCCACATGGAGGCTTCCAAGATCAATAGTTCAAGATAGCAAAATGCAGAGCAAAATGACTGAGCACAAAAAAGGCAAACATGAATCATGAATGAGTCACACTATGAGGGCAACAATAAGACATTAAACCAAAATAAAATAGCCAGTTGCATCAGAGCTGAGAATTATTTCTTATCATCCAAAGCATAATTGACCATACTTATTATTACTATTACTCATAATTGACCATGCTATTACTAAATAGTCTGCCCACTTCAGCTACTTTCAGTAGTTTTTTCTGCTGAATCCCAAGCAAGTTGTTCCTTTGTAATTGCATATGTTAACCCTTATCTTGCTGTTCACGAGCCATCTGATCAGGATCTACACTGTTTGCCATTCAGTTTATGAATTTGTAGCAATAAATTACATCAAGTAATTTGATTGGTTGATAGACAGAAATGGGTGTGGCTAATCTGAATATTCAGCAAGAGAAGGGTTAATTGGCATTGTGTATTTAGTGCACATGTTTTGTGTTCTTGTGCATGCCTTTATGTCATTGTCTTCTATTATCTTTTTTGGTTGCTTGAGATGGCTGTACTCTTTCTTTGTGGCTTATCAACAGGAACTTTTTTTTCTATTTTGTGAGTTCAAGAACCATTCATTCTAGAAATGTTTAAATATTTTACAGAGCGATGCACAATTACAGATTACTAAATTACAGATACCAAACGTAAGGGCTGGATTTACATCAAAGTCATATGCGAGTCAGTGATGTCACTGAGCTATTTACGTACATGTACGTATTTGCTTAAAATAGGATTGTTTGTTTACAATTAACACAATGCAGTATGATGTTTGATAGTATGCTACACTTGATTGTGTGGTAAAAAGATTGGGCAAAATTGTCCAAAGCTTTGTTAACTTAACAAACTTGTTAATGATCAACATATGAACTGTTCAAGCAATTTCAATATCACAAAGCATTTTTGCTAAGCACGATTCTGTCACATATTCTTGAGAAATGGACTTGTTTATAAGGCTGTATGAACAAATGCACTAACAAACAAATTAATGGGTGGCAAACCAACCATGCTTAACCCTTATCTTGCTGTTCACGACAACCCCTATCTTCGGAAACAGTGTAGATCCAGATCAGATGGCTTCTGAAGAAGCCATCTGATCAGGATCTACACTGTTTGGTATTCAGTTTATGAATGTGTAGCAATAAATTATATCAAGTAATCTGATTGGTTCAAAGTCAGAAATGGGTGTGGCTTAAATGAATATTCAGCAAGAGAAGGGTTAAAGCAGGCTTGACAAAAATGCAAACCAAAAATACATCTATTTTTCTGCAAAAATTTGAGTTTTGCTGCATAAGCTGAATTTAACTAATTACTTCATTTACTTTGAACAATTATGCCCTGATGTACATGATTATATTAAAATTGTAAATAAATAAGGCACAGCATCACGAAAACACGCCTATATAATATTGACCCCCTTGAACCCCACTTTTATAAAGTAAAACTGGGGTTTCCGGGGGTATACCTTATTTTTCTTATTTCTGCTCTAAAATATAGATTGTGGTACTCGTTAGAACCGCCTCGATGAGGCGGTTCTAACGAGTGCCCACAATCTATATTTTGAGCAGAAATAAGAAAAATATCACAATTTTTCATAATAAAATTTTCATTTTTTTGGAGATAAAGGTGGCAATGTATTTGTATAGACGTGTTTACGTAATGGAAAGCAATTTAAGTTTTCAACCTTTTGGTAAATGGATACACTTTCAAGACAAGCCAGTCTTGGCTTAACCCATTGTATACTGTTGGACTTTTCCATTGCTCTATGTTGGAAAAGTCCATTTGTCACATAAGGGGTGTCATGCCTATTTTTCTGTTTTTATTTTATTTTCCACAGAAATTTCTGTTAGCAAACATTGCAGGCCCTGATCATGCTGCTGTCTCGAATGTTTTATACTTTCCAATAGGACGTTGCCATATATATTCAAACTTCAACAGCTTGAACAGGCCCTGTGCAGGTCCCGTGAGGCATCTGATCTGGTCCTGCACTCCATCAAGAAAACACACTATATAATTTTGACCCCCTTGAACCCCACTTTTATAAAGTAAAACTGGGGTTTCCGGGGGTATACCTTATTTTTCTTATTTCTGCTCTAAAATATAGATTCTGGTACTCGTTAGAACCGCCTCGATGAGGCAGTTCTAACGAGTGCCCACAATCTATATTTTGAACAGAAATAAGAAAAATATCACAATTTTTCATCATAAAATTTTCATTTTTTCGGCGATAAAGGTGGTAATGTATTTGTATAGGCGTGTTTGCATAATGTTTGCCATGCTATCCCTTTAGGGATTTCCCCGCATGCAATGGGTTAATCATGTTAGTTGGAACTGCAAAGGTTAATTATAATGTCAGGTCATAAGGCATGAAAGGGATCAGTTCAGGATATCTTTCGAATCTTCTAAAGGTTATGTTGTGTGTACCGGTACTTGCTTAACCCTTTATGTACCGAATGGAATCTTCCTCCTTATATATAGCAGGAATCCATTTTAAAATTTAGGGATGTCAGTTTGTGTTTTCATCCAAAATTTATTTGGAAAAGGACTGAACTTTTAGCAAACAGTGTAGGCCCTGATCAGACGTCGCGTTCTGTGGCATCTGATCTGGGCCTGCACTGTTTGCCAGGGTACCCTTTTTGCATTTCTGGTGCTTTGAGTGGATTTTGATCAGCACACATAACCTTAACAACCTTTATAAATTATCATAAATATATGGAAATATTGTGCTACTGAAAGATTACCCTAGGGATGCAAGAGTATGTTCAAATTGGCCATGGTAAATAGAGAATACCAGGTTTGTGTCATTTGATATCAAGTTTATCAGGCAAGGCTTCGAGAACGCTTGTACATGCGTTCTAGAAGCCGAGCCTGATAAACTTGATATCAAATGACACAAACCTGGTATTCTATTTATCAGTTTATCCCCTTGTACACGCTTAAATTAGCAATTTACCATCAGTTATTGATTGTCCTCAGTGTGTCGCAGCATTCTGGCAGACATAATATATTTAGTATCCGCTGACCATATTTTTCCTATAATTTTTTTTTTTCATGCAATTTTTATATTTTTCCCATTAACAATAACTTTTTTGTCAATTTTCTAGTAGTCCGTTCATTCATAAAAGTGCAATGTCACGTTGACATGATAAAGCTCACTTGTCCTGAGATAGCATATCTTTATCAGGTCAATGCGTTACAATGCAAAATATATAGGGGGTAACTGATAAAAAGGCCATCCATGTTTTTCACTGTATTCACAAGGCCATTCCAATTAATATTCACAGAGCATTTAGTTTCAAGTGTATCCATACACCATAAAGAATCCACTCCAAGCTATGTATCAAGCTGTGCTTATTGGGTCTTTTTATTAACATAATTACTCTAAATATTGAAACATCATCCAGGACCCAGTTTTTCAAAAGTAATAAGTTGACATATC
Source organism: Lucinisca nassula (assembly GCA_963580285.1). NCBI lineage: Eukaryota > Metazoa > Mollusca > Bivalvia > Lucinida > Lucinidae > Lucinisca > Lucinisca nassula. The sequence goes on from OY757018.1 coordinate 115,537,323, forward strand.
TTTAAAATTTGATTATTTTATATTGCAAATATGTATACATGTATATGTTTTGCTGAAAACATACATGTGTGAGTTGCTTTATCAAATGCAAAAGCTTCTTGCATTTTTGCAGCCAAAATATCTATGTATTAGATATTGACCTAATGCTAGGTCAATTAATGATATGGCCACTAACAAGTTCATTATGCCAATGAAGCTTTGAACAACTGGAAATTACTCAAATTAATGCTTAAACCTTGTCCTGCTGAATAGTTTAATCTGCCACACCCACAACCGATTATCAACCAATCAGATTACTTGATGCAAATTATTGCCAGAATTTCACAATCTGAATGACAAACAATGTAGATCCTGATCAGATGGCTCAGAAGCCATCTGATCTGGATCTACAACATCATGATTACAAGTCCATGAAATGAAGACCCCCCTAAACCACACTTTATATACAGAAAAATGGGGTTTACGGGGGTATACATTATCTGCCTTATTTTTGCTCAAAAGCATAGATTATGGGTACTCGTCAGAACCACCTCATTGAGGCAGTTCTAACGATCACACACAATCTATGTTGAAAGCAGAAATAATAAAGATATTATCATTTTAACTTATATTTATCAGTTTCTGACACCATGTTGGACGCCATTATTTCTTACAGACATGTTTTCCTAATGTTGTTTGAATGATAAGATCCAGGCTCAGCAGGACAAGGGTTAATTTGCATATATTGAAAGCACCCTGCCACAGAATCTGAAAGTAGTGCAGAACCTTATTAGAATGTTCCATAAGCTACATTCTGATCTGGAATTTCATGCTTTGCTTGGCATTTGTGTCTCAACATTTAGATTAATTACTGTATTTCAAGAAAACTCCAACTGACAGCCTGCCAAACAATGGGTGGACATCAAAACTGGTCTAAAACATAAATGGAGAATCTGTCTTTTTTTCAGAGATGCCTTTGAAATACAAGTACAGTGCATGCAGTTTTTATGAGAACATGAGAATGTGCATTGCAAATTAGGTACTCCTTCAGTTAAAGTTCATATAAAGCCAAGTAAAGGTATAACTACAAAAGAGCAAAACTAATATAAAATCATAGCAATTCAAGAAACAAGCAGCTCTTCACACTGTATGTAAAGCTTAACATTGCCTTTGTCACCTAAAACAATGGTTTAATCAATTAGGTTTGCCCTTAGGAAGTCACTTATGAACCAATACTGTAGCATTAATTGAACCAAACAATTCCTTCTTTAAAATGTGTACCTCAAGCCTACTTTAATCCTTTCATGATTTAAACGTACACATACTGATCTTGATTTAATAGGATGGCAGGGTATCAGTTTCAGAAAAAGAGCAAATTATCGGTCAAGAAAAATAATGAGATGTTATCCCGCTTTTGCAAGGGAGGTTACTACTGTTTCACTACCTGTCTGTTGCACAGTAGCTCCAGTCTCACAAACCATCATTGCCGCCAAAACATCCGTCTCCTTGAGCTTGGGGGACATGTCAACTTTCGGAACATCCGCTTCTTTTCCAGCCGTAAGACCTTCGTAAGCATGTGGCTCATGATCATAAGAAGCAATAACTTCACTCTTTACAACTTCAGTTTTAACAACCGGAGCTTCAGATTTAACAATTTCTTCAGACTCTTTCACAAGAGCTTCCCGAGACTTAGGAAACTCACGTGACTTGCGCTTTTCGGGGTCTTTAGATTTTTTAGGCTCAACAGAAGCAGATGTCAAAGTTGTGTCTGGAGGAAGGGTAGATGCCTTTGCTGCAAAACGTAAGTTAGTATTCAAAGCATGCAAACATTTAGTAGCTAGAACAAGATGTCAATAATAATTACAAGACAATGGAGTGTGTTTATGCATGTTGTCTAACTAGGTCAAGATCACATATTTTGCAACAATCTGTTTATCATTCAAGTATATATATGAGAAACATTGGAACTTAATTATTTTGTGTTTACTAAGAAACATGATATGCAACATTTTTTTCTTTTCATTTCAGTAAAGGGAAAGCTTTTATTCTGTACTGAATGGTTTTTAGATATACATATTTGTTAAAGCTGATTTAATTGAAGTCAGCCTGGGCCAGCTATTCAAAGCATTTTTAGCTTACAAAATTAGTGGCCAAAATGTTAAATGATCTGCCAAGTATAACAGGTTTTCTTCCTGCAAATATGTGTGTAGTGTTTGCATATGCAAAAGCTACTTATATTATTTCAGCAAAAATATATAATATTTGCCCAGTTAAATTATCAATTTTTTTAACAATACGTTAATGACATCACTTGGTTTTAATAATTGGCCCCAGGTGTTTCCTAGTTTATAGCACAGCTAAGTGTCAAGACTGACCTTATTTCCGTTCTGAGAAACTGACCCGTTAATACAGTAGTGGGAATATTTCATCACACACAAAATAGAAGTGGAGGCAATGATCAGGAATCGATACAATCAACCCACAGCTCCCATCAGAGACACCAAAGAGAAAGACACACAAACATGAAACAACAGACCCTAATGGAAACACCAACAGCGAAAAGCCAAAAGGACAGTTACTTTCCCATAAAATTTTGACAAGGCCAGCAAATGAGCATAGAGATGATAAATAAGCATGCATTCTCCTTTCACCTTATTAGTACTTTCTTTTAAATATCTAAAGTACATGTGTTTTGAACTTAATGCTTCTTTTAGAACAAGTCATTATAACTTGTACATGGCCTGGGTAATCACTGAACTGTACATTCCTGCAGACTGAGACATGAAAGAGTAATCATTGCCATGTGTCTGTTCCGAGTCCTCACAACAAGCAATGTGTTACTTACATTTTTTTCAGAACGAAAAATAAAGGCATGAGCTGTTTGCCACAGAGAGACTCAAAAATTTAATTAATGTTATTTAAAGCCACAAATCATTTTGGAGAACTGGACACTAATACATACCAAGACAAACAATCTTTGCACTGAAAACTGTAAGACCTGTTTAATTTTGTAAGGTTTCATGAAAGTTTAAATGAAACCCTAAGAAAAATATTTCCCAGCCACGAACCAGTTGTTTAAAGCAAATTATGGCTCAGTCTCCCCGTTAAAAGTAGAAGTAAAACAAAGATCAGGAATCGATACAATTAACTTACTCCACCCATCAAAGACACCAAAGGGAAAGAAATACAAACATTAAGCGACCAGACCATAATGGAAACCTAAACAAAGGAAGGCCATAAGGACAGTTACTTTCCCACAAAATGGCCATATGGCCATCCAAAATTAAAAGACACAAGTGATACACACAGTAAGTAACAAACAACAACATAAATAAATCGCCACAGAAGAACCGCCTTGGAACGGTCAGTGGAAAGATTTCCACTGGGGGGCTTAAATCGATTTTACGTGGCCACAATCCTCGCCCTTACTTCCGTCGCGATTTAGACAAATAATTTGTTCAGTCCGCATGAAGGCCTCCTAACTCATCAGTGCAACATCTCCGTGAACACAAAAAATCAAAGAACCACAGAGGTGAGACAACGGTGAGGACTCGACAGCAAGAAACCACTGAAATGCTGGAGCAAAAGAAAACCAACAGTTAGACTCCGATGGGCCCGACCAGAGACAGAGCATCAGGCACCAACCAACATTACCAAGAATTAGATCTCTCTAATTCTCAATATGCCTTTACGTTGGAGCCGTCATAGATTCTGAGGCCTGACCCACCGGCGTGCAATTAAAGAGGGAAGCAGAGTTGCCAACCTTGATTGGGTTAACTACCATGCATGCAGTCTGTCGTATAACATCCATGTTGTACCCAATCTTTTTATATCAAAGAATGATTTTAAGAAATTGGGTGCTGAAGTCATTGTGGTTATATATTTTTCTGAATTTATATACTAAGTCACCATAAAATTCGGGTTCCGATATACCCGCTGCAGAAGAGATTTAAGTCCAATATTGAAGTTTGAAATTAAATCAGAATGGCGTCTATAAAATTTTGAAAATGCTTTGCGTAGTTTATGGTACCGATAACCCTGATTAAGAAGTTTAGCCGTTAATAATTAATTACGAGTGTTGAAGTCAGTTACATGACTACACACTCTAGCAAATCGAATTAATTGCGAAATATAAACGCCATAGGATGGCGCACGAGGAACATCACCATCCAAAAAAGGAAAATTTACAATTTCAAAATCAAAGTCATCGCGTTTATCATAAATTTTGCACGAAACAAACCCATCTACAATAGATAGATGTAAATCCAAAAACGGGGCCTCGGTATCAGAAGAATTTGCTTTATTTAACTGAAGTTCTGGGGGGGGTAAATCTGACTGATCAAACCATCGAAATAGGTTTTATCAATATTTAATATCAATAAAAGTCTCCCCATACATCATCATAGTGCAGATCATATTTTCTTGCACACCAGACAAGGAAATCCGTGATTTTACCCTGGGATAGAAATTTATGTTCTCAGACCCTGGTGTTCCAACCCAAAATCGAATATAATTGCATGTTTGACAAATGCACTGGTTGAATACGACCTTGTATGCGCTGTCGTTAAGGTTGACGTCACAGCACCTAACGTGACATCACTAAACATTCTTGTAGTGTCATCACAATATGGCGGACGTTGGTATCCGAAGTGACTGCAACATTAAAATCCGAGCTAAAAAATGGAAGGTGTGCAAGAACAAGAATCCTATATGGGTGTAAGGGGTGGATAGAAAAATCTGTCCCTCAGGATCACTGTCCAGCATCACTCGGCTTTCGGCAAGCCTCGTGATGCCGGACAGTGACCCTTGGGATGGATTTTTCTATCCACCTCTCACACCCATATAAGATTCTTATATTCTGGTCCCTTGGGATCATTGAGTTCATTTAGAATCATTTTGAAAATCATTTTGAGTTCTGCTTAAGCCAGTGCTAAAGGAGGTGGCCGGTGTTGCACATTTCAGTACTAGTCATGAACAGACTCAATAAAACTGAGTCTGCTATTTTTGTTTATTTGGTGTATTCTTTGCTTCCAACTTATTTAGCTATCATTGTTAAATTTTACATCATTTGATACCGTATTAAGACCAATACTTTTGCTGACAATGTATGTGAGAAGCTTTTGCAACTCATTTTTTTCAGGAAAAAGAAAGCATGCCAGAACAGTTTACGTTTGGCCAATTAATGAGTTTTTAAGCTAACAATGCTTTGAACTACTGGGCCCTGACCAAAACAATTTTATTAAAATATTGCTTTTTGAGATTTTATGCAATATGCGGTTCTTGTTCATAAAGTCTGAACTTTAAACCGGCAAATTGAAATTTGATCACAGTGAGACTTGGCATGTCCATCACAACCTCTTTATAACACTATTAATGAGGTCCGAAGCAGAAACCATGTCAGTTAAACAACAGTGGTATATCCAAACAAAAATGTATAGATTATATAGAAAAATGACCAATTATGGTCATTTTTCTACATAATCTATAAATGGTCATTTTTCTACATAATCTATACATTTTTGGGATCCATCTGGAAACTGTGTTATATCTAAAACTGTGCTTTATTGACAGTGTTATAATGAAGTTGTGGTGTTACGTATCTGAATTATCCAGTGAGCAACAAGCAAAGATTCTAGCTGGACTGCCTAGGATCACAGACTGGCCTGAGTCTTCACTGGTCAAACAGGATTCTTGTAGGTGTTACTGTGTCTAGACATACTGTATTTACCCTAAATATTCAGACTACTCAACTCCTTACCATACTGTTTCTAAATTTGAACAAGTACAGTTTACTAGTCAACTTTGTGTTTAACGATAGCCAGATAAGTGGGAAACAGTGTAGATCCTGATGAGACGCCTCATTCTGTGGCATCTCATCTGGGTTTACACTGTTTGTCCAAATACATAGGGTAAATATGGTAATGGGTTACGATGAGAACACAATCTCATACATGCCATCAACTCTGAACAGCAATCTACCCAACTAGGTAAATTTTAGGCTATGATAGAATTTGGCCTGATTCTTCAAAAAGACAATTTCTAAATCATTAAAATATATCAAACACTGCTTGAGTAATAGCATTGTAAACTTGCAACTGTTATATTTATTATTTATGTTTATTTCTCCATAAAAAAATTTTACAGCAGAAGGCATGGAAAAAAATCACCAACAATATTCTTCAAGTTTTTATTATAACAAACTAGAGCTGTCGGTGAAACTGACTAGGGCCCCGGCAGCGCTATCAGAGGAGTAGTAAAAATTTGTGGACGGACAGACGGACAGACAGACAGACAGATGGACGGACAGAGTGATTACTATAGGGCACCCACACTTTCAGTGCGGGGCCCTAATTATTTGAGATATTGCATGCCTGCACTTGTGTATTTTGGATTAATTATGTAACCAATATAAATGATTATATAACCAAATTAATTCAAATTCTAGCAGTTACGGAATTACAAATTAGTCTGTTACATGATGGTGATGATTATTATGGTGATGATGATGATGATGATGATATGATGATGATGAATATGATGATGATGATGATGAATATGGTGATGATGATGATCATGAATATGGTGATGATGATGATGATGATGATGATGATGATGATGATGATGAAGAGGAAGAAGCTGATGTTGAGGATGTGGGTTTTTCACAGCCCTTTGAGAGAGCACTTCAACCAATATTGAGCCAAAGGACAATACTGAAAGCTCTGTAACAGAAAACCATTTGCAGCCATAAAGAACCATGCCTGTGATGTTCCTAAGCTGTTGCTAAGGTAGGAGTCATGACTGGTCAATGATTCAATAAGATTCTGCAGCATTGTGGAAGAGTCAGAAAATCTATTTTATAGATGGGCCAAGCATAAGCAGATGGAAAGCTCACATTACATACATGAAGCTATAAAGTTTGACCATTATTTAATTGAGCCGTAGAATGAGAAAAAAAAAAGAAGCTTTTTTTGCCATGTCATCAAATGTAATAGTAATTTAGAGAACACATACTAATAAACTGCAAAATATAACACAATCTCACTTATGTATGAGCAATAGATGAATCTACAATGAAACAATGCAAAATACCATTTTAATCAGAGTAATATACCATTAACCTACAGTTTCAGTAATGCATGACAAACATATTAATCAACAATGAAATATCCCCTTAAACCATAGATATAAGAATTATATATACCATTAAACTGCCAAATTCAACAAAGCAAGATTAATGCATGAACCTACTATCCAATGGCCACTAAATACTGCAGTCATGAGAACTGTATATCATGAAATTACCAAATATAGTACAGTTTCCACCATATAGATGAGTAATGCATGAAGCTAAATAAAATGAAATACCACTACATACAATAGAATGTGACTGAAAGACCACTAAAATGCCAAATATTGTACAGTTTCCAGTATGCATGAGTGATACCACTAAATACCATATTAGTTACAACAATTAAAATTATGCCAATTTGATATGGACAGCCAGAACCAAATTATGAACACAAAACATATAACATTAGGAAAACATGTCCATGTGATATAATGGCAGCCAACATGGTGTCAGAAATGAGGTAAAAAATTGTTATATCTTTTTTATTTTTGCTTTCAACATTAATTGTGGGTGCTCTTTAGAACTGACAAGTACCCACAATCTATGTTTTTGACCCCCATAAATCCCATCTTTCTCTATATAAAGTGGGGTTTAGAGGGGTCTTCGTTTCACAGACTTGTTAATGTGAAGAAAACAACAGATATAACAGACAGAACAACAAACAAGGACAGGAACATAAAATAACTTTTTAATGCCAGCAGTAATGTTTAATGACATTCACTATGAATATACGAAGACATAATGTCAATATATGGGTATGCTGAATGCCTTATAAATGGTTTGAAGGAAAGAAGATAGTTATTTATGCTTATGTAATGACATGATCCAAACAATGCTTAAGAGAAATAGATACACCTTCTAAGAAAGCAACTCTGGTCAAAATTGATTTTTTGCCCCTTTTGAGAAGGGTCATTATGAAAGCAAAGAAATTGTTCCTGAAGAACTTCTTTCTTCTTCTTTCTTATGAATGTTTTCATTGCTCTTAAAGGAACACATTTTTGATTTTTATTTGCCTTCACTGCAGCTGGTGTTGTGCCGTGTGGCGGCCGTAAAACGTCTCCCCGTACATCAACCATAGTGCAGTTTATATTTTACTTTTGGTCCTTTGAGATCAGCGTAAATATTCTGAGAAATCAGAAATAAATTATTGGTTTAGACTCATATACTAGACAGGTTTTTAATTATTTGGACCCCATTTTGATTTATATCAGTCTTTGAATCGACTGCCTACTCAAAATTCGCAAAAATTGCAGTATGTTTCCTCTCTGGCTTTCGTTGCCGGACCATTACAGGGCCACTGATGAGGCTTTATTAGCCGAAACTACGTAGTATGACCCATCTTCTTTCTTATGAATGTTTTCATTGCTCTTAAAGGAACACATTTTTGATTTTTATTTCTTTTCCTCTTCAAATAGTTGTGTCTAACAGGAATCAAACAATACTGACAACAAGAGGGCCATAATGGCCCTCAATTGCTCACCTGATCCTTATTGAAGAAATAAAATATTAGGTAATATGGTTTGAGCAAGTTTGGTTGACAATGACCCAAGGAACATTTCTGTGAAATTATTTCAAATATTTAGGAGTAGAAGTCACTTTAAGAGTTGTATATTTCTATGTTCTGGTGACTATCATGTTTTGAGGAACGAAACCATATTGAGCAATATTTTTGTTCATGGGTCATCCATGCATGCAACATTCCTTCAAACTTATTCTTTTTTTGTTAAGGATGAAGTCTTTCAAAAGTTGACAATTGACAATACAGAGCTGACTTGTATGTCACTGTCTGGGCACCTTGTATGGTCACTGAGAGTCAGGTCCTAGTGCACCATACAGAGATGAACTGGCTCCATCTAACTTACAATGCTTTATGGTAACAGGTGTGTGTGGGGGTGGGGTTGAGGGGTGGGGATGGCATCTGAAGCTGTGCAGAGATGAACTGGCTCATTGTAACTTATAATGCTTCATGGTGACAAGTGTGTGTGTGTGTGTGTGTGTGGGGGGGGGGGGGGGGGTTGGCATCTGAAGCTAGACTTTTTGAGTCAGAGATTCCCTTTTGTCAATACAGAACTGACTTGTATGTCACTATCTGGGTACTTGCCATAATTCTACTAAACATTTGTGTTACAATCCAGCAAAATAGATGCAGGCAGAATGGCAAACAATGTAGACCCTAATCTGACTGTTCCTTCTGTAGTTTGCTTAGGCCTATCTGTCCCAATACTTAAGGATCAATACAGTAGTAAGGTAGACATGATATCTTTACAGAGTTGCCTCCCCTGAATGTGTATGTATTCCCCTTAAAAAGTAGGGAGAAGTTCAACATCTGCAATGAATAAGGAGCATATGTAGTTATATGTGAATAAACAAAACATCATTTCTAACTTTTTTTAATATTTCACTTACTGGTGATTGTTTAACCCTTATCCAAATGAAAATATAAATCAGCCATGCCCATTTTGGACTATCAGCCAATCAGATTACATGGTATTTATGTTTTTATTCAAACTCACAACCTGAATGACAAACAGTGTAGATCCTGATCAGATGGCTTCTTCAGAAGCCATCTGATCTGGATCTACACTATTTGCAAAGGTAGGAGCTGTAGTGAATAGAAGGATAAGGCTTCACCTGCCAATAAGGTTTGCATTCTAATCTGAAGAATTCAGAATTGAACCGCAACAGGTTCATGTCAGTTTGCACGCATTGCTCCCAGAGGAAAAGGGTTATTTATTGATCATGTGACCAGAAATGACATAATTGGTGAAAATGCAAATGTGGTCACATGCTGCATCACTTACCATTATAAGGCTTCCAAGCTTTTGCTAAAATTAAACAACATGCACTAGTCTATACAACTATTTCAACAGATAAAGGCGCTACCCTAAAAATCCTAAAAATTCAGACAACTTCAGGACTTGCTGTAATTCTCCCTAAAGTTTTAACCCATTGTTTTCATGATCAAGCTATGAGTCCAAAAAGTGCAGATGGAAGATCCTGATCAGACTGCTCCTTCATGAGCCGAAGGAACAGTCTGATCAGTCTGATCTGGGTCTGCACTGTTTGCTTGGGCCTGTCTGTCCCAATACGTATGACCATTTTATCAATAAAGGCTTCAGAACAATTTGTTGCAGGGATCTAGGCATTATGTCTAATTTAAAGTTTAATAATATAGCATTAAAACATGGTGGTCATAATTCTTTGTCCATGCCAATTGTTTTATCTCCAGGCTGTCCAGCACCATCTGACAAAAAAGGCAAATTTTAAGTAGATTCTTGTTAACAAGAGGGCCCAGAGGGCCCTGAATCGCTCACCTGAAAATTAGTGTCTCCAGTACATTCTAGGCCCAAGGGCTATAATTTGAACAAACTTGGTAATGGTCCACTAGATGAAGCTTCATACCAAATATCAAAGACCTGGGCCTTCTGGTTTCAGACAAGAAGATTTTTAAAGGTTTTCCCTATAAAAGCCTATGAAAAACCAAAGGGTCCGGGGGTGGGGGCATTTTTGGCTCCAGGGCTATAATTTGAACAATCTTGAAAGAGGTCCACTAGATGAAGCTTCACACCAATACACCTTGTGGATTCAGAGAAAATTTTAAAGATTTTCCATGTATAAGCCTATGTAAATGTGTGTGTGTGTGAATTCGAGTTTAACATCGCTTAAGCCTGTGTAAAACCAAAGGCCCCAGGGGTGGGGGCATTTTTGGGCCCCAGGGCTATAATTTGAACAATCTTGGTAGAGGTCCACTAGTTGAAGCTTCATATCAAATAGCATAGACCAAGGGCCTTGTGGTATCAGAGAAGAAGAATTTTAAATATTTTCCTTAATTAAGCCTATGAAAAACCAAAGGGTCCCAGGAGGGGCATTTCTGGTCCTAGGGCTATAATTTGAACAATCTTGATAGAGGTCCAAAAGATGAAGCTTCACACCAAATATCTAAGACCTTGGCCTTGCAGTTTCTGAGAAGAAGACTTTTTAAAGATTTTCCCTATATAAGCCTATGTAAAACAGAAGGCCCCCTGGGCGGGGGCATTTTTGGACCCAGGGCTATAATTTGAATAATCTTGGTAGAGGTCCACTAGGTGAAGCTTCATACCAAATATCAAAGACCTGATCCTTGTGGTTTCAGAGAAGAAGATTATTAAAGATTTTCCCTATAGAAGCCTATGTAAAACCAAAGGCCCCCCGGGGCAGTGTCATTTTTGGCGCCAAGGCTATAATTTGAACAATCTTAGTAAAGGTCCACGAGGTAAAGCTTCACACCAAATATTAAAGACCTTGGCCTTGTGGTTTCAGAGAAGAAGATTTTTTAATGATTTTTCCCTATATAAGCCTTTGTAAAATCATAGGCCCATGGGGCTGGGGCATTTTGGCCCCCAAAGCTATAATTTGAACAATCTTGGTTGAAGTCCACTAGATGAAGCTTCACACCAAATATCAAAGGTCTGGGCCTTGCGGTTTCTGAGAAGAAGATTTTTAAAGATTTTCCCTGTATAAGCCTATGTAAAACCAAAGGCCCCCGGGGAGGGGGCATTTTTGGCCCCAAGGCTATAATTTGAACAATCTTAGTAGAGGTCCACCAGGTAAAGCTTCACACCAAATATTAAAGACGTGGGCCTTGTGGTTTCAGAGAAGAATTTTTTTTAATGATTTTCCCTATATAAGCTTATGTAAAACCATAGGCCCCCAGGGCAGGGGCATTTTGGCCCCCAGGGCTATAATTTGAACAATCTTGGTAGAGGTCCACTAGATGAAGCTTCACACCAAATATCAAAGATCTGGGCCTTGCGGTTTCAGAGAAGAACATTTTTAAAGATTTTCCCTGTATAAGCCTATGTAAAACCAAAGGCCCCCGGGGCGGAGGCATTTTTGGCCCCAAGGCTATAATTTGAACAATCTTAGTAGACGTCCACCAGGTAAATCTTCACACCAAATATTAAAGACATGGGCCTTGTGGTTTCAGAGAAGAAGATTTTTTAATGATTTTCCCTATATAAGCCTATGTAAAACCATAGGCCCCCGGGGCGGGGGCATTTTTGGCCCCCAGGGCTATAATTTGAACAATCTTGGTAGAGGTCCACTAGATGAAGCTTCACACCAAATATCAAAGATCTGGGCCTTGCAGTTTCAGAGAAGAAGATTTTTAAAGATTTTCCCTGTATAAGCCTATGTAAAACCAAAGGCCCCCGGGGCGGGGGCATTTTTGAACCCAAGGCTATGATTTGAACAATCTTGGTAAAGGTCCACCAGGTAAAGCTTCACACCAAATATTAAAGACCTAGGCCTTGTGGTTTCAGAGAAGAAGATTTTTAATGATTTTTCCTATATAAGCCTATGTAAAACCAAAGGCCCCCGGGGCGGGGGCATTTTGGCCCCCAGGACTATAATTTGAACAATCTTGGTAGAGGTCCACTAGATGAAGCTTCATACCAAATATTGAAGACCTGGGCCTTGTGGTTTCAGAGAAGAAGATTTTTAAAGTTTTCGTTTAAAAAATCTATTTTTAGCTCCTGTGACCTAGATGTGCAATGGACCGGAACCATTTGAACAACTTTGAAAGGGGACCACCTAAGGATCATTTCTGTGAAGTTTGGTCAAAATCCGGTCAGGTTTAGGAGGAGATGTCATTTGAAGAAAAAGTTTACGCACACAAGCACGCACACACACACGCACGCACGACGGACGACGGACAAAAAGTGATCACAAAAGCTCACCTCGTCACTACGTGACAGGTGAGCTAAAAAATGTAGGGCTAAAATTAAGAATTTGTTACAATTTTCTAGACATTTTGGGCAAAAATAGGATTTAAAAAAAATATAGACCTTATAGATATAGAATGAAATTACCTTTGCCTTTGTACTAACTCATGATAATGCATTAAGAGAAATGTCCCATGATATCAGGTGCCATTGGTTTGTTTGTTTGTATTCGAGTTTAATGGCCCAGTCAAAACTATTTAGGTCATTTTTTAGCCGGTCAGTTACCTATCCACACTTTGCCTGGGCAGGCTTATACGTAAGCGGTTAACCAGTAGAGTGCACATTATTTCGCCAGAAACTGACAACTGCCCTTCTTGAATCAGAGGAAGGGAGAGAATGACAGTAGAAAAATTTCATGATCAATCTCCACGACAGAATGTTGCCGACCCCGGCAGGTATCCAACCCTTGTCCTCCTGATCATCAGTCAGACCCACATCGGACTGGGCCACCGAGGCTGGCCAGGTGTCATTGGCTGTGTCCTTCAGAATTCATGCCTCCA